>BGPR01001887.1:93396-112815 GCA_013235015.1 Araneus ventricosus | reverse complement strand
CGAATGCAATAAAGTTGCCAATGAAACATGGTAGATCTAATCTTTTATGGAATAACGTATAATATTTATGAATAATAATTTTTTGGAATTCTGAAAATATTTAAATATTTAATTGTCCTCTCGAATATACAACTGTACAAAATTTCAGAACTCTGCCACACGAGGAAGTGAGTGAAAAAATCGATTACACATTTCCAACTTTACAAACACAAAACAAATTAAATAAAAGCGCGTCATCATCTATCGAGAACGAATGCAATAAAGTTGCCAATGAAATATGGTAGATATAATCTTTAATGGAATATCATGGTTAATAATTTTCTGCAATTCTGAAAATATTAAAAAACTAGCCGCCTTCGGCGACCATCCTGTTTTCCGGGAATATAATTTCAATTGAATCTTGCATCATTTTATATTCACGGTTCCCTTAACAACGTAAACAGATCGTAGTAGATATTTTACCCATGTTCTTTTAATAGCCTTGCATCTGCTCTGTTCATTGTCTACATAAATGTCCCTAATGGAGTCAAATAACTGACCATGTCATGCAACATCTAATTGCAGGTTGTCAGCGCCATCTTCACTTTCTTATTCCTCTTGCAAAATATGCATTTGATTTCAACATTAAAATGACGCGGCACATTTTATGGCCAGCGGCATGCTTGCTGAATTAAAACATGCCGAAAAGAGAATGAAAACATAGCAGCCATAATCATTCAACTTACTGAATATATATCTTAATATGCCCAATATCTCAATGAGATTGGTTTTCAGATTTCGCAAAAAATTTTATGAAATGAAATATGAAAGCAAAATGTATTAGGATATTAACTCAGCTTTTAACAATGAAATAGAAATACGCTATTAAATACTTGCTTAAACAATGAAAACAGTTTGAATTGCGTAGCAACAATGAAATGTATTGTTGTAAATTATGCCAAAAAATATTTTTAAAATGTTATTAAAATTAGAGAAAAAATTGCACGGCTACTATTGATATCATTGAAAAAGTAATTTTTTTGCACTTTCAGATGGCGTAAAAATGATTTTTGTGCTGTAATAGTCTCAGAAGTTATTAACGAAAAACGCCAAAATTTTGATTAATTTTTAATTAATTAAAAATTTTAAAATAGACTCTGATATGCACATTCCCACCCTTCAAAGTATATTTATGTCAAATCTCATAGCTCTAGGTCCAGCGGTCCGCCCTGTAAAGGACCAACACACAGACGCATTCTTCGTTATTATTAGTAGAGATTTAATTGTCCTCTCGAATATGCAACCCTACAAAATTTCAGAACTCTAGCACACGAGAAAGTGAGTGAAAAAATCGATTTCAAAATTCCACGCTTACAAACAAAACAAATCAAATTAAATAAAAGCTCGTCATCATCCACAGAGAACGAATGCAATAAAGTTGCCAATGAAACATGTTAGATCTGATCTTTTATGGAATATCGTATAATATTTATGGTTAATAATTTTTTTGTAATTCTGAAAATATTTAATTGTCCTCTAGAATATGCAACTGTACAAAATTTCAGAACTCTAGGACATGAGAAAGTGAGTGAAAAAATCGATTTCAAAATTCCACGTTTACAAACACAAAGCAAATCAAATTAAATGAAAGCGCGTCATCATTTACAGAAAACGAATGCAATAAAGTTGCCAATGAAACATGGTAGATCTAATCTTTTATGGAATAACGTATAATATTTATGAATAATAATTTTTTGGAATTCTGAAAATATTTAAATATTTAATTGTCCTCTCGAATATACAACTGTACAAAATTTCAGAACTCTGCCACACGAGGAAGTGAGTGAAAAAATCGATTACACATTTCCAACTTTACAAACACAAAACAAATTAAATAAAAGCGCGTCATCATCTATCGAGAACGAATGCAATAAAGTTGCCAATGAAACATGATAAATCTAATCTTTTATGGAATAGTTCATTAATCTGTCTTTTAGAATAGTTCATTAATCTGTCTTTTAGAAAAGCTCAAATGGCTAAAGCAATCATAATAAATCTTAAAGAAGGTTTCTCCAATGTAATTTACCATTTCAGAATCCCGCCAAACTTCTCCCAGAAAATTCTGACTCAAATGTTCGTACAAAAATTCTTCGATCAGAGAAACAAGAGAAACGATACCCATTTTATTTGTCAAAGATATGTATGATATCATATTTGGAAGAAAAGTATTATGATCCTATGTCTCCATAACACTGTTATACGAATGTAGGTTTGCACTTGAAGTCGGAAAAAATTATTTCTGACTGATATACCCTGCATTACTCGGGATGGAAATATTTTCAAGTCTAAAATATTTTCTTCTAAATTGTTATGATACTCAAAATCCTTTTATCGTCTGCAGCTTTGTCTTTAGTTAAAATGAAAATATCTGTTGGTCGGAACAATTTTAAAATCTCGTAGCTTCTCTCTTCGAAATGATTTTTAAGAACCACCTAAAGATAATTTTTTTTCCGTAAGTCGAACAATTTTAAAGAATGATTTAAAATGTAATTAATCATTCCAAGTGGCAACTTGGAATATAAATATAATGATTTGAAGTATCTACAATATTTTCATTCAGTAGGAAGAGCAACACTAAAGATGATCTTTTTTGTCTATGCAAACACAATTTGTAACGAACTGCAGTAAAACACCGTTTATACGTCTTTCAAGGGACTGGACTAAAAAAGACGCATAAACGAAAAGACTTATAATCGAAATTTCACTTTAAGCCTTTTATTATGATAGACTTAATGCCACTAATGCAAATTCATTCAGAATCAATAATTTTAAGGTCTTTTAGGTATCCGAACACGTTGAAAAGTCGATTTTCGGCCAAAATTCCCTTTTTTTTTTAATTTTTATTTTTGATGTTTTGGATAGTTCATTCCTTTACCTTTCTAAAACATATTTACTTTTGTTGGTAAGTTAATTAGAAGATGAGATATTAATTATTGTATAACAAATCGAAAACCGGAAGTGGGCGTTTAATTAACCGAAAGTTGTCATTTAAAGGGATAGAAACCTGTCAAAAATTCTTTTAAACTGCATTTTTTCAAGTTAATATGATGAATAATTTTCACATTTCAAACATTCTAACATATTATCATTCGATTGTTCTGAAATTTTGTGAACACTTTCTTCAAATGTTTCTCTTGTGAATGTACTAGAATAATGTATATTGTAACAATATTTTTTTAATTATGGTCTCTTATTTGAAAAATGACGTGAAAAATTTGCTGAAAATCTTATAATGATTGTTCGATTAGCTCTAAAATTTTTATTTATCGAAAGAATGTTAAGATTCTAGTACAGGCACTAGTCCATAGTATGTAGTTTATTTTAGTATTAGTTTTATTTGAATTACTCCAAAAGTTTGATCTCTAGCATGCTTGAAGTTTTTGAAAATTTTCGCTAAAAGCCAACACAAACTTAGGTTTTTTGAAAATTCATAATAATTTATTCTCAAAAATAATACTCTATTATTAATCTTTATAAAGTTCAAATCTAAAAAACATATTATGGTGTTTCTATATAACAATTTTTAAAAAAATTGCTCCGAACGTGTTCGGATACTTTACTAGTACATTATTCAATAGTATGGAAATCAATAATTGAATTTTAAACTAAACATTTATCATAAAAGTGAGAAAAATCATATCTTTATTGTGCATCTTTGAGTACTAATCATAAATATCATATACTATTTATATGACTGCAGGTAGGCATTTAATTAAATGAAATCTTTAGCCGTCGTCTGACGTACTGATTGTCTGTGAGTATTCAGTACAAGATTATGAATCGAATTATATTCATTGAATGTTTTTTCACTTTTAACAAAAGAAATCAGTTCGAAGTTTTTCAAAGGAGTCCATTGCGTCTTATAGAAAGGTGGAATAACTTCTTCATCATCGCTTCGATTATTACCAGACAATTTGTCTTCTATTAATTACTCAAATGTGAATAATTTCGAAGTCATCTTTATCACAGTTCACATATTAGAAGAGAAGAAATTTTCACATCTTAGAAACGGATTAAACGATGTATAACCTAACCTTTGCGTCGTATAAACGAGGCACTTTATCATTACAATGAATACGAATGAATGGGGACTGTGATAGAACGAAGTAAAATGAGAAATGTATAAACGGTGCTTTATTGTATATAGAATTTTAAGTAGAAGAGAGCATTATATCATAACACTGTTACGTCCAATGTTTATATTTAAAGTAGGAAAAATATTTGTATTAGAATTTGAAATTCAGCACTATTTCGTGATTCAGTCTGCTAATGCATGTTTGCACTTAAAGTAGAAAAACTATTTCTAGTAGAATCTGAAATAAAACAATTATATTTCATTCTCATGTTATGAGAGTTCATGTCTATACTTAGAGAGAAAAATTCTGTGAAAACGGTTTAGAAATAATAAGAATGATAGCAGTATATTAAGCTGAGATGCTTTTTTAAAAAATTTTAAAGGATCTAACAATACTTCGACGCACGAGGTAATCACAGCCAGGTCCAAATAAATTTGAAAATACTTAAAAAGCTACCTCGAATGCATCACCGCATTATATATATTGCTACGCCTCTTAGAATCATGGGAAAAGCTACACATGAAGCTAAATAACTTTGATGTTAAATAAAGAGTTTTATTAAACAGAATATCTCTTAGTTATGTTTAAAATATCATTTGCTTTGAAGTAAATTAAGATTATTTTCAAGGTAATTTACAAAGGCACAATGATACACTTGATAGCCTTCCCAGTACGATAAACTCGAGTTCTTGTTACTAATGATACAGCAGGTGTCCCCAGAAGCTCAAAGATATTGTGCTATATTGTACGATATTGAACAATATTAGCAATATAGTATAATATCATATAATATCGAGTAATATTGTACAATATCGTGCAATGTGCTGTGCTACCTGGGATGGTCGTCCATGGATGATCCAAAAGCATGTCTGAAGAAAATTGATTGATTGCTAAATACAGAACAAAATTATCAAACGAAAGTTAATCAATGAAAATCATCACTGAGAGAGACTTTTATTCAACTGATATGTTCAAAAGGTTCATTCTCGAAAATCGTGTCATCTTCCCAGTTCTTAAATGACAATAATGATGGTGACAAAAAAATAATAATACATTTCCGTAAATCATTTGCACAACAAACTGGTTTTTTTAAAGGCTCTCGAATATGGAAACAGTGCAAAGTTATGGGAACACAGTCAGCTGAATCATAAATAATTAAAATATTTAACTTCTAAATAGAGAATAATTAAAAAATTAGACTACAGTAATTCGTTTTTTTCGGTCCCTTGAATTTACTATTGGCCTAATGTTAAAATAACGTCTTTCCATCGAATTTATTTTTGTTAATTCGGAGTCATAGCTAAAAATCGCTTTTATTTCTGAATTGTTTTTGCTATTTAACTACCTTCGTACCTTTTGCTGTCAGTGAATAATTTTTAAGGCCTTTGATTCACTCGAGAACTTTGCTGTTGCGCAGTGCATTGTATAAAAAATAGTCTAAATTTTTTAAAAAAAACTTTGAACACTTCAAAAGTGAATTGCTTTGTTTATTTTTCAATTGCTATATCTATAGGTCTGCATATCGCTCGTTTTTTAAAATTGCTTAGTTATTTATTAGGAAATTACTTTTTAAGATTTCAGGATAATAATTATTAACACCTCTATTATACAATACACCTCTACTAACAATAATTATTATCACCTTTATTATACAATACACCTCTACTAACAATAATTATTATCACCTCTATTNTACAATACACCTCTACTAACAATAATTATTATCACTTCTATTTAGAAAGTAACTTGCAGTTTAGTCATTAATTATGTATTGTTTATGGAAACTGCTAAACATTATAAATAAACCTATATTGCCATTTTTTGTTTTAAAAAATTGCAATTTTCTCATCCTGAATGTTATTTCCCCCTTCATGTTTCGAATAAATCAATTTTTTACTATGAACCGTCAACTTCGAATTAGTCAACATTCTATATGAAGAATATTCTATATGAATATTAAGAACATCTGAAAGTAAATATGCGAGAAAAAAATTGCTCAAAAAACTGTTCTTCGTATTGGTATGAATTCTAAGATATAATGGCAATTTTTTTTTTCACATAACTTTTCACCGTACTCGTAAAATCAAAAAGAATGCAATTCCAGTGGAGTCAAAAGACTCCCTCTTAAAATAAAGTGGTATTCTAAAACTTGTTAAGTAATGTGATATTCTAATACTTGTAAAGCAAAGTGGTATTCTAATACTGAAAGCAGAAAAGTGGTATACTAATACTGTTAAAGCAAACTGATATTTTAAGACTTGTTGAGCAAACTGGTTTTTCTAATAGTAAAGAATACTCGTATGCTAACACTGGTCTATCAAAGTGGCGTTTTGTTACTGGTATTCAACTATAAATTAGTGAAATGCCATGTAAACCCAGTCGGCTTTGTCGTACATCATTAGCAATAATATATTTCCTAGTAGATGAATAAAATAAAAATTATCTAATATTAATATCATCGAAGTGTAAACATAAAAGAATTGGAGGTTCAAAACTGTCACGTCAATTTTCATTAATATTTATATTATTGAGATGGTCAAAGAAAGTTCCCATGAAATTGAGCATTCCTTGGTAAAACAAAGTGGTATTCTAAAACTTGTTAAGCAAAGTGGTATTCTAATACTTGTAAAGCAGAAAAGTGGTTATTAAAGTGGTATTCTAATACTTGTAAAGCAGAAAAGTGTTTATTAAAGTGGTAACTGATATTTTAAGACTTTTTGAGCAAACTGGTGTTTCTGATAGTAAAGAAAACTGGTAAGCTAATATTGGTAAAGGAAAGTGCCATTTTGTTACTCTTATTCTCCTATAAAATTAATGAAAAGTAGAGAACCTAGTAAAATTAGTAAATCCAGTCAGCTTTGTCGTACATCATTAGCAACAATATATTTCCTCAGTGGCGTCGATTGGGTGAAAAAAGTGAGGGGGGCCAAAAATTATTGACATACAAAAGTGCCTGGGAGTAGATAACAAAATTTAAAAATTTAGTTACAAAATTGGCTAGCTTTTCCGGACACTATTTCTTTTTTATGATTCCTAGTTTTAGATGGCTAAAAAAATATAAAAAAATAATTTTCCCCAGAAAAAGTAGCTGGCAACTGCCCCCCCCTTATTCACCGCCACTATATTGTCTGGTTGATGAATAAAATAAAAGTTATCTAATATTAAGACCATCTAAGTGAAAATATAAAAGAATTGGAGGTTCAAAATGTCATTTAAATTTTCATTAATATTTATGGTATTCAGATGGTCAAGGAAAGTTCCCCTCAAATTAAGCATTCCTTAGTAAAGCAAAGTCGTATTCTAAAAATCATTAAATATACAAAAATACCTTGTGATAAGAAAACACAGAGAGTTTAAAATTTTGATAGAACATTTTATGCATTTACAAGATCAAACTGGCCTATAGAATCGATGCATAGTTAAGAATATTTCTTTAGAATAATAAGAAATGTCCCATTGAAATTATTATTTAGCAAAGCAAAGTAGTTTTCTTAATGTTTAAAAACAATAAAAGGATGTGAGAACTATTCGCAAGATCATATAGTTTCAGTGGGGTTGAATGCTCCTTGGTTATGTTTTTAAAGTTCTCGAACACAAAAACAATGCAATATTATATTAATATGATCAGTTCTTTTGTGATCTTCAGAAATTTTTTTTATAGTTATCGTATGGTATGTAAAAAGTGTTCCAATGAAATCGAATGCTGCTTGGTGAAGCAAAGTGGTATTTTAAGGTGTAGAGTATAAAAACAATTCAAAGTTATACCCACATAAACGGCTACATTACGATTTTCATCAAACATTTTGCGATACTCGTTAGAATATAATTTTCCAATGCAGTTTCGAAAATAGATTTCAGTGTTACAATGGAATAATAAAGCAATTGCATTTAAAAAAATAATATAAACACAAATTAGCAACATATGGCTTTGATGGCACGTTTTATCTTACTCGAAAGAATATTCCAACGAAATCCAAAGATTCTTGGTAAAAATAAGTGGCATTCTTGTGTAACTATAGTCTATAGTAACTATATTCTTAACTATAGTCTATTCATTGTGTTTAGATTTTCAAATATAAACACAATGCAATGTTTATGTGCACAACGTTGTATTACGATTTTTATCGAACGTTTTACAGTATACAGAATCATAGTTTTCCCATTGAAGTAACGAATATATCTTAATGTGCTACAATGGAATAACAGAGAACATTCCAAAGGGAGCGCAGGAGCAAAGTGGTATTCATTAAGTTTTTAAACAAGAAAACAATGCAGTGTTTACATTATGGACGCTGTGTTATCATTCTTATCGGCCGTTTTACGGTACTCACGAAATCCTAATCATCCTATGGAATTAAAGAATAGATCTTAATGCGCTCCAGTGGCAAAACAAACAACATTCCAATGACATCTAAGGCTCCTTGGGAAAGGAGAATTATGTTTTAAAAGCTATCAAATATAAAAACAATCGGAACACAAATTAGCTAGCTTATGGCTTTGATGGAACGTTTTATCTTATTCGAAAAACGTGAAAGAATATTTCAATGGAATCGAAAGACTCCTTGGTAAAGCAAAATGGTATTCTTAAAGCTTTTCAATATAAAAATAATGCAACATTGGGTGAACACAGCAGGCTCTGTTATGATTTTCACAGAGTATTTTATCGTCAAAAAGAATGCCCAATGGAATCGTAGAAGGTTCTTAGGTTTCGATCCTTTCCAAAATATCTTCCTGGCTGTCCACGTCAATGGATGTCCATCCAGAGATGGCCCTCCCCTCCCCCCTCCTGGAAGAGAGAACGGGGAAGAGTGTACTTACCCTGCAGGGGGTGAGACGGGGGTGCATTCCATTCCGAACACATCAGAAACACACACGCACAATCCGTTCCGAGCACACAACAAAGCTTCCGCTGGCTCCGAAAGGGTTGGAACGCGCGCGCAGCGCACACACACACCACACACAAGTAATCCTTGGACAGCAGAGTGTCGCTCAGAGGAAAATATCGTCTGCACAAAAGGAGAGAATCGTCTGCAGCGAGCCGGGATGCGGATCTGGCGGTGGAAGAACGAGATGAAACTCGTCAGGGGAGGAAGGAAGGGAGGCCCCAACCTCGTTGGCCACCCCGGGTTGCTGGGGTAGGGGGGAAAGAGAGAGCCAACATGGCTGCCAATGGAAGGCCCCGCTGCCATCTTGCAAACGGTATTTCCGAATCGACCAATCGGAGAGCGCCCTCGTGCGGCGGAGTGCGGAGGGTGCCTCCACCGTTCGGTGTTGGCAGACGATAGATGCAGTCGGTGGCCGAAGGACCCCGCGCCGGAGGGTGGCCGAAGACCGGCACCGGTGGTCAGATTTTTCCGTGAGTGGATAGCCTGCGTCTGCAGACGTTGAGGATTGGATTACCAACCCTTCCAACAGGTACGAAGCACTTCGTTATTATCTTATTCTGTTTGGGGGTTGTTTTTCGCATTTCACCCGTTAATGCCCAAATCGCAATTTTGTGCCAGCAATATTTTGCATTCTAATATCAACCGGTGAATTATTAAAAAATCTTGACTGATATATTTATGACTAGCCACCTTCGGCGACCAGCTTGTTAATATAGTATATACAGCGCCGGGAATATAGTTTTAATTGAATTTCTTATGTATAATTTGATAGTCATGCTTCCCTTAACAAAGTAATCTTAAATTTCAAATTGTGATAGACATTTAACCCATGTTCTTTCAGTAGTCTTGCGCCTGTTCTGTCCGTTGTCTGCATGACTGTCCCTAAAGTAACTGTCTGTGTCATGTAACATCGTCACCAAGTTCACTCTCTTATTCCTCTCACAAAATATGCATTTGATTTTAACTTTAAAATGGCGTGGCACGTTTTACTTCCAGCAGCATGTTAGCTGGATGAAAATATGCTGATTAAAACACAGCATTAACCATTAAGATATTACCTCAGCTTTCGACAATGGAAGAGAAACACGCAAATGAATATTTGTTTAAACAATGAAAACGGTTTGAGATGCGTTGCAAAAATGAAAAGTATTGTTGTAAATGATGCCAAAAATATTTTCAAAAATTCATTAAAATTAAAGAAACAATTGTATGGCAACTTAATTGATATAATTAAAAAAGTAATTTGTTGCACTTTCAGATAGTGTAAAAATAATTTTGGTTCTATTACATTTTGGGTAGTTATTAAGGAAAAACAACAAAATTTCGCTTAATTTTTAATTAATTAAAATTCTTATTCAAATTTCAAAAAATAGGGCTCAGAGGTGCACATTCCCACCTTCTAAAGTATGTTTGAGTTAAATTTCGCAGCTCTAGGCCCAGCAGTCTGCCCTGTAGAGCGCCAGCACACACACAGACAGACAGACACACATTCTCCTTTATTAGTAGTATAGATTTACTGCCCTCTTACGGCTAGAGTCCCTATTTAGGGATGGAATGCAAAAAAAAAAAGAAAACCGTATTAAAATCTAAAATCACGTCAAGTAAAAAAAGCATATTATCACAATTGTGTTTGCTGATATATTTGTTGAATGCAAGTAAATTAATTGACGAATAATTCAACGAACTTACCCTTTTTTCCTTCAGATTGCGAAAAACTACTTTCCGAGTCTGACTCGAAAGAAAAAGGCTGCATTATCAGCCGAACGGTTGATACGTGTTGCCAATGATTGAATATAAAAGAAATGAATACTTTTTTTTTTGTAAATTTTATGTTGAAAGAATAATTCCCATGTGTTTATGATGCGTTTTCAGGAGCGTCCCTAAAATGGAACTCTAGGAATTGATGGGATGAGTCTCATCCTTTAAATACTAACGACACAACCTTATCTATCTTTTTAATGGGGGGGGGGGGGGGGGTGGCGGGGGCGCATTCATTTCGAAATTCGCAGCACTAGGCTGCGCCCCCCCCCCAAGCTGGAATTTATTGTTTAATTCTTGTTAAAATACAGTGAAGCGTAGTTTATACGTCTTTCAATACACGTCTTACGTTTGCACGTCTTTTCATTTATACGCAAAAGACGTGTAATCGAAATTTTAATAAACACCTTTGATCGTTACAAATTTAATGTTATTTATGCGAATTTATTTAAAGATATTCATTTTAAATATTTTAAAGATAGTATATTACTGCATAGTTTGGAAATCAATAATTAAATTTCAAAATGAAGCATTTATCTTAAAAGTGAGAAAAATCATACCTTTATTGCATAGCTTGAGTACTAATTATGCATATACTATGAATGTGCATGCTGGTAGGCGTTTCATTAAGAAACTCTTTAACCCTTTTCTGACGTGCTGATTGTCTGCGAGTGTTCAGTACATCATTACGAATCTAATTAAGTTCATTTAATCTTTTTTCACTATTCTTTTGACAAAAGAAATAAGATCGTTGCTATCAAGTCCATCGCGTCTTTAAAGGAATGTGGACTAACTCATTCACCATCGCTAAAATTAGCACCAGAAAATTCGTCTCCTATTAATTAATCAATTGTGGATAATTTCGAAGTCATGGTATTTTTTATCACAGTTCAAATACTAGAAAGGAGGAAATTTTCACGTTTTAGAGCGGGGAAAACGACGTATATCGCTTTTAAAATAAACGACGCTTTTATCATTACAATGAATACGGGACTGTGATGAACCGACGTACAAATGAGATACGGCGCACAAATGATAAACGTATAAACGGTGCTTTAATGTAAATATTTTGAAACGTTTTTATGTCGAAAAAGTAATTTGTGTAATCTTTTTATCGTTTACCTTCTTTCAAATTATTGTGTTCTTCGTGAGCAAAAGAAAACAAAACAAAAACCAAGAATTTTACGTTAAAATAAATTTAAAATTAGATTGTCGAACCTCTCGTCCAAAAAAAACGTGGAATGACGACGCTTCAGGATTGGCTCGTCCGTCTTCGTATTATTTTTGAAACTCACTCGTAATTACGTGTGTGCATTATTTTGTAAGCAGCGATAGAACACGCAAAAAAATGCGTTCAATATCGTCGTAATGCCTTTGATGAAAGGGAATAACTAAAACAATGAAAAGTATTTTGAATATATATATATATATATATCAAAACAAACTTAGAAACATAAGACAAAAACTTAAAAACAATCAAGACACAATGGCAAAAAATAGATAAAAACCAAAATAAAATTGAAAAATATCATAGCGAGCCGCTCGTCAGGAAGAGAAGGTCGCTCATGATATTAATTCATTGTGTGTAATGCCCTAGTCAAAAGGAGAAGAAAAGGAATTATAAAACAAGTATAAAGCATTAAGCATACAAGGAGCGCTGAAAGCTGCTGCAACAAGCATGCTCTAGAAATTAAGAAAAACAACAACAAAAAAAAAATTTTTTTTCCAGAAAAACTAAAAAAATATATATATGATCATACCGAAACAAAGTAAACAAGACATATCAAGAAGCAAATCCTAAATTAAAAAGTCATTATTTGAACAATACAACCAAATTTAAAACAAAATCTAAAGAATTGAAAATACTATAGATACCATGAAAAAAAAATTAAGTATAAAAATTTATATGTCAACAAGTGAAAAACTCTGTTGTTACCTATTAAAAGTATTGAAAAAGTCAATCCAAGTATATGGAGTTTTCAACAATTAATATAGCAGCTTGGCTGTGGACAAGTTTTAGCCAGGTTAATATATATATATATATTCATAGAAATTAGAAAGAAAAACTGTACTTAAATGACACTGGTATTACTGAAAGACTAATTTGAATTTTAAAGTGGTGTAATGATGGTTTTTGTGCAAAAATATGCTTCAAAGTTATTGAGGGAAAAGAATAAAATTTCGATTAATTTCATTCGTTTACAGAGAGTGTCCAGCTTATAAAGGCTTTCAGAATTTAACTTTTTGTCGGGGGTTTACATTAAATTTAGGCAAATTGTATGATATTTATTACGCGGAAAAATGATATCCGTTTTGCTGTGCCATCATAAGGATTTTTTTTTGCAATTGTAAAACTAAAAATTTCGAATTTGAGACTTTTTAAAAACGCTCGTACATGCAATGTACAAAACATTCATTATTTTCATGAAATTTACTTACAGAAATGCTTGAAAAATTCAAACAAATGATAATAAAGTCAGATATGTATCTAAAAAGAAATTAGATTATGGAAATTTGACAAATTTATTTTACTTTTCCTTCTAAGGGACGATTTTGAAAGTGGTTCAACGTCACTTTTAAGCCCAGCAGGAATCTTTCTTAGTATTCGTATTCCACTGTCCTTAGTATAGTTTTTCCATGCATTTCATATCTTAGTAAAATATCTCATTCTTTTCCTCACCGAATCAAGATTTTCAGAAAAATATTCAAAACGGGAGAACAAAAAGTGTATTTTTGAGCTCATGTCACAACCCAGGTTCAAAATTTTGTGGCATATTTTCCGCTATCAATACGAAGTAAGAATTCTTCTAATTTCCTAAAAGTTTTTGAGTGACGTCTTTGAAATTAATCCTCGCTTTGTTCCCGATCGATTTCACTTTTCAGCTTCAATTTTTTATCCTTCATTAACTGCCTTATAACTCAACTGAAGAACACACGATTGATTTCACCTTCCGACGCATGCGGAAAAATATCAATCAAATATCGAAAGCAATCACCATTTTCATACAAATGCTTGACGTCCTAACTTTATGCGCAAGAGCGGCGAGAGGTTTGTTTGGATCCGTTGAGTTCTGCCGAATCACATTCTTTGATCCTCCTTAAATTTCTCCTTGGGGAACATACTTTCCTCATCCAGTGTTGATTTTCCGATCTACAATCAAACTCACTTAGGAAACTGGGCATGCTGGCCTAAAAACATGGTTAAAATTTCAATTTTTTTTTCTTATTTTAGTGAGGAGAAAATCAAGACTTTCGCATGATTCTTTTAAAATTACTGAATGGGCTACGGGAATCGAAGCAAGAACGTTGCAGTAAGACGCCTTTTAAGCTTTTTACTTTCTCGTATACAAAGTATATACAAAGAGAAAGTATTGTAACCGTCAAAAAGTTCGAACTCGAGATGCTGATGAATCTCCGCGTTTTAGACCTCCGAAAAACAAAATTTGGGAATTGTGTCTGTCTGTGAACACGATAACTCGAAAACTATTAGAGCTACGGGGTTGAAATTCGGTATACGATCTTGACACATAATCTGTAGGGTTTTTTTTTTTTTTCAAATTGTGGACAAAATCCGTGTCTGTCCGCGTTCATGAGAACACGATAACTCAGAAACTTAAAAAAGTAGATGGATACAATTTGGCACACAGTTTTATCATCGTGAATGTAGTTCAATATCGAATGATGGACCAAATCCATCGAAAGGTTGGCTGTCTGTCGGTCTGTATAATCACATACTTGTGAGCACAGTAACTCCTTAACACAATGACTTAGATAAATGAAATTTGGTATGCTGAATTCTAACCTTAATTGTAAATTTGTGTGCAATTTTTGTTTCAATCGGCTAAAAAATAGCGCTCCAATTGCCTATTCAATTTTCTTATCATTAGGAGGTTTCTCGTCTTGGCGACCTCGCAGCGCTCTGAAGGAAATTCGTTGATAGTCGTTGCATTCTGGATTTCTGTAGGTTCGAGTTTTTTATCCACGGGGGGGGGGGAGAGGAAATGACACCTTTTAGGGAAGTATACGAGAATGCTTAGGGGAGACCACTTTCCAGAATCAATAGTCTCCACTAAAATGACTCACGATAAGCGGTGGAAGATAAAATTAGTTATAAGTCCAGGAATATCTATAAAGTTTACTAGTGATTCTTCTGGAGAAAATTCGTGATAAATTCTTTTTCTCGATTTCTGTACCAAGGAAATGTTCTTTCTGTAGTAAATAAATTTTTAAGTTGCAATCCTAAAACTTGAGCACTTTCTTTTGAATGATTTAAATTGCGAACTAAATTGTAACGTGTGACCAATAAGTAGGGTGGATGATGAAATAAGTCTTACATTAAGTAGGCCTCACGAGGAAACTGTTTATAATCTTTCAAAATAGTCCCCGTCGTACACTAAACACCTATGACGGCGTGTGTACAAATCGTCGAAAGCTTTTGAAAACTCCTCCACTGGTACAGCTTTCAATTCCCGTGTCACAGAAGCTTGAATGTATGTAATGTCTGTAAATCTTCAACCTTTTAGAGCCATTTTAAGTTTAGGAAAAAGTCCGTTGGTGACAGGTCTGGGGAATACGGTGGGTGCGACGGTTCAGTAGCCCCATGTTGAGCCAGAAAGACGGATCCGCTTTCTGGGGAACCGCTTTACAAGCGTAGCGGTACGCGGCCGTGCATTATCGTGCAAGAGAAACCAAGAGAGCCAGGTTGCTTCGAATGCGAGCCAAGAGTCTTCTGAGCACCTCGCAGTACACAGTCTTCAAGGTCACGGTGTCATCCCCCATACGCATGCTTCAGCATTCAGGGCTCTCGTCTGCTGATTTACCCAATTTGTACAAGAATTTCAAATTGATTCTCTGCTCCAAGACAGGCCACAAAACCACCGCACAGGTATCAGTCGATAATTAAGTTATCATAGTGCATACATATACTGGATGAGCAAAACCACCGCACAGGCATCAGTCGATAATTAAGTTATCATAGTGCATACATATACTGGCTGAGCAAAACCCCCGCACAGGCATCAGTCTATAATTAAGTTATCAAAACTCACAGGCTCACGAAACCACGCACTATTCTTAACTGAATAATGTGGAACACGAGGAAGGTGTCGTTGATAATTGAGGGGGGGGGTTGCCATTTTCTACCTGAAGGGTGATTCACCCTACTTATTGGTCACACCTTGTATCTTACTCACCTTGTGTAAATTGTTTTGCTTCAATATTTGTTCCTGGGCTCCGTACAAATGCAGCTTCATTTATAATTTTAATTCTTTTAGTATAATACTGTATTTATTATTGTCATTTTACTCAGAAATTACTTTTAAATTCTAATAACAATTTTTTTATTCGATAATATTTCACATTAATTTAATCAAATAACCCCCTCTCTCCTTTTCCGTTTGTGAAAAATCTGTGGGTGATGAAAAAAAAAAAATCCACCTTTGTGATCAGCGCGTCTAATTTATTAAAAATATCTGACATTCTGCAAATCGCAAATTCGTGTTGGCTTATGTTATCATGTCAAAATTGCTTAAATAGTTGAACCTGCATCAGATATTCAGTGGAATTATTAAGATCACAGCACTGATGATGTCTGTGCAGTAATCTGAAATGAATGCTTTCATACCCCTTTGTAGCTAAAATAAATTGATTTTCTAGTTAAAAACCAAAGAATATAGCGAAAAGTACGGAAATCTAATCTCAGGAGTTAATCTCAGGAGTTGCCTGTGTGAAAAGAACTGCGCATGTTCAACTCGTTTTTGACGAATCCCGTTGGTGTTGACTCTCTTCCTTTCGCCAGTTTGTGTAAAATGAATAATTCAATTTTAAATGTTTATTTTTCAATTTAACGAAAATTACTTTTTCTTACCTCTCAATTTTGAGTTATTGCTCTAAGATAATTTATGGCGATTTCATTGTGTTTATTTTTCTTCTGATGCGTTGATAATTAAGGGGAGATACGACTGTTAAACCTCGAAAATTTTCGATTGATGCGTTGATAATTAAGGGGAGATACGACTGTTAAACCTCGAAAATTTTCGATTTTATGAAAAGCATACATATTACTCCCCAGTCTTTTCTGAACAATTCAAAACAATCCGTGTTAAAAAAATGCCAATCATTATGAAAGTTATGAAGGAAAATGTATCAGCTGTTCAACGTGAACATTGAAAAGTGCCATATCTTTAAAGCGCCATATCTCAAAATGTGTTTTATTGTTATTGCGCGCACAATATCTCAAGAAGTATTGAATATTTTTGCATAAGATTTCTACCGAATATTTATTACTCTATGTTCTACAAATTGAACCACAATTTTTGTACATATTTCCTCCAAGGAAGTTTTTTTTTGGGGGGGAGGGTTTTTCTTAAACAGACTGTTTGGATTACTTAGATACCCAAAATATTGTGTTTAGACCATGAATTTATCGGTAATCGCGCGCGCAAGGTGACTTAGCATTTTTTCTCCAAAAATTATGCCCATATTTATTACTCTCTCAAATAAATACATACCAATATGAATGTTTCAAAATGTGTGTAATATAAGAGAAAGAACAGATATTTTTCCAGAAAAGAGTGAGTTTGTGAATTGTATTGTTTCAGAGATAAAATGCATCGAATTTGAAGGCCCCCCCCCCGAGTTGTGCGAGGTTTAAGAGTCGTATGTCCCCTTAAAGCTGAATGCGGTAAAAACTTTTTGTTTACTTTATGGGAAATGCATAAACTTCATATTGCTCTGCTGTATGAACATTTAGGGGAAAGTGGGACAAAACCGGATACCAAAGACTCGAAGGCCTGTTGGAACTTAACCATTTGATCTAGAGCTTGCCAAATGTTATTAAAATATTCATTGTTTATTGGATTACAATATATCTCTCAGAAAGAGTCATAGTTTTACTATTTTGTTTTACCAATGATATTTTTATTTTAAAAAGTCATACTACCCGGTTTTACCCCAGCAACTAGGAGAACTCGATTTTCATTGGAAAAGTAGCAGACAATTTTATTTTAAATGACAATTTAAGAATATCAGTTACAAAAATCACAAGTAAAGCTTCTTCCTCCGCGCCACTGCAGCTTTCGTGGGCCCATCGAAGGCAGTTTCTACAATGGATTAACCCTTCTCGTTTGTTTAAATTAGAAAATACATCATTAAAATACAAACAAGCAACGTCTGATGTGTTTTTATCGTCTTCAGCGGAGGAATCATCAATACTGACTGTCCCTGTCTTATTCCATGAAGGAAAATAATGCGACCAGATTGTGGAAACCATAAAAACGGTTTAAATTTCATTGCAACAATGAAAAGTACTGTCTCAAATTTGGCAATTGGCCAAAAATGCTAAATTTGACCATTTGAGAAACCAGTTTCCTTAATTGGACTGGTGACACGCTTTTTTTATGCTATTTTTCTTCTACTTTAAGTGTATTTCTTTAAGAGGTAATTAGTTTGTTTTGAAGATAAACATACTATTAAAAATTATTAACTACTTTTTTCATTAAAATTACTTCTTTATCACTGTAAAAACGTTTTGGTGCTCCAAATTCGGCGACCTACCAGCATTTATTTATTCAAACAGGTCCGAGACTAATAAAGTAAGGATAAAATTGGTCTTGGACCTGTTCTGCTCTGCTGTAGAGTGTGTTCCTTCCCCACATCCCCGCCTCAGGCCTCTACACCCTCTTGGGTCGGCGTGGGCTTTAACCCCTTGTTGGCCGGCGTCGCACGTCATACGTTAGACATTTTTGTGCCCGTACGGTGGGCGTCGCATGTCATGCGACGAAGAAAAAATTGCATTGCTGAAAGCAAATTCGTCGCCTCTTACACATCTCGTTATATTCCGTGATTATTTTTCAGAGATTGCACGAATAGTCCTACTTTCTTCATGTTTACGAGGTGAAATTCCCTGCCTTAAATGTAAAACATAATAGTTTTATATTGTCTGCAATAAAAAGATGATTTTTTGGGTCGGAAATTCGAAGAAAAATTCGACCAAGAAGGGATTAATAAATAAATGGCAGTAGAGGAAGATCGCCGAACTTGGACCATCAAAATCTTTTTCATTGCACAATGATGCAGAATTCATTTTAATGAAAAATAAAAAAAAAATCTCCCCAAACTACCATGGAAAATTGCGCGTTGCCTTCCAACTCTTCGCTGCGTGCCGTTCGAAAAAGCGCGTAGAGCATCCGCCAACCCTTTGGGGCCCCTATCGATTATTGCACCGAGAGCAACCCCCAACGTGCCGCATCGATCACCCCCGCTTTCCATTTTTGTGACGTAATCAATTTTCCACCCAGCTCCGCTCCTTCGTCAGACACCTCGCCGAACACATTGATTTAAAACGTTTCACTTCTCGCGCGCCGCTCACCCATGACGCACTCGTCTGAAGCACGAATGGCAACGAGGCATCTTTTTAAAAATAAACATATTACAAATGCACTTTTAATGCCATCTAGGCACTTTTAAAAATAAATTTAATTAAAGCAGGCAGTTTTTAAAAACACTTTTAATGCCATCTAGGCATTTTAAAAAAATAAATATAACCAAATGTTTTCAAAAATACTTTTAATGTCATCTAGGCATTTAAAAAAATAAATATAACTAAATGTTTTTAAAAACACTTTTAATGTCATCTTAGCACTTTTTAAAAATAAATTTAA
>BGPR01001887.1:73521-93386 GCA_013235015.1 Araneus ventricosus | reverse complement strand
AAAAACACTTTTAATGTCATCTTAGCACTTTTTAAAAATAAATTTAATTAAAACAGTTTTTAAAAACACTTTAATGTCATTTAACAAACACAGTTTTTAAAAATATACTTTTAATGCAATCCAGGCATTCTTTTTTTAAAAAAAATAGATTTAATTAAAATAGTTTTTAAAAACACTCTTATAATGCAATCTACGCATTTAAAAAAAAATAAACAGTTTTAAAAACACACTT
The DNA here is from genome assembly GCA_013235015.1 of Araneus ventricosus. NCBI lineage: Eukaryota > Metazoa > Arthropoda > Arachnida > Araneae > Araneidae > Araneus > Araneus ventricosus. The sequence continues at coordinate 93,154 of BGPR01001887.1, read as the reverse complement.
TTAATGCCATGTCGGCCTTTTTTTAAAGATACATTTAATATAAACAGTTTTGAAAAACACATTTATATGAGTTTTCTAGAAAGCAGAAGTATTTTTATCTTTTAATTTTAACATAATAATGTTTATAAATTGGCACTATCTATATCTGTAAAATGCGACATGCATGATGCAAACATCTACATCTACGTTCTACAGAGCAGACCGTTGGACCCACAACTACAAAATTCGGGTACAGCTAGCTGCCTTGGCTACTAGGTGCTCACTCAAAAAGAGTTTTCAGAATTGTAATTAAGTTTTTAATTATTTAAAAATTAATTGGCGTGACGGCTTTTTTCCTCAATAACTCCAGAGCATTATCGCAGAGAAACCATTTTTAGATAATTTTAAAATTCAGAATACTAAAGTTTCAGTGACACCAGTTTTATTTACGTGCAATTTTTTTCATCAATTAAAAAAAAGAAAAATCCAAAAATAATTCCAACATAATTTTGTAATAATGCTTTTCCTTTCTATAATCAAACCAAATAGCAAGACCTGTGAAAATTGAAATTAAAAAACTTTAAATGATATATACATTCTGAAGAATGAACAGTTGGTTTTCAGTTTTCGAAATGCTCTCTATTTTTTGAACATGATGTAAAATGATAAACTTTAAAATTCTACGAAATTCGTGCACAATACATCAATAGATGACAATTATAATGTTTTATAAACCAGTTATTAAGTTTTATGTTGTTTCATTGTTCTTGTTCCACGAATAATATTATTGCACTATTTAATCTATTCTTCGATATTGAAATAATAGAATAGCTTTAGATCCTTTTCTGAAAGGAGAATTCTCGTGTTTAGTTTTATGAATGAAATGATAAGAAAGGAAAAGAAAATCAAAGAAATCAAGTTTAAGAGCATATTTTTTTTAAAAATAAACATTTCAAAAGTAATTTTCATCGAAACGTTGCCAGTTGTTGGTAACAGGAATTTAAACTGATTATTTATTTCGGATTCTTTTTACTTTAAACTTGTGTTGAAGATATTATCTGAGGTATGCTTTCACATTTCAGTTGCGTGCTGATATCTCTTAAAATTGTACTTTATGAATTAGATACCTTGCTTTTAATGAATTAAATCCATTGCAATCATTCAGTAATCGAGTGTCACAATCATTTCATAAGAAATAGAGGAGAATAGAACGCCCATTCATGTTGAACATGAATTTCAAGAAAGTAGTTTTTTTAATAATTAAAAAGTCCTACATTTGAATTATATGGGCAATGGTGTAATGATGCATATTTAGAATGCTGCATTTTTTTCGATAAGACTCTATATGCAGATCCAAAACTTCAGTGTCAGAGCAATTTTTGAATTTTTATGAAATGTATGCGATTTCATTTCCTTTCTGGAGATCGATGAGCTTATATAATTTTGGATAAGTAGGACAACGGAATATTTACTGACAAATATCATTTATTTATTTATTTAAAGAAAAGCACACTACAGAGAAAACTCCATTTACAGAGTGCTGACAAACACACAAAGAACAAAAGTCACAATGAGTAAATAAAAAAAAATAAGCCTTAGAAAGCAAAAAGTAGAACACAGAGAATACATAAAATCATAAAACTCATGCAAACGTATATATAATTAAAAACGAAAACGCATAATCGCAAAACTTTAAGACACACTCAATAGCGCTCAGCTCACCAGCTTCCTAGCTCGCACTGCGGATAGGACTCCAAAGACGTTCGCGCTCCAAGGCGATGCTAGTCGATCAACAACACATCCAAGCGCTCTCTTTTTATAGTTTCTCCGGCAGACCGTGACATGGAATGATCTAGCACATTCGTGGCGTATCTTCTCTCCTAATAGAGATATCGAGAAGATTCCAGCACCTTTGAGATCCCATATTTCGTCGCCAAAGTAGCCAAGTTTGTCGCGAAAGTCAAGGGTCGAGACTTGGCTACTGTCCGTCATCTCATACTTACCCCTGTAAAACTCTCTTCCCAACCATAAGACTGACATTGCTGGGAAGCGACTTTCCATGTTTGTAACAATATGCATATAACTGAGCGCAGATGATCTGCGGAGGATCAACTAGTTTATCTCAGCACGTTCAATTTCGCCAAAACACAAGCTTCTAGACACCTACACTGTGTAACCTCTTTCAAATCTTGCGCTTATCAGTCGTTTAACCGGATAGCGGAAGGCATAATTTCTTTGCTTAGCAAGCAAAACCACCTATCTCAATTTTTTGAAATTTCAAAGAGGAGGATTCAAATGAATTTTTCACAACCAATAACGAATATTTCTGAATTTTTTTCACATCTGGCAAGAATATGCGGTCTCATGTTACACTTTGACGGGAAAAAAAATTCAGAAATATTCGTTATTGGTTGTGAAAAATTCATTTGAATCCTCCTCTTTGAAATTTCAAAAAATTGAGATAGGTGGTTTTGCTTGCTAAGCGACGATTTGCTAATTTATTTAGTTATTTATTTAGAAAATGCACACTACAGAATAAACTCCAATTACAGAGTGCATGATACAGAAACAAACACTAAAATAGCCGTAAAATACAGATTAATGAAAACAACAGATGGACACAGAAATCACTGAAAACACAACACGATTATAAAAATCACACAAAATAAAAACACTTCAAGAACACAAAAGGCTTAAACATTCAGTCTTAAAAACACCATAAGACATATTAAACACATCAAGATCATCAGAGTACCTGTTAAAAATCTTGCAAAATTTATAAATAGAAAAATTACGTATGTAATTAAACCTGGTAAATACATTTACAAATAAGCAACTCTTCCTCAGTCTTCTAGTCGGCACAGAAAAAGTGATACGGCTCAATATGTCACTGCAATCAATGGCATCATTAATTATCTTACGATAAAATAAAAGACAAGAAAGATCACGTCGGACCCTCAAACTGTGAATGCCAAAGATGCTACATAAATGAGATGAGGATAAGTCTCGCGGATAATAGTGATTTGTTCGGTAAAATAAGCCAATAGTGACTGCATGACGTCAGATGTGCCTCTGTGCATCATAGGGCGGTAGGAAGTGCTTCACGAAATGAAACATCATGTTTCAAGCATAGGATTTTATCATGCAAAATGACGTTTCATACTAAATTTTGTACAAATTTGTCATTACTTGGTCTTTCATTATAACATAAAATGGCTGTCGCCGATTAAAGCTATCCATAATCAGAGAATTTCTATACCCAAGTATACCGATTAAGTTTGTTATGTTGTGCAAACATCAGTAGTGGATACCTACAGAATCCAGTTAAAGTTTTAACATAGCGTAATTATGGCAGTTTTCGTTTCTGTAAAGCTTAAGTTTGTTATCTCACTAATGGCAGGTTGTTATGAACAGTAATCCGGCTGATATCAGACCTAACAGATTAACAAAAGTACCCGATTGGTGGAGGTTCATTAAGAAACGCATTTTAATAGAAAACCTATTGTTACGAATCTGTAAATACCGCTTTTCTGCTACATTAGTCTTATGGAAAGAAAGAAGGATTTACAAATATTCGTATTGGAGGGAAGCAATGACCCCCGACCTTGGAAACCATTTTGGCAACTTGGTGACAATGGTTCTCGAATATGCTAGAATTTTGGTCCTTTAGGGATGGAACCTTCGAGAGAATTCCTTATGATGTCACATCCTGTCAGAAAAGGGTATAAATACCGAGATACTCAGATGTCTGAATAGTCTCTTTGGAGTCTGCTTGCAGTGTGAATTGGTCAGCAGCTAGAAGCTGAACGTTATTGCTAGAGCTGTTCCTGTTATTATCAGTGATTTTCTGTCTGCTTTTGTAGGCAATAATTTGTACACGCGTTGTTTTCCCTGTTTCCTGGATACGCCTGGTTTCCAGAATATTCGTGAATAAAGCGCCATTCTCCGTTATCCTGCTTGTTGGACAGTTTTCACAGTACACACAGGAAGATTTTCTTAACACTGTTCTTATTGGACAAAAGGTAGAAAATTATGCACAAAAGTGTACTGCATATGATAAATGTCACAAAATATAATTCCAAATTCAAATGTTTACGCCGCGCCAAGGTCACTGAGATTCGAATGTCACCGCTCGCCCTCCTCGAAACGCCCCGACTATAAGAGGAAAAAACGCGTTATTCAGTTACACGGTTTGGCAATATCCATAGCAATTGATGGACCGCGTGATTTCGCTTTCCAAACATAAGCAAAAGAGTGCGATTTAGTTTGAGGCTTCTTTTCAATGAATCGGTAATGGCTCTCAACCGCGCTGTTTAAATATTACCGAAACAATGGTAGAAGAATTCAATTCTTCAATTGAGGGAATTTTTGAAAGGCGTTCAGCAAGAAGGAGAAATGATTTGTTTCGCCATGCTCACACCGCTGAACGCTTGGCGCGATTATGGCGAACTCGATGACGAAACAACATCTCGTTCTCAAGTCTTACAGATTCGTTTCGAGAACTCTCTTTAGATACCGCGAAACCTTTATTTACCTTTCTTCGTACTTTCATAGTTTTCTTTGTTGGTTTCATTTGACTTTTCAACTTGTCTCCCGAATGCTTACAAAACCGAGCTAAAGACCTCTTCAAGGCCAACATATTTATTCTGTGCTGATTTAATTGAAAGACCTGAAGCAAATCTATTCTGCTCAACCCTAAATGTTCTTTGCTAGGATGCGCAGTGTTCCTCATTGCGGAGGGGTTTTAATAGCAAACCTCCGCTCGAGGGTGGCGGACAGAGGCCCCAGCAATTTCAATTACTTTAGGACCAGATTCACAACTGTTGAACACCGTGGCACAATTGCGAGGTGGCAAGAGCTGCAAAATGCTGGGAGCCCGACTCGCGGACCGTTGGTGTCCTGGAATGATGAACAATTAAATGCATTAATAAAATGATTGGCGCGTATACTGAGTGATGGCGATGAGACTGAATTTCTTAGAGCCCCACCAGAAGCATTTGTCCGGGGCTCCCAATCTGTGGCCGTTGCCGATGGGAGGTTTTATTTTTTAGCATGTCGTGAATGTGATGTTGCAGAGTTAACGCAGATACCAGGAAGTTAGTTTAAAATAAAAAATAGCTTTAATACAGTTACTTAAAAGAAACGTGCTGCTTTCTTGCAGCTTGCACACTCATTTGACAGCCATTCATTCGACTGCTTGTTCTAAAAACACAAGTTAACAAAATGCATACAGATTGTAACAACCAATCAACTTCGACTAGCGCCGTAACTTCGGCTACGTCATGAAATTAACCAATAAGATACGTTTCATTCGGTGACTGAACAACTTCATTTGAATTTCCAACATTATTCAGCCTTATGCGAGCGAACGGTGCGCAAATGGCAAGGCCGGATCGACGCATTTTTACGCCCCAGGTCAAAGCACTTAATTCTGCGCCCCCCCCCCACTGATAAAGATGTTTCAGAATTTTCAGTTTAATATATGATAGTTGAGAAAAGCAACGATGAATAATATACAGGGTGTCCGAGAATCGTGGAACACTTTCAAAAACAAGTAATATATATAAAAAAATTAAAGTCAATTCCTACTTAGGTCAACAAAGAAAAATTTTTTTTTAGAATTTTTTTCTCCCATATAAAACTAAAATTAATTAATTAATTTTAATTAATGAATTAATATTTGAAAAAACTGTATTAACATCAAGTGTCATCCACTACAAGTTTTAAAAATGTATTTGAACTTGAGTGGATGAATAAAAAGTATTTTATTAATGATTGAAAATTTGAATAAGATATATAAATAAATATGTATAGGGAGAGTGTGAACTAATAGTAGGAATTGAATTAATAAAAAAACCCTAATAATGTTACAACCACGGTTTTCTTTTTTTAAAAATGAAAGCACATTTCCAAAAGTTTTTTTTTCAGATAGGAAACGGGCCGTTAAGGTGGTCTAGGTAGCCGTAAATTATTGAAAATCTTCCATTAATTTAGAGACATTATCTGCGAAACTATTAAAGCTAGAAGAAAAACAAAAGAATGTATTTGTAGGGAATTTCACGTTCTTTAATTTGTTAACTCACATGTAGTGTGAAAACTCAATATTTATTGAGATATTAAAGGAAAACTAAAAATGGAAGGCAGAAAACACGCATCGGCTTTTGACGATCGGTAGCCATTGCGTACGGAATTCTCTCGCTGTAGAAAATTTAGAAGGCCTTTAACGCCACGTTACCTATCTGAAAATAAGCTTTCTTATCTGCTCTCTCATTTAGAAAAAACCGTAGTTGTAACATTCTTAGGTTTTTTTCATTAATTTTTGAAATGTGTCCCACAATGCTCGGACAGCCTGTATTTTGCATTTTGTGTCAAATTTATATTAAACCTCATTAAATGACGTTGCATAAACGAGCCAGAACTTGTGAATGTTTCATTTTATAATAAACATTTCACTCCCCTCGCACTCCTTCTATGTGGCGAACACTTGCACACAAATTTAAGGATATCAGTTTTATCAGTTTTTTTGTCTACGTCTTTCAGGCACACTTGAGTAAACTAAACTATATGCAAGAGTATTAATGATATTATATTTCACATAGAAACTATCAGCAAATATTTATTTATTTATTTAAAAGAAAAGCACACTACAGAGAAAACTACAGTTGCAGAGCTCAGGCACAAAATGAATAATAAACACACAAAGAACAAAAGCTGTCATCAGTGAATCTTAAAGATATGAAAAACGTATTACAGAATTAAAAGTTGTTTGCAGAGAACATAACAGTTCAAAACACTAAACCATGAAAAGATTTTACAAACCCATAAATAATTTAAAACGAATGCACACAGTCACGAAAGCATTAAAAGAGTTGTATACTGTTCTGTTAATAACATAAGAACACATTAAGGATTTAAAAAAAATGAAATCATTAAACCCAAAAACCATTTAAAGGAACAAAGGATTTAAAAGTAAAATACACACAAACACAAGATCCTTAAAAACACGCTAGGAATTTAAAAGTTTTCTCCACAGATAAGAATCCAGCTGCCGAATGCAAACATTTAACACAGAATATGCAGAATTCAAGCCATATAAGTGTAATCATTCACTATAGGAATGACTCTTGTTGATTAAAATCTGGAATTTCCCATTTTCCGGGGTTTACGCTGAGTGTGTGAGAGGGACATGGCAAATGCTTTTTGCCTGTGACTTATCCAAGGCTTAGGTTGGCCCTATGGAAAAGCCAGCCATAGTAACTGGCTTGTGACAGCTTGGGCCACAGTAATCCCTAGAAAGGCAAATTATTAGCTTGCACCTTCCCTATCCGATGGGGATTTCAATTAGTCTGGAAAACACATGGACAAGTGAGGTCCAAAGTATTTTAGATTAAGATTTAAATGTTGTGTGAAATGCGCGTTCATTAAAATGTTTCTGTCGTGTTCGTCACTGAGAAATAAATAATTGGAAAATGCAAAAAGGACTGTTCATTTAAACTCTTGAAAAGAACGCGCATGAATCGGACCTTAAGCACAACGCCACATGGCTAGAGCACGGGGACCCCAGCAAATCTTCAGGACGGTATCCTTAGAAGATTGTCACTCAATTTAACGGTACAGTAGAGCCTCGATTATCCGGACCTTTATTAACCGAATGATGCCAGAAAATCGAACTGCGTTTTTCATTTTCTTTTTCAATGAAGCCAACGATTTTTCAGGAAAGGGTGTCAAAGCTGGCATTGGAGCCATTCTTAGGATGCGAAGTAAAACTCAAGAAGTTAATTAGAAGACAAAAATAAAATGAAAACACAGTGTAGTGATTGGCATTCAAGATGAGCTCACGCGGGGTGGGGGGTCCATTTGAGCGAAATGGGTGGCCGCTCCTGTTTCCCCTTTTTTCTGGGAGACGGAATGAGAATGGTTGAGCCTTGGATTCAGAGGAGGAGGGTCGGAAAGAGAGAGCTACATCCATCGAACGACGCTGTGGTTGTAGAGATTGGAGAGTTGTCGGGCGAGAGCAGAATTTCAACAGCGCTGAGGCTGGAGTGGAAGTTTGTGTATTTAGAATGCGATTGCATAGAGCAGAGTTCCCAACCTGTGGTACGCGTACCCCTGGGGTGCGCGAAGGACCAGTTGGGGGTACGGGAACTCAAAGTCGGTAATGGCGGACATAAGAAAACATACGGGATTAAAAATGATACAGAATTTTGTTTTCCCAAGTTCACGTGAAAAGTAAAAGTGAAAGTGGGGAAGGCCTAAACCTGCCCTCAAAATACGAAAAAGAGAAAGCAAAAGGAAGTAGAACAGAGCGCCGTCTCTTACCCCCGTACCCGTGACCAGACCGGTCACTGAACGGTTTGATGGGCAAGACAAGGGAATTTTATTTAAGAAAAAGAAAAAGAAGGAAATATATAAACTATGTACAGCACAGGCATTTTCACTTTTACACTATTAGTTCGTAATAGTCTTCTTTTCTTTAGATGTTGAAAAACCTTACTTTTATTTGAAGGGGGGAATGTCCGGTAATTGAGCTACTTAGTTCAGCTCGCTGGGAAGTTGAAGGCTAGGGAGGCCGGAAAAGTTCTCTGTTTTCGCTCATGAATTTGATAATCCCACGAATTTTCTGCCTGGAGACGAGGTTATTGGCGACCCTTTTCAGCCATTCTTGTTCATAATTTCAGCCTACTCCTCACCAGCACAAAACGTTCTTACAACTCTCCAGGAAATTCGGGAGATCATCTCCAGCTTACCAGAGGAAAAGATCATAATTGGCGCCGATCTCAACGGACACAATACCCTCTGGGGCTATAGATCAAATGACAATCGAGGCAAAGACATCTTGGACTTTATCCTGGTTAATAACTTAAACATCATCAATAAACCAGCAAAAGGAAGTGTAATTTTCGGCTATCTTTATAAGTTACTGCGAAATTTACTGATTTCATCTGTTTTGACGTTGAACTACTTCTATTGCAAAAAAATAAATAAAACGTAAAGTCAAAAATAAGTCCTGAAAATGTTATAAATTCCAGTCATTTGACTCTGAAGCTTACCTTAACATTATTGATAAAAACTTCTTTGTATAAATGGATGGTTGGAGGGGGGATATGACAGTAAGGGGTACGCGAAATTAAAGATTAATCAAGGGGTGCGCGAGGGGGAAATCATTGGGAACCCCTGGCACAGACAGTCTCGGTTCCAAACGATAGCACCAAGCGTTCATCTGCACCCAGGTCATCTTAATTCTCTATCAAACATTTTCAGAACAATCTTGTAACTATTTGCATGATCAAGAATGAACAATTATTTATAACGAACTGTCGGGAAACTTCTTTCAGTGCAAATTGTAAGAAAAGAACCTTATGATCTTGGTAATGAGACACTACACACAGTTTCATTCTTAAGCACTACAGTAGTGATGTGAGCAAATTCCATGCACTTGTTTCTTATGCATTCATTTCAGGGTAAGTAATTTTATGCTTTCATTTGAATCGCAACACCCACTATTAGAACTATTCAAATTAAATGCTAGTATCGTTTAGATTTCAGAACAATATTTTTGTGATTTTTTTTTTCATGTTTCGCTTGCGGACCTGCTTGATCCCATTTGTTCTGCAGCAGTCGCAGGTCAGTTGGCGAACTTTGTATTGCAGCATTTAGATCTGGTTAAAGAAGTTTTGCAATTTTTTACCATGCTTTTTAAAAATAATTTCAAATTAAAAATATGTTATACGCGAGATGCTGAAAACCAAATACCTCCTTGAATGTAATCCGCAATTAATGGTTTCTTTATTTGTTAGTCTTAATATTTATCACTTAAAATATGCTTATACAGAGATTAAATGAAAATTATTTAAAAAATACGGTAAAACACCTTTGTATGTCTTTCCAGGGACTGACGTGGAACGACGTATAAATGAAAAGACTTACATCGAATTTTTTTTATAAACAACTTTAATTATTACAGTTTTTATGCCATTCGTGCAAATTCAGTTAAAAGTAAGTCTTTTAAAATAGTACTAATATAATACTACATAGAATGGAAATCAATAATTAAATTTTAAAATTAAGCATTTATCATAAAGGTGAGAAAAATCATGCCTTTATTGCATGTCTTGAGTACTAATTAAACAGTTCTGATTTTATACGATTTATGTGCATGTGAGGAAAATGATGTTAGCCCTCCCTCCCTCGCTTTCTAGGAAAAGTTTCCCACTTGAGCCTTTACAGTTCACTACATGTTTCGTTTCGAAAATTGTTAAATTCATTTCAAAAATGAGTGCTAGACATGTAGGTGAACATAAATACTTAGAAGAAGAAAAATTTGCATTTTTTTATTTTCAAGAAATTTGTGGTTTCACAATGAAACCAATGAACGGTAATGGGCTGTAATTATGTATTTAATTTATAAGTATACTTGAGTATTCAGGATATTCAACTTTCATAAAATTCAATATTACTCTCGAAGATTCAATCTTATAAAAGATCAATTTGTGCAAGAACCTCCTTCATTTTGTTCCTCTTAGAGATCGAAGGCAATTTAGCTCTTGCAATGCCGATATCTTTGTGAATGCTAACTGTATTGAACTGGAATTTTTATATAGGTTGGTCTTTATATATCTGGCTCTTAAGTTATGAAAGAAAAATGGCGCTGCGTTTCGCCCATGCGCAGTAAAAAAGTGCTCAATGTGTGGTTTCACTGCGAAACCAATGACCATTAAAGGGTTAATAGGAACGTTGAAATACTGGGTGAGACCAAAAATATGCGAGTGAGAACGAGGGGGGAAGGGGGAAACGACGTAGAACCGAAGCTTTGCGTTGTATAAACGAAGTACTTTATCGTTACATCTGGACTGTGACGAAATGACGCATGAACGTAAAAAACGTATAAACGTTGCCTTACTGTACTTGGTTTTGGAAGCTGAGGTCCTAATCTTATACAGCCCCTTCAGGGTTTAATCCAGCCCTGTCTATGAGCTTGCGTATTTGTAACACCCCTAGTCAGGGCCCCCTTCCATTTTGCCACCCTACTGTTACGCCACTGCAAGCAGGGCCGGATTTCCTACAGGGCTAACCTAGGCCATGGCCTAGAGCGCAGCCGTCAGGCGGCGTATATACGGAAGAAATAACCAAATATTTACAAACTTTTCATCATTATTTTTGAAAAGGTTGTATAATTTTTTTTTCAAATATACATTCGTTACTTTAAATATAGTGAATCATACTTTTTTTTCATCTTCTGTGGACCTTGTTGTCTCTTACTCTTGCATTTCTTTGCATTGAAATCGATTTAATGACCTCTGTCCACTCCAATGGCTCTTAAACCTATTCACGGACAGAAACGCGAACGAAGATGTTCGAATAGGTATTTCGCATGATTTCAGGGAATTCGATGAAGTAATTTTGTAGGTGAAGTGTTATTTCATAAGCAGTTTAATTTAGAATTAAAAATTGTATCAAGTGATTATATATTTAAAAAATAATCCATTGTATTTTATATTGAAAATTATATATTAACTTTTTTGAGAGGGGCCACAGAATATGCCTTGACCTAGGGCGCAGAAATGCGTCAATCCGGTCCTGACTGCAAATAAAAGATTAAGAGACATCGGCCTAAATCCAGAACCCAGACAAAGTTCAAGCACTTGCCAAGTGCCAAATTTCAGTGGTCGGAAATCGGAGGTCATGAGCTCCCTGCCAGCCAATGAGGGCGCGAGGGGTGAGGGGCGACCTCCCTCCCCCGGGGGTCAACCATTTTTTATGCTCATGAGGGTGACGTTCTCGGGAGAAGCCGGAACGATTTTCTCTCCTTCCTGCTTTCTCCCTCTCTCCTTCCAGAAAGTGAACTTCCTGACGAAGGTGCGTCAACCCCTACGAGTCATCGCACCTTTCTTGAGAAAAGACCCCCGTCTTAGAAGGAAGGGGGTCTTCGCGAATCCATTCACGCGTTCAGACAGCGGTTGTCAACCTTTAAGAATTCGGGAACTGATCTTCCACATCCGATCCGTGCATCGAAACCAGACCTTAAGAAAGTCTGCAATCTTTCATCAGCTTCCTTCCGCGTAGGGCAGAGGTTCCCAGCCTGTGGTACCCCTGGGGGTACGCGAAATCATAACTGTTAATGGAAGAAACGAAAAAACATAAGGGATTAAAAAAGTTAGAGAATTTTGCTTCTCCAAGTAAATACAGTAGTCTCACTATAACGAAATCGCTTAGTTCCAGTTGAAAAATTCGCTATAGAGAAAATTTCGTTATACGGAGATTAGAGATTTTTGCAGTTATTTAAGTAAATGTTACAAACCTTTTAGATTGTGCGATAAGTTCAAAAATATTTAATTATGACTTTCAATTAAAAATGAAGTCATATTTATTATAAATTTGTTAAAATTATACTAATTTTTATTGTATAAATAAAATGCTCAAAAGTGAAGAGAATTCACCAATTACCCTTCACACAGCATTCTATTGTTATGTGTTATCGCTGGAATGAACAACGCGAGTGGTTCCAGAAACAGGCACGTGTGAGCGATTTGTTTGCGCAGAAATTAGCAACTTTCTTCAAAAATGACAAAAATCGAAAAGTGAAAGGTCTGAAAAAATTCGTTATAGGGAGACAACCACTTCGTTATATAGAGAATATTTTAAATGTTATTTAACATTCCGATTGAAAATTTCGTTATAGGGAGAAATTCGCTGTAGGGAGACTTCGTTGTAGGGAGACTCTACTGTACTTGCTATTTAATAGCTATACCACTTGAATAGCTGATTATTGTGAAGTGTGAATTTCAGCTCTCCTTATTATAATTTCAAAGGAAATAATTACAATACTGGTTTCATTTGTTTTGGCGTTGAACTTATACTGTTCTAAAAATGGAATAAAATGTAAAATCAAAAATACGTTCGGGAAATGTTAATAATTCGAATCTTTCACTTTTAAGCTAACCTTATCATTATTGATAAAGACTTCTTTGCATAGACAGATGGTTGTTTGGGGGGAGTTGGACATGACAGTAGTGGGAGTGGCGGCTCGTCCTTTAGAGCTGCAGCACCCCTGAAATTATTTTTTAAGCTTGCATTTTTCGTTTTTAATCTTATTTGCTTACTTTTCCACTCTCAGAGTTAAATGACTTACGAAAAAGGAAAAAAAAGTGATAATTAAAAAAAAGGTATAAAATGAATCCAAACGAGGAGAAGTAGGTCTGAGCTGAGAAGTAATCAGGCGGCCCCCCCCCCCCTCGAAATCCGTTCACTGCGCAGAAAATCCTGAGAGAAAAAACAACCCTTTCTGCCTTTACCTTAAACGGGCTATGTGCTGCAAGGCAACACAGCTCTAGCCAACTGAACGAGAAAAAGATGCTCTTTTTAATATATTTTTCCTTTTTTTTTTGCTCGATCTCACACAAGTTGCAATCTCATTGTCTGTTTATGGGTTTTGGTTTCGGTTTGTGTTGCATCGACAGAAACACATCTAGTGGATTGATTACTTGCTTTCTCTTGATAGAGGGTTATATTTATTTTGAAGAAGATATTCATTTTTGGAAGAGTGTTATCCAGTGAAGTGGGCGAGGAGGGAAGTGCGTGTGCGGAGCTCTGTTTTCTTTTGTTTGTTTGTTTTCGTCTGCAGAATTGTCACATCAACATTCACTTAACTTCCTGTTAGTTAAACTAGTAGTCAATGCCATAGTTATTTTATTTGTTTGAAAAGCAGGACATTTCATATCCGGCTTTGGAATTAAAAAATTTGTTTGAGAGATAAAGAAGCTTTTTTAAAAATGTATTCTGTTCATAAATATGATGTCGCAGCCCTCCTCGTTCCTGAGCTCACGAGCCGCCACTGAGTAGGGGGTACCCGAAAACAAAAAGAATAATCAAGGAGTACGCGAGGGGAAAAAAGTTGGAAACCCCAGACGTAGGGGGAGAGTTGTCGATTTTGGACAGTCGCAGTATTTGTGGCAAAAACCTGGCCGAAAGTCCAAAATTTAAAATGTACTCAACAATTGTAAAAGTGAGTCGAAGCTTTCTGAGCCCCGCAGTTTCTTTCAACTTCTGAGCGATTGCAGCTATCGAGAAACTTTCGTTAAAAAAGTTGCTCAATTTGAAGATGCGACAGTTCGGCTAATCTGAATTGTTTTTCTATCTTCGATTGTTAGGGAGTCAGGGGGGAAGGAGTATTCCACCCTCTTTCAGCTCGATGGCAAATCTTCGAACTCTTGGGGTTCTATTACTGCTACGCCACGTCTCATCCTTGTTCCTAGAGCGTAGATCAGTTTGGGGTGGATGTGAGTGGGATTGGGGAGGCTTGGGGTGGTTCTTTTTTGTAACTTCGAGAAAAGGGAGAAGAAATATTTAAAAATTATTTCAAAGAAGATTTGAATGGGTGGGATTGTTTTTAAACCATTCGAATTCTGGACAAAGCAACAGCAAAATTGTTGCTGAGCTAGCACTGCACAACATTTTCTTTTTCTTCTGATAAACTGCAACAATCATGGAGGGGAATGGGAGAACATAAAGCTATCAATTTAAATCTTACATACGAAGTGTTTACTAGCAAGGGTTCCAAAAGAGAAAAAAAATAATACAAATATATACAAATACAAAAGCAACACACACTGGTTATATATGTTCTTTAGAATAGGGTGACATGTAAAAATGGAAGATCAAGTTTCAAAAACAATAAAGAAAACAATAAGAAGATAACAGACATAAAATAGGGGGTTAAACTTCTTAAACGCTCACTTTTCTTACAAACAGGCCAACAGGGTTCAAGGAATAACATCTAAAACAGCAAGTGCATATTATTAAAAAGATATAAATACATACTCCTAAAAAGACAATTAAAAAAAACTTACTTAAAAATACTTTCTGAAGCGATAGCAGTAGAATGGTTAAACATATCTGTATGAACAATAGGATAAATTAAGAATAACAAAGACTGGCTGAAGAGTTCCTAAAAAAAGTTGTACAGAATCCTGGGTAAATAATTTATGATGAAACGGGATCAAGGACAAAAGGAACGTCATCCATGGATGATCAATGTTCTCTTATATTAGAGTGATGACGGCAAAATCGAGTTTCAGGATCTAAGCATTTGTCCGTATGAACTCCATAAGGATCTTCAGTCTTCTTCTTCCATGTGGATTTGAGACAAGATTTCGACGCCAGGGAAGTTTATGAATTGCTGAAGGAGTTTTGGAATGAAAGGAAACGGTGAGAGGACAGGCGGTTGCATAGTGGAATGGAGTGCCCACATGCACAGCTGTCCGAAACAGCCAATCCGAATCTTTTGAAGTAGCTAGGAAATGGGCCATGTCCAGTTGCGAATAGAATTTCGCTCCTGGACCAGAGCTCACTGCGTCGAAAGTGTAGCGGCCAGTTGTTCCTTCTTCCATTTCTCTCTGCCGAGGTTCTAGAGACAACTGTGTTAGTGTTTTCTTCAAGAAAATAACTGATTTTTGTAGACTGAAACTAGTTCCTCCTATCGTATCTCTTTTTGCTAATTGATCAGCCTTTTCGTTTCCTAAATGACCATTGTGAGCTTTAATCCAGTTTATGGTTATATTTCGATGTTGGGAGAGCAAAGTTTGAACTGTTTTAGCTGTTTGGTTCGTAGTTTTTAGTGATTTGATGGCAAGGAGAATGGACATGCTGTCGCCCCAGATGTTGCAAACCACGTTTTGTTCGATTGCCCAGATTATAGCTTAGCCCCCCCACCCCCCCCAGACCCAGAATCCTAGATTCACCACGAACTGGACTAAAACTCACAATGGTCATTTAGGAAACGAAAGGCTGATCAATTAGCAAAAAGATACGATAGGAGGAACTTGTTTCAGTCTCAAAAATCAGTTATTTTCTTGAAGAAAACACTAACACAGTTGTCTCTGAACCTCGGCAGAGAGAAATGGAAGAAGGAACAACTGGCCGCTACACTTTCGACGCAGTGAGCCTGGTCCAGGGAGCGAAATTCTATTCGCAACTGGACATGGCCATTTCCTAGCATCAAAGATTCGTATTGTTTTGGACAGCTGTGCATGGGCACTCCATTCCACTATGCAACCGCCTGTCCTCTCACCGCTTTCTTTCATTCCAAAACTCCTTCAGCAATTCATAAACTTCCTGGCAGTCGAAATCTTGTCTCAAATCCACATGGAAGAAGAAGACTGAAGCACTTATGGAGTTCATACGGACAAATGCTTAGATCCTGAAACTCGATTTTGCCGTCATCACTAATACTAAGAGAACATTGATCATCCATGGATGACGTTCCTTTGTCCTGATCCCGTTTCATCAAAATTATTTACCCAGGATCTGTACAGCACTTTTAGGAACTCTTCAGCCAGTCTTTTGCTATTTTCTTAATTTATCCTATTGTTCATACAGATATGTTTAACCATTCTATCATATCGCTTCAGAAAGTATTTTTTAAGTAAGTTTTTAATTGTCTTTTAGAGTATGTATTTATATCTTTTAATAATATGCACTTGTTGTTTTAGATGTTATCTGAACCCTGTTGGCCTGTTTGTAAGAGGTGAGTTTAAGAAGTTTAACCCCTTATTTTATGCTGTTATCTTCTTATTGTTTTCTTTATTGTTTTGAAACTTGATCTTCCATTTTTTACATGTCACCCTATTCTAAAGAACATATATAACCAGTGTGTGTTGCTTTTGTATTTGTATATATTTTATTATTTTTTCTCTTTTGGAACCCTTGCTAGTAAAGACTTCTGTATGTAAGATTTAAATTGATAGCTATGTCTCCTCCCATTCCCTCCATGATTGCTGTCAGTTTATCAGAAGAAAAGAAAATGTTGTGCAGTGCTAGTCTCAGCAACAATTTTGTTGTTGTGCTTTGTCCAGAATTGAATGGTTTAAAACAATCCACCCATTCAAATCTTCTTTGAAATATTAAATATTCTTCTCCCTTTTCTCAAGTTACAAAAAAAGAACCACCCCAAGCTCCCCAATCCCACCTCAATCCACCCAAACTGATCTACGCTCTAGGAACAGGATGAGCGGCGTAGCAGTAATAGAACCCCAAGGTTCGAAGATTTGCACAGAGCTGAAAGAGGGGTGGAATACTCCTTCCCCTGACTCCCTAACAATCGAAGATGAAAAAACAATTCAGATTACCGAACTGTCGCATCTTCAAATTGAGCAACTTTTTTAACGAAAGTTCTCGATAGCTGCAATCGCTCAGAAGTTGAAAGAAACTGCGGCTCAGAAAGCTTCGACTCACTTTTACAATTGTTGAGTACATTTTAAATTTTGGACTTTCGGCCAGGTTTTTGCCACAAATACTGCGACTGTCCAAAATCGACAACTCTCCCCTACGTCTGGGGTTTCCAACTTTTTTCCTCGCTACCCTTTTTGATTATCTTTTTGTTTTCGGGTACCCCCTACTCAGTGGCGGCTCGTGAGCTCAGGAACGAGGAGGCTGCGACATCATATTTATGAACAGCCACATTTTAAAAAAGCTTTATCCTCTCAAACAAATTTTTTAATTCCAAAGCCGGATAGTGAAATGTCCTGCTTTTCAAACAACAAATAAAAATAACTATGGCATTGACTACTAGTTTAACTAACAGGAAGTTAAGTGAATGTTGATGACAATTCTGCAGACGAAAACAAACAAACAAAGAAAACAGAGCTCACACTTCCTCCTCGCCCACTTCACTGGATAACACTCTTCCAAAAATGAATATCTCTTCAAAATAAATATAACCCTCTATCAAGAGAAAGCAAGTAATCAATCCACAGATGTGTTTCGATGCAACACAAACCGAAACCAAAACCCATAAACAGACAATGAGATTGCAACTTGGGAGATCGAGCAAAAAAAAGGAAAATATATTAAAAAAAGCATCTTTTCTCGTCTGTTGGTGTAGAGCTGTGTTGCCTTGCAGCACATAGCCCGTTTAAAAAGGCAGAAAGGGTTGTTTTTTCTCCTTATTCTTCGGTGCAGTGAACGGATTGAGGGGGCAGATTACTTCTCAGCTCAGACCTATTTCTCCTCGTTTGGATTCATTTTATATTTTAAATTATCACTTTTTTTCCTTTTCGTAAGTCATTTAACTCTGAGTGGAAAAGTAGCAAATAAGATTAAAACGAAAATGCAAGCTTAAAAAAATAATTTCAGGGTGCTGCAGCTCTAAAGGACGAGCCACTCCCACTACTGTCATGTCCAACTCCCCCAAACAACCATCTGTCTATGCAAAGAAGTCTTTATCAATAATGATAGTTATTAAAGTGAAAGATCTGCAGATTATTAAGCATTTTCGAACGTATTTTGATTTTACATTTTATTCCATTTTTGAACAGTATAAGTTTCAACGCCAAAACAAATGAAACCAGTATTGTAATTATTTCCTTTGAAATTATAATGAGGGAGAGCGAAATTCACACTTCACAATAATCAGCTATTCAGAGTGGTATAGTATTAAATAGTCAAAGTACAGTGAGTCTCCTACAATGAGGAGTCTCTTCAGCGAATTTCTCCCTATACGAAATTTTCAATGAAATGTTAAATAACTTATTTAAAATATTCTTATATAACGAGAGTGGATTGTCTCCCTATAACGAATTTTTTCAGACCTTTCACTTTTCGGTTTTGTTGTCATTTTGAAGAAAAGTTGCTGTAATTTCCGCAAACAACGTCACTACGTGCTGTTTCTGGAACCACTGGTTGTTCCAGTGATAACACATAACAATAGAATACGTGTGAAGGGTAATTGTGAATTCTCTCACTTTTAGACATTTATTTATACAATAAAAATTAGTATAATTTTAACAAATTTATAAGTAAATATGACTTCATTTTTTAATTGAAAGTCATAATTAAATATTTTTGAACTTATCCACTGTCTAAAAGGTTTTGTAACATTTCGTAATAACTCAAAAATCTCTAATCTCAATAACGAGAATTTTCTCTATAGGCAGAATTTTTCTAACTGGAACTTACAGATTTCAAGTATAGTGAGACTACTGTATTTGCACCTTGAGGCTAAAATTCTCTAACTTTTGTCCCTTATGTTTTTTCGTTTCTTCCATTAGTTATGATTTTACCTAGGGGTACCACAGGCTGGGAAACTCTGCCCCTAGACGCGGAAGGGGAAGTTACTTGAAAGATTGTGCATTCTTTCAGGTCTGGCTTCTCTCGATGCACGACCGGATGTGGAAGATCAGTCTCCACTCAAAACGTTGACAACCGCTGTTCGAACGCGCATCGGATTCGCGAAGAATTCTCCTTCTAAGACGGGGGGTCTTTTCTCAAGAAAGGCGCATTGACTTGTAGGTTGACGCACCTTTGTCAGGAAGTTCACTTTCTGAAGAGAGAGGAGAAAGCAGGAAGGAGAGAAAATGTTCTGGCTTCTCCTGAGCAAATCAAATACCCTCATGAGCATAAAAAAATGGTTGACCTCGGGGGGAGAGGTCGCCCGCCCCTCGCGCCTCATTACATTGGCAGGAGCTCGGGCGACCTGATTTCCGACCACTGAAATTTGGCACGGCAAGTGCTTGAACTTTGCTCCGGTTCGGATTGTGAGGGCCGATGTCTTCACCTTATTTGCAGTCAGGACTCGACGACGCATTTCTGCGCCCCAGGTCAAGGCATACTTGTGGCCCTCCAAAAAAGTTACAATACGTAACCGGAACGAAGCAATGTT
>BGPR01001887.1:17987-65954 GCA_013235015.1 Araneus ventricosus | reverse complement strand
ATAATTGGAATAATTCGAATAATTAATAATAATTCGAATAATAATTTTAATAATTCGAATAATTAATAATAATTCGAATAATAATTTTAATAATTCGAATTTTCGAATAATAATAATAATAATTAATAATAATTGGAATAATTCGAATAATTAATAATAATTCGAATAATAATTTCGAATAATAATTTTTATAATTCGAATAATTAATAATAATTCGAATAATAATTTTAATAATTCGAATTTTCGAATAATAATAATAATAATTAATAATAATTGGAATAATTCGAATAATTAATAATAATTCGAATAATAATTTCGAATAATAATTTTTATAATTCGAATAATTAATAATAATTTTAATAATTCGAATTTTCGAATAATTCGAATATTTCGATGGCACCGACCTCCGGCATTGACAATCCAAACACTGAAATTATTAAAACGGCCACAATCTCCAAACGGAATTACGAACGAACAAATTCAAGGAATTTCTTGAACGGAATCTGAAAACTTAATAGAGGAAGGACAACAAATATGGAATATAGGTCGATTTATCCTCTATTAAGCGCTGCAACTTAGTAGAAACAATACGAAACCTTTCCTATTGAGCCGCCACTACTTCAGTGTTATGTGTGCTGTTGTATCTGTAACCGCGCTTCTATTACGGACATTTTTGCGTTTCATGCGAGTGCAAATTTCGGCAAGTAATTTCATCCTCATCATTTTCGCATTTAACTTTTATTTCTTAGCTTGTGATGCTTATGTAGCCTATGAGAACACATTTTAAGGTTTCTTTTCGTCTATAATCCATCCATGTTTCGCTTCCTCAATCCAAATTTGTATTCTCCGGAAACAAATGACCAGTAAATCGGGTGACAAATATGGAACATTATCCCATATTTGTAAACTTTTTGCTAAATTGCACTGAAGAACGGGCTCGCAGAGAATGTGTTGGTTACTCTAATGGAAGTTACGTGCGCAATTTTTGTAAAAATTATAATTTTTTTTTGTAAAGATTAGGAAATTTTTCGTAAAAATTAGAAGAATTTTCGTTCGTTTTCTATAGATTATCATTTATATGTAATATTCTTTTCATCTGAAATGTTCCTTTAATTTAGCGCATTATATTGTGTATTACTTTTCTATTAATAAAAAACTTAATTACATTTTCCCCACTTTTTGTCCATTTCTATTAAATATTTTTTAGGTATTCCATATTTGTCACCCATTTAGATATTTGAGAATTTTACACTGAACAGATATATTTTTAAATACTGCCGTTTTTCCTCAAGTTAGAAAGAAAATATTTTGTATGCAGTTAGTAAACCGTTCATTGATAAATATAAAAACGAAGTTTCCATGCATCAAGATTTCTTGTCATAAGCATTTTGCCAAATATAAATCGTATCCCTTCCTCTATTCATGCCAAATTGGAAAGAAATCGAACAACGCGTTGCGTCACCAACAACAGGACCTGGCTTCGCTCGGTCGATAACTGTTTTCAAAAGCTTTCGCAAACAACTGATTAAATGTTGGTGTCCGAGTTTTAGCAAATGAAACAGGAACGAAAATTAACGGTTTGGTTGAAAATATATAACTGTTGAAAAAAGATCTCTACAAACAAAGGTTTGAATATAATTTTTGGCCTTCCCGTCATTTTCGAAAGGAAAAAAAAGAACCGAGCTGTTCGTTAAAAATAACTGACATTTGAAGAAACCTCATCTATTATTTCCCACACCCTTTCTCAAAATGCGTTTGCAAACTTGCTCATTTGATAATCTTGTTTTCAGAAGTCTGCTTTACATTAGGACTTCATTTCCCAGCACTGACTGCACGTTGTCTTATACTGCAATGTGACGTCATAGGGGTTTTTTTCCTGTTACGAAATGTATGATGGATTCTAAAATTAAATCGGAACGACGCATTTGACGTGCATCACGTGAGGATAAATTAACTCTATTATTCAGAAACCTATTAATAAACTTTTACAATGTATGCAAACTATCTCAATTTTTATCTAAAAATATCGGGAGAGTGAAATATGGTAATAAAACTCTATATTTAAAACAAAAGTTGTTTCATTTCATGAAACTTCTATTGTAAATGCGGAATTTTTGAAATAAACTTCATTCGATAATGGAGGGGGGGGGTACAGGAATTTGGCTTTTATTTTGCCTCTAAAGAAGAAATATATTTTTTTCTCATAAAAAAGGCGCAGAAAAGACGTCGTCAACTGTGAGCCAGACCATTTTTGACAATCTTTTGAACTATCTCACTTGAATCTAAAATAATTTTTTAAAATTAAAATTAACTTTTATTTAAATTATTTCATTCAAATCGCCGTCACAATCAGGGACGGATTAGGTTTTCCTGGGGGCCCCTGGCCCTGAAATTCTTCGAGGCCCCCTGAAAGCATTACACATGTACTTTTCGACTTGAAATATTACGATTCAAGATAATATAATTTGTCGTACCTTTTATCAATTTAACTATACTTTTATAAATAATAAATGCGTTAACAAGAATGGGAAAATAAGGAAATTAAGTGAGCATATTTTGAAATACGAACCACTCCAAAATATAAATACATCCAATTATAGTCATTTATTGACAGAATAAAAATTTTAACCGATTCCTGATTTATAATTCTTTTTAATTTAAAATCATGCTGAAGATATTTACGAGGATTTACTTTCACAACAGCTTTCCAGGTGTGCTGTTGTAAAAAAATATATATATGATTCAACGCCTTATTTTCAATGAACTGAATTTAAGAGAATAATGCACTAATCTAGAATCAATACAGAGAAAGCCAATGAGAACAGAACGCTGGCTAACTCTTTATACCATATAATAAAGAAATCTAATAAATTTAAAGAAAATGACTTTTTAACAATTCAATTTCGGAATTAAACGAAGACAGCAAGGTTAGAAAGCCGAATGATATTGTCCAGAACCATGAATGTAGACATCATAACTTCATTACATGAACATAGAATATTTCGAAAATGAGAAAAGTTGATACCTTGGTTCGAAGGAAATAATGAAACTTTCAATAAGGGATTTAATGTTGTCGCCAGTTTTGCATACAAAAGAAAATTAAAAAACGGCGAAAACGAGAGATTAAAATAAAGAAAAGGTGAAAATCAACTCCTATGAAAGAAAATGGAATACCAAAGAGAACGCACCAATTACCTTCCAAAATCAAAATTTCATCCCTTTACCTATCACACCAACTCAATTAAATCAAAACGAGCAACCATACTTGTAAATTCCATTTTTAAATTCTTGGAAAAATATGAAACAATATATTTAAAGGAGAGTCGAACCTCTATTCCGAAATATCGTGACTTGATAATGTTTAGGCTTCAATCGTCTCCCTTCTTGAATTGTACCTCTGAGAGATACGAGGTTTAGGGATTTTTAGCAACAAAGACTGAAATCCCCTAATTCAAAAAAATATTCATTCCAAAATTTGTTCCAATCTGCTTAAAAATTAAGTAAAATTGCCATCAGTAGATGGACTAGAAAAATTGCCGATCCAATTCGGTCAAAACAAAACAAACAAACAAACAAAATGGCGTCCTCCTAGAAGGGCGGCCATATTCTTTTTTCTCGTCTGCCTTTGTATTATTCTTAAAACTTTATTTTTAATTATGGTAGCAATGAAGTGCACTGAAAAAATATATCAAATATCTTTGCAATGCGGATGCGAAGAAAGGAAGCCACTAAAACAATGAAAAGCATTGCAGTAAAATATGCTTACAAATATTTTTCAATTCATTAAAATTAGAGAAAACATTGTACAGAAATAAAATTGATATCACTGGAAAGCTAAAATTTTCCACCTTATGAAGTGGTTTAAAAAATTGTTTCTATGCGATCAAACGCTTCTAAGTTATCGAGGGAAGGGCGTTAAAATTTAGGTTTATTTTTAACTGATTTAAAATATGGATGAGAGAATGAGAGAGATATCTCATGCGAATAATGAAATAGTTCCCTTACAGATTAACTACTTCCCATTCAGGGAAGATTATTCCAAATTTAAGTTTAAATCATCTTTTCAGCCAGACCCAGTTGTAATGGGAGATGGAGGGCCGTTAGTCCATGAACTCCGATTAAAACTCACATCACTGGCGCGAACCCTTTCTTAAGCCGGCCATTCACATATCTTCCAAAATGGAATCTTTGGAACACGGGAAGGAGAAAACAATCGTCAGTTTTAAAAACCGATGGAAATTAGCATAGCGAAATGGCAATGCTGGAACTCAAAATCCAACACTTCATGTGCCGATTCCAATTTAGGGCATTGATGCGAGGGTAGCGGCACATCAAAGGATCTGCCTACATTGAGACCTCGCGTCGAGGGTAGAAATGAAACTCGAAATCTCCCGCGTAGGGGAAAAGGAGGGTGGGTGGGTAGAATTCTGCGACTTCGAACCTTGTCTCAAAACAGACTTTGGAACATCCATGAATGACGTGCCTCATTTTTCGACTTGAATGGATGGAGGGAAATGGGACAAATGGAATGGAATGGAGTACAGATGAAATGCCTAGCTTTAGTGAGCACC
Organism: Araneus ventricosus; assembly: GCA_013235015.1. Taxonomy (NCBI): domain Eukaryota; kingdom Metazoa; phylum Arthropoda; class Arachnida; order Araneae; family Araneidae; genus Araneus; species Araneus ventricosus. Next base: position 61,383 of record BGPR01001887.1, on the reverse strand, counting down.
TACTCCCCAAGAAACAACTTCGTACCAAATTTGGTAGCTCTCGATACAACGGTCTGCCCTGCAGAACGATTTCTGCCGCGCTCAGTTCAAATACAGTATCCAGGCTATAAACTTATCATGTTGAAAATGAAAGCGATCACAAACAAGAAAACCCCCTCCAATTCACATTCCAACCTTTTCACCAGATGGTGGGAGAGCGTTTCGAAGTGTTCCGATTGATTTCGTTTGATATTTACAAGATCTCTCGCTAGAAATTACATAGAAAGAATCTGGGGTCTATTCTGGTACCCCCGGTTGGGTTGGGTTCCGTTGTTAACGTGCGGAACCCAACCCAAATGGGGGTACCAGAATAGATCCCTCTATCTAGGAAGTATTGACCACTTAACTGAATAGTTTCCTTTGCTATCTAACAAAACGACCCCTTCTGTTTTGGAAAGGGGCTGTCGTTTTCATTCATGTAAGAAGGCATAGGATGCTTAAGATGTTTATGGATCCTACATATTTTTTGTGTCAAATTATAAATCTAATTAATGATTCAATTTTAGTTTATAAGACTAAAATTTCGATAATTCGATGCACGAGTATTCTCGGGCTGTTAAGTTAAGCGGTTAAAAAGATGACTGTTTTTAAAATTTGTTAAATCTGACCTGAGACATGCGGATTTTTGCCCGAATTCACTCAAGAAGTGGCTGTTGTCTTCAGGTAATGGGACGTCTTCTTTGGCTACCTGCACTTTTCTTGAATGCGAATGCGCTGTAACTTCGGCGGAAGTTGAGGAACTTCGCTTTCACCGCACTGGAAAACGAACACACGTCGCGATCAGTGATTCGACAGACGAGATGAAATCCTTCACCTACTACAGTGGTGACACCCGCGTCAGGCACTGACCCTCGAAGGCTTTTTAAATGACCCACGCGTTAACTATCTATAAACTAATTAATAAAGTACATTTCATAATATATACAGTAGAGTCTCCCTACAACGAAGTCTCCCTACAGCGAATTTCTCCCTATAACGAAATTTTTAATCGGAATGTTAAATAACATTCAAAATATTCTCCATACAACGAAGTGGTTGGCTCCCTACAACGAATTTTTTCAGACCTTTATCTTTTCGATTTTTGTCATTTTTGAAGAAAGTTGCTAATTTCTGTGCAAACAAATCGCTCGCACGTGCCTGCTTCTGGAACCACTCGCATTGCTCATTCCAGCGATAACGCTTAACAATAGAATGCTATGTGAAGGGTAATGCAGTTGTGGGGACCTGGGTTTCTACAGAGGGAGCAACATTTCTACGGGTCAAGATTCCAAGAATCGGGGTGGAGCGGGGGTGGAAACAGCAAATGGATGTGATAATACGCATTTTATGTTTATCCGTACTAGTACATATTATTCTTTAAATTGGTGAATTGTCTTCACTTTTGAGCATTTTATATATGCAATAAAAATTAGTATAATTTTAACAAATTTATAATAAATATTACTTCATTTTTTATTGAAAGTCGTAATTAAATATTTTTGAACTTATTGCACATAATAAACGGTTTGTTACATTTGCTTAAATAACTGCAAAAATCTCTAATCTCCGTATAACGAAATTTTCTCTATAGCGAATTTTTCAACTGGAACCAAGCGATTTCGTTATAGGGAGATTCCACTGTATGTGCTTTTCTTTATTCCTCGTTCATTATGCGCCACTGGGCATGTGTCACCTGGTCCGGTAATTCATGGCATCAACCCAATTGTTATAAATGCTTTGAAGTCGTTCTTTATTTTTTGTTCTTCTCTTGCGAAAGTAAAAGTTGTAAAAGGAAACGCAAATATTTTAGATGATTTTAATTATTGATTCCTTTTTTCCCCCCCCCCCTTTCAAGTGATGCCACTGACTTAGTGATCCACAGGCTAGTATTAAAAAAGTAATGAGCAAAATTTGGCCACTTCTCTGAAAGGTTCACCATCAACTGATTCGAATCACTGTGGAGGGTGCCTTGTGGTGAGGTCTCAACCCTAAAGGGTTCTGTGTCCGATGCACACAGACGCGTTTCCGCACATCATTAACTAGTGGAATTTGCGCACACATTGTAGGTTTACTGGATCCTAATTGCCTTTGGCAGGAAAACTTGGCGAACAACTAGAGGGGCAATAGAAAATGCATACTCAAGAGAATGATTGATGGGTGGGGGTTCTTTTCTATGAGATAATCACCACTTTCCCGAGGGAAATTGATAATTACATTATTCATGTATTTTCAATTTATTACATTATTCATGTATTACAATTACATTATTCATGTATTTTCAATTTATTTAACGTAACGATTAATTTATATGGATTATTTATTGTTTAATTTAAATTATATCTGTATTAGTCTTATGTTTGAAAATAACAGTTATTAAGGTCCTTAGTATTTTCCCAGGGAAGCATCGTTGTTTTATCAGGGGCACGAAGTGTCATTCTCCTACTGACGTTGATTGTTTGCCATATGTCAAAGGTTTTCAATGCGCCAAAGCCAAGCCAAATCATATAGACATCGGTAAAGTTTACAATACTGCAACCTTTCCAACGCTTGTGCGCAAAGAACACTACTTAATGACTTATCGCAACTGCGACTGTGCGCAAGTTCCACAATACCGCCTAAAGATTTAGCCCGCAGCGCTAATTCGTATCCAGGTTTGTTCTTTTCCGGGGTCATCGCAAGACTCCACAACCTTTGGGTTGGGATGACTCTCCTGGGAATGGAAATGGTTGGAGAATCTATCGTCTGCCGAAGTGGCGGGAAGCACCAGTAACACAAGAATGCCAAAGCAAGACAGTGTTCTTGCCCTTATATCCACCGGTGGGAGCAATTTCGGAAACGTGAAAGAAATGGTCGTTCATGAGACAGCGTTAAAAAATTTACCAACAAAAATAAAGCATATCAATATAGTAACTAGGGGAGGTATGGTCGTGGAAACAGAGGAGTTCGCCTTCAATAAGCCAAAGAAGAGAAAGCTTCAACTGATAATCCATGGAATCGCTATAAACCCACATAACCATCCGATGTTAGAAACAAGAGCAACCAAACAGAAAAAACTGATTAATATTAAGTCTCAAAATCATGCAAAAAAAGGAAAGAACAGTCTTTATATCGCAAAATCTTTTTAAAAATTACAAAATAACATTTGTTTTCAACTATTTAAACCTTTCTCAATTATACAGTGTTAATTAGACATTTTAAAAAATTTTCTTCATTTTCTTTAGAGATTCAAATTAAATCAAGCCTTTTTTTTTTTTTTTTGTTTTTTTTTACAAAATGGTCAGGGAAGCCGTAAGACACAAAAATAAGATCCAAAAGTTAAATGTTTTCTAAAGGGTCTTTCAATGTTACTTTGTTCACTTTGTAATAATACAATACGGCGCATTTTGTGCATTACCGAGAGATAAAAAAGGAACGAGTGTGGAATCTTGGACGTCTTCCTTTGACCAAACTGATAAGATCTGTTGATACAGATCTGCAATTCTGATGACAAGGCCCAGGACCGGTGCAAAGCTATCTGATGACCCTAAACAAAGAAACATTTATGCGCTTCTTTATAAATCAAAATGAACTAGTCAAATATGAATAAATTTGATATAAAAATGTATTGCTTTTTTTGAAATTAGAGAATTATTTCAATTAGGCTAAAACGAAGAACAATTTTCAGTGACGTACATTAACTTGCATGTTAAGCATCAGAAGTTCATAAACATGCTTAATTATAATACATTTATATTTAGAGTTGAAATTCAAAATTTATTACGAGAGACGGAAGTCCGACGAACAAATAACGCTTGACGGATGAGCACCCATTGCTGTGGTTGGATAAGCCCTGTGGTTGTGGTGCACCCAGGAAATCGCCTATTGGCAAAACCTGTCTTGACAAGGCCACGTACTAAATTTCATTTATCTAAGTCGTAGCGTTTTTCACTTATTGCTTTCATATACAATTCATAGACGGACAAACTGCCAAGCCTTTGACGGATTTTGTTCAAAATCTGACACTGATCTACAATTCTGATGACAAATTTATGCGCCAAATTTCATTTTGCTATCTTGTGGCATCTTTGAGTAATCGTGCCGGCACGGAAACGGGCAAACTTCCCGCCAGGTCTAGATTTCCCACTGGGCCTACATAGGCCATGACCTAAGGCGAGTGTACAGAAGAAATAACAACCAGATATTTACAATTTTATCAGTACTATTTTGAAAAGGCCATATAAAATGATGCTTCTGAAATTTACGTTCGTCACATTAAATATTTTGAGCGATTCATTTTTTCTTCTTCTGTGGATCTTATCGCCTCTTTCCCTTGAACTTCTTCGCATCGAAATCGATTTAATGACCCCTGTCCACTTCAGTGACCATTCAAACACAGTCACGGACAAAAGCGCGAACGAAGAACTTTTAGTAGGTATTTCAGACGATTTCAAGAAATTCGATGGAGTATTTTTGTAGTCACTAATGCCATGTTGTTTCATAAGTGGTGTAATTTTGTATTAAAAATTTAACGTGGTTCAAAGATTATAAAGATTTATTGAATAATAACTATTGTATAATAAACTATTGCATATTACATTGAGAACTGTAAGTCAACTTTTCTGAAAGGGAGGAGAGGGGCCCAGACCGGCCCTGCTTCCCGCTAACGGATCTCGCCCAAAATTCGTTAGAAACCTACCAATCTGGTGTGAAGACCAAATGCATCAAAATTAAAACAAATACATCAAAATTAAAGAAAACATACAAATTATCATCTTAACATACAAATCTAAATAACATAAAATTACATGCATTAACTAAATTATGAGTTAATTATTACTTATTAAAGTTACCGATTATTATTAATTACTAGCCGCCTACGGCGACCAGCTGGTTCGCCAGTCTTTTATTATTAGAAATAAGGCAATTGAGGCTGACATTTTCAACATTTCAATTTTTGTAAGCTGAAAGCAATATTTGCAATAAGGGCAAAGAAATGAATTTAAAAGCACAAACAGTGAACAGGTTAGTTAGTATAACTGAATTTTAATTCTTTATACACAAAACGAAAATGTACAGGATGTTTTTGCATATAATAAACTTTGAGTTAATCCCTTATATTTAAGTGTTAAAAAATGATAAGTGAAAAGATTCTTTAAAAAATGGAAAAGATAATAAGTAATGAAAAATTTGAAGTACAATAATTAAATTTACCAGCTAAAATAATTTACATATTAAAACTAATTAAAACTCAAAATAACTAAATAAAGTTTTTTCTGTGAAAAAAAGAGAGAATTTACTACATTTCGCTAAGCGTAAAACTAAATTAATGATAACCATTTAAATATAGTCACTAAAACAACCATTTATAAATTAAAAAAATTATTGAATTGAAATGCATGAAAAAAATTTCAAATCTTGAATAATTATTCTGTGCATAACAAAACAACAAACTATTCTAAGGCTATCAATTACGCTTAATTAATCGCCGATAATAACATTGTGGAAAAAATTTGAGAAAAATTTAGATGAGGAGAGAATTTTAAATCTTTAAAAAAAAATGTTTAAAAATTACTGAGAAAATAGTATTAAATAAAATAAGGAAAAGATAAATGAGTGTATTGGAAGAATTAAAATCTAATATTTCCTTTTAGGTATGCAAAAAAGAAGGGAAAAGATGAAGTATTTGTTGACACTGACGACGGCAAAATTCACGCGCGGATCGAACTCGAGGTGGAATGTTAGAAGACAGATACGCTACCGCTGCGCTACATAGACCGTGGGATGGAATGTTTGAATCAGTTGTAATGGAGTACAGGCAAATAAAAAAATTGGGGAGCGGGCTAAAGAATGCTGAAAAGAGAGGAATTATTTATATAAAATTTATGTATCTGGAGCGCCTACAATTTACATGAAGTGATTCTTACTATTAGGGAGATTTTCAAAGAATTTTGTTTGGCTAATTTTAGATTTAGAATAAACTCTTTAAGGCTAGGAGCTTAAGCGCATTTCTCAGATCAGTTTTAAAAATGTGGAACGCTTCAACATTTTGCGTGGCATCCTTGGAAAGGGGCCACGCTAATCTTTGTATCGTTCCATTTTTAGAATATGAACTGCCGAAGCGATTACAACAATAATAATTTGAAGATACTCGCGGCCATTACAGCTGCTACGCCCCGCCTCCCCTACGTCAATTTCTACTTTCGCAACCAGCGACTTTAAAGTTCCAACGACTTTAAAAATTTATAAAAAATATATAAAATTTTCTACAATAATAAAACTGGTATCGTTGGAAAGATACTATTTTGCTCTTTAAAATGACATGAAAAATTTCTTTGTCAATCAATTCATTCAGAAGTTATTGGCAAAAAACGACTAAATTTGGTTTAATTTTTAAATAATTTAAATTTGAATTAAAATTTACAAAAAACGGTTCCGCGGTTCATATCTTCAGCATTCAAAGTATATCTGTGCCAAATTTGGTAGCTCTATGTTCTACGGTCTGTTCTGTACACCGCCAACAGACACACAGACAGAGAGACAGACATTCATCTTTATTAGTATTAGAGATAATTATTAATATTAATGATAATTATTAGTTAAAACATCATTCAATAATTAATAGCATGAAATAACATAAATACAAATGCAAAATAAATTAAAAATACAAATGTATCATATTAACATTCGTGAGTGGACCGACCAGGGTTTTAAAAAAATGTATCATAATATAACGCACATGGATTTATAAATTGCGTATTATGCTGCACTCAACTGATTCAGCTCCAAAGTGGCAACTAGCGAGATGACCTCGAAACCTATTAAACGTACATCGTAGTGCTAAGCCAACGGTGAATTTGCGACATTGGATAGGGGGAGGAGGCCTCAAAGCAATGTTACGCCTGAGTCCTCATATTGACAAAATCCGCTACTAGGGAAGCGTGTTTCTCTTTACACAATAAGGTGCTCCGTGCGCAGCGGGAAAGAATACGGAATCGTGCTTCGTTTGGATGAAAAAGGGGATCGGACTGCGACTGACTAAACGAATTGTTTACTGAAGCCCTTTTTCGGCTGACTGCACGCCACTTAAAGAAAGAATAACATTATAAGTCAGATAGAAGTCGAGAGTCATTACTTCCGACTAAATGGTCTCGAGAGTGATCCTAATTTACGCAAAAGCTATACACATGTTTGAGATACTTGTTACTTATATTTTGAGAAATTAATCTCTATCTATACTTAAGGCAGACAATGAAGCCTAGCACTCGACTTGAGCTGTCGCTGATTGTGAACAAAACCCCGCCTGCAACCGGTGTTTTAATTTCTTCCTGTTATTAATTTTTCTGTGACGAGTAATCGTTTCTTCTTTTCATTTCAGTTGAGGATCGTGATGGCAGTGCCGACCAACGAGAGACGAAGTTGCTTCAATGTGTGGCGACTCCTGACGTCTGCACCCGTAACTGCGGAACTGATCCCTGGCAGCATTATATAACTGAGCAGAACGAACTGTGAAGCAGTCTGGTTGAGTCTGGCTTGTGCATGCATTCCAGTCGCGTTGGAGCTGTGTTCGTGCAGTTGCGATTTCAGTGTCTACTTCAACACGTTGCATTTATGTTTAATCTTGCTTTAACCTATTTTTAAGCGTTAAATCTAATTTACAGTCTTTGAAGCATTTTAATGAAAGAATTCGTTAACGCTGGAATGCCTTCTTGTGTCCCACCACGATGCCTTCTGATAAAGAGCAATTGTCGGTGTGTTATGGCCATTTGAACCCCGGATGTATAGAAGACGCCTAATAAAAAGCGCTCTCCTTTCACCTTGCGTTTGTTTTTTTCATTGTGTTTAAGACCGTTTGAGAATGAAGCTTTGCTGTCATTTTGAAGAATTTACTCTTAGTTATAACAACGCTAACGTGCAGAAAAAGAACTGTATTTAATGTCGTAGAAACGCTCGCGTGTATAAATGCAGAAACTAAAACAATGAATGTAATGGTGTAAAATATAGTTAAACATATTTAATTAACAATTTATTAACCCTTTGGCAGGCGTTCGTGTGCAGGAGATACTTATATCGTGCTTCGAAGTACATAATTATAAATTACGCGGTTCGTCCTAAAATAGCCCTCGCGTTGCTTCAAAACGGGACATTCATGTAACTAAACTAAAAACTAGACATATTTATACCGTGTTATTTTACAAAAATAAATGCAAATTTTATTTATGTAATCTGTAATTATTAGCTTTATACTAAACAAAGACTATATAAACAAAAATTGCACTTAAATTTATAAAAGAGCGACATACGTATGCAATACGATGCACAATATAAGTATCTCCTGCATACGCGAGCCTGCTGAAGGGTTAAAATATGAGAAAAAAACTGTACGGAAATAAAACTGATATTACTGGTAAGCTTTCTTTAAAAATATTTTAACGTGGCGTAAAAATGTTTTTGTGCCATTATATTCAACTATATATTAAGTGAAAACGTCAACATTTAGGTTAATTAAAAATGTAATTTTTTGAAGACCTCTTCTCAGTGTGAGCACCTCCTACCCAAGGAGTGACCACCTTCCGAGTTCTGTAGCTGTGGGTTCAACGGTCTGCCCCGTGGAGCGTTTTGAACGACTTTTGCGTGACTCAATTCGCAGACAGTATCCAGCCTATAAACTCTGTCGTGTTGAAATCCCCTGCAGTTGTAAGAGAAAGTCTGTTTTCGCTCGCCAGTAAATTCTCATCGGTATCATCTCCACTCGGCTTGATCCATCCAGACATGACGCTTACAACATTTTCTGTATTTCACCTGTAAAGTAAGAAGAAGAATTACTATGCGATGAATCATTATAAAAAAAACCTCTAACATGAATTAGCAAAAGAAAAAAAATAATAATAACGTGCCTCGTTTCATTCACGCTCTCTATTTTGCCTCCTAAATTCTTCGTTACTTCTTTCTGTACAGTCTTCGCACTTTAAAGGCCATCTATATACATAAAACGCTAACGTACGTGGCACAGAAAAGAGGTTAATTTCTCTTCTGCCGATGGCAACGATCGGTTTGTTTACAATGTAGCCTTCTCCATGTCAGGCATAACTTCATAGTCATAGCTTGTTACTATATTCGTTCCGGTGTAAAAGAACTTTTACTCGAAAAAAAATGAGTATAAGATGAAGAATTCACAATATTTCTTAAATATAATAAAACTTGGGATGAAATGATTCAAAGGAGATGAGTTAGAAATGAAGCAGATGGGCTGAGGCGATCCAGAGAACGTTCAGATCGACGTCAAAAAAGTTTAAGTCAGCGAAGATAAAATCGTGTCGATTCTCAAATTGAAATGAGCATTATCGAGATAACTATTGTGAGCATTATACATTGGCTACTTTTCTGTTAAGCTTACACCACTTGGCGCCTATTTTTTTTCTTCTTCGAGCGCTGAATCGCCAGTTTGGCTCTAGAAATATCAGGAAAATAATGTTACGCACATAACCGAGCGCAGATTTTCTGCACGGGATCAACAAGTTTTGGTAAAATTCCTGTAAAGTTTTACTTCCAGGTATCAAATAGTCTTAGAATAATAGTTCATTCTTTACTTTGTCATTTAGACTTTAAGTTCGACTCGCAGCGTAGCGTTGACATTGTCATATAGATTTTAAGTTCGATTCACAGTTTTATGCGATAAAAATATAATTTTTTAAAATCATATTTGTTTTATTTCTATTTCTTCAGTCTCTTTAATCAAAGATTTCACCCACCCCACTTATATTTACAGTAAAGCACCGTTTACGTCTTTCAAGGGACTGACGTAAAACGATGTATAAATCAAAAGACGTATCATCGAAATTTCGCTAAACAACATTGATTAGTACAAATTTAATGCCATTAATGCAAATTCATTTAAAAGGAAAAATTTTAAGGGGGCATACGACTCTTAAACATCGAAAAAATGGTAGAAAACTGTCAAATTCGATACATTATATCTCTGAAACAATGCAATTCACAAACTCACTTTTTTTTTCTAGAAAAATATCTGTTCTTTTTCTTATAGTACACACATATTGAAACCTTCATATTCGTGTGTATTTATATGAGATACTAATAAATAAGGGTATGAGTTTTGGAGGGAAAATGAGAAAGTAACCTTACGAGCATGATTACGAATAAAATATTTATCTAAACACAATATTTTGGGTATCTAAGTAATCCAAACAGTTTGTTTAAGAAACTGAACCACAATTTAATAACATTTAAATTTCATTTCTATTTTATATACCAATTTAAAATAAAAATAATAAAAATAGTTAATATTTCAGCTTCTCTACCCCCCAAAAAAACCCTTCTTGGAGGAATATGTACAAAAATGTGGTTCAATTTGCAGAACATAGCAAAAATATATGTTCGGTACAAATTTTATGTAAAAATATTCAATAGTTCTTGAGATATCGTGCGCGTAATATTAAAAAATACACATTTTGAGATATAGCGCTTTAAAAATATGGCCATATTCAAAGTTTACGTTGAAGAGCTGATACATTTTCCTTCATAACTTTCATAACTATGGGAATTTTTTAACGCGGATTGTTTTAAATTGTTCAGAAAGGACAGGGAAATATTATATATATATATATATATATTCATAAAATCGAAAATTTTCGAGGTTTAACAGTCGTATGTCCCCTAAAGTTTTTTAGGATAGTACTAGTATAATACTACATAGTAGGGAAATCAATGATTAAATCTTAGAATTAAACATTTATCGTGAAAATGAGAAAATTCATAACTTTATGGCATATCTTGAGTACTAATTATACATTTCTTATCTTGTACAATTCATGTGCCTTCAGGTAGGTATTTTATTTTTTTAAAAAAATCTTTAATCGCCGTCTGACGTGCTGTGAATATTAAGCACGGCCTTATGAATCGCATTAAGTCTATTGAACGTTTTGTCACTGGTGTTTTCACAAACAAAATGAGCTCATTTTTAAGGGGAGTCCTCTTTAAAAGAAGTTGGAATAAGTTCTCCACATTCTTCTATTTCCTGTTACCCCTCGCTTTCTAGGAAATGCTTCCTCTCTAAAGGATCCAAAAAATAATTGCCGAGGGGGAATTTTCCCCCGCCTTTGCTCAGAAACCGACGCATAACCGAAGCTTTGCGTCGTAGGAGCGAAGCACTTTATCATTGCAATGGATACTGTTGCAAAAAGTCTTACTGTGGGTGTATGGTGTAAACAGTCCAACGCTCAGGATAATGGAGAATGAAGGTTTATTTACAAATATGCAGGAAAACACGTAGCACAGGTACAGGAAACAATAGTTCTTGCACAGATTACCAATGTAAACAGACAAAAATTCGCAGTTAATAACAGTTCAGCACTTTGTTATCTAACAACACAAACCGTCAGCAAATGACTAACAACTAGTAGACAATAACTGCACTTTCAATAGCGCTCAGCTCACCAGCTGCGGGTAGAACTCCAAAGACGTTCGCGCTCCAAGGCGATCCCTGTCGGTCAAGACACTCCTCTGATCCAGGCGCCGTCTTTAAATATTCTCTCCGACAGGCCTTCGAAGGTCACGGTAATTTCGGTGGTTTTAATGATCCAGAGAAAGAATCATTGCATTGCATCATATAACTTTAGATACACCCATTGCTGTGTAATGCTAGATTTTCACGTTTCAATTTTCATTGTTTTGATTAATGTACTCATACTGTTTTCTATATACAATATCGCGGAAAAATAAGGGAAAACTGTCGTATCTTTCGGTTTTGATTTTGCTTTTCCAAACTTTTCGTGTCAGGCGATTTTTTTTTTCATTTTATTGTCCTGCTTCCACGGGCAACGCCAAAAGTGCGTACTGCTAGTAGATTAAAAAAGTTGTCGAAGTTCTTGGGCTGAAAACTACCACTATTTTGTTGTTGTTGACTTCAAGTCCAAAATGCAATATGTCTACAGATATAACCTAAAATTCATGGCAAAGTATGGTTTGGTAGAGTAACACTACACAACATTTTGTGTGTGCGTGGTGGGTATGTATAGATTTAAAGAGCTATGCGAATATAGGGGAGAGGCGCCGAATTTGGGTCGTCGCCTAGAATGGACGTACCTTATTGAAACTACTAGCCGCTTTCGGCATTCAGCTTAATCTCCACAAAATTTCAGATAGAATCCCTTATCCATAACTTTATATTCATGGTTCCCTTAATAAAGAAAAGTTGTAAACTCAAATTACAGGTGAGCATTTATCCCAAGCAATTTTCTGTAGCCTGTAATTTATTCTTATTCTTTTGTCTACATTAACGTGGAAATACGTAAGCGTTTTACTTTCAATATTAATTGGGTTCGGCATGTTTGACAAACCAGCACCATGCTAATTATTAAAACACGCTGATAAAAAGAATTAAACATAGTAACGATAATCTTGCAGTTTATTGGATTATCTTGTATAATATACTTAACATCTTGAGGCCTTCCCTTTACAGATTTCATGGTAGATCAAAATAAACAAAAAAGGAATTCAATAGGATATTTTCAGCTTTCAACACTTGGAAGAGAAACATGCAGTTAAATATTTGTTTCAATTAAAACTGGTTTGAAATGCGTTGAAACAATGAAAATATTTGTCACCCTATTGAAAATATTTTGCAACTTATTTAAATTAGAGAATATCAAATGACAACTTCTAATAATATCATTGAAAAGATTATTTTAAATTTTCAGATGGTGTAAAATGATTTTGTCCTGTAATATTTTCTGAAGTTATTAATGGAAACGTCAAATTTGTTTAATTTAATTTATTAAAATTTAATAAAAATTTCAAAAGCGGTCTTACATTCCCACTCTCCAGCATGTTCGTGCCAAATTTCACAGTTTCTAGGTCTGTCTAGCGGTCTGTCCTGTAGAGCACCCGGTAACACATTACCCATTTCTTTTGTTATATTAGTAGAGTCTTGGGATTAAAATAGCATATTACGTTTTAAATAACGTAAATATGATGTATGAAATACTCCCTAAGAGAAAGTATGGATGCTTATATTTTACAGAACAAGTGTCTAAATTTTAGGTATCGTCCATTAATTATTTTAACAAAAAGAAATAAGCCCTTTGCGTTGTTTTGAAGTAAGTAGAACATCTTCATAATTTGTGTATGTTATTAACATACAAATTGAATGATAATTATAATAATAACGATAATAATTTTAATAAAATAGTTTAGAAATACAGTTTGGCTATTATTATTATTATTTGCTGTTGTTCAAAAATTTCTTAGATTGGATCCCAAACACTTGGGATTATTATCTTGAACTGCAGAATAGCCTGAAAGCAGTCCTCATAAAATTGGAAGTTGACCAAGCCAAAATCGAAAAAAGGGGGGGGGGGGATGAAATTACCTGTGCTCTGGGATCAAAAATGGAAAATCCAGCAAGTACGTAACATGATAAAGAAACAAAGGAAGAACAAGAAATGATACAGCGCATAAAATATCATTCTTCGGTTCACACATTTTGTGAGGGTGTGAATTTGAAAACCAAAAATTGGTTTTGCTTTAATTGCGCTTGAAAAGAAACTCGATGGAGTTTTCTGATTGCACAGACAACCTACTTTTTTCATGCGTTATTTTTTGCTACTTAAAAATTTTATTGAGGACAACAAACTGCAAAAATTTACTATATATATATATATATATATATATAAATACTATTAGAGAGAGAGGATATATATATATATATATATATATATATATATATATATATATATATATATATATATATATATATATATATATATATATATATATATATATATATATATATATAAATAATTATATATATATATATATATATATATATATATATAAATAATTAGTATATATATATATATATATATATTATATATATATAAATAATGTTATATATATATTCATAAATAATTATAAAACAAATCTCATTAAAATTATATACGAAAAGGGAAAAGCTGGTGTTTTAAACCAGCATTTTTGTGCTGTTAAAAATTCCTTGATTTTGATAAGCTCCAGCTGTATTTCCTAACAGCTGTCAAATGTGAACAAAAAAAAGAACGTACAAAAATATCGATTTATATAATAATAATAATAAATTAATGCTATTAATATAAAAAATAATATGATGATAAATAAACATAACAAAAAAAATATTAAAAATGATATAAATAAAAACGGCCGTTTGAAAATCAAAAATATCAATCAGTACAAATAATGCCGAAGCTCCTTTTCATTAATTTAATAGAATAATTGCATTCTAAATCATTTTATTTGTGTAGGCTTTATTTAAAACAGAAATTTTAAGCAGACGTCCAAGTGGATGTGGTGTTCTAGTGGAAAATATGGGTTTTGACCTAAATTAAGAATTAATAACTGGGTTGGAATTACATAACTACTATCTATCATTTAGTTATTTATATTTATAAGTTTGTAAAAGATTTTGTATAAGTTCAGACAAATAATCGAACAGCCAAAAAATCTAAAGGCAACAATATCAATATTTATTTATGAAGACACTTATAATGAGTTAGAGAACATCACTGCAAAACGATTTAAAATTAGATCAAATTAAAAAATATTAAACTGGCGGAAAATTGATCAATCAAATAAAATGCAAAACTATTTCATACTTATTTCTTTTAACCTTTACAGAGCTAACATGACACTGCAAACCATTTATAATTTATCTTTACACAGAATGTGCTAATTACTCTATATTGGTTTATTTGTTTTATTTTATAATCTAAATGCAAAAAGATTAATTTATTAATACATATTCTATAAATTTGAAATTTCATTTTGAAACTGATAGTTATTTATTATCATAAGGGGATTGGTTGTAATTGATACGATTGGCAAAAAATGATTGCCTAAAATGACGAAAGTTTGGTAAATGTTGAATGAATGGTTTATATTTATCTTGTAAATTTATTAAAGAATCAAATGATGTTTATTAATTCCATATCTTTGAATGTGTTTTGTTTATTATGTAATTGTAAATGTTAATTACATTCTTGCAAGATGAAAGCCTATTGACGACTTTTAAGTTCCTAAGTAGACGTGATTATCTAAATGAAGTAGTTTTTATTACGTCATCAAGACGCTATTCATTCATGTAAATCAGTAAAAGAATGATTTATATTTGGTTACATTTATGATCACGGTATGATTAATTGTTAATGTATATTCTATACATTCGTTTTAGCCACAACGATTTATTTAGTTATTAATAAGTAATAAATAAGCACAATTTTATTATGATAATGTCGCGGACTGTATACTATCGATAAATTCCATTATAACATATGGATGCAAAAAATCGTCCAAAACATTCACAGCAAGATCGTTTGACTTAGATGTCAAATTTGGCGTGCAGTTAATTTTTGGGCAGTAGATGCCGCTCATGAAGAAAAGGTAGTCAAAATTAGAATTTTCATCAAAATGAATCGTAATTTTAACGTTTGTCATCAATCATTTTATGGTTATTGTAAGATAGAAGCTATTTTTACCTTCACTTTAAAATTCAAACACGAGCTCTGGCGATACAATTTTTCCGTATAATTTAATTTTATTACCCTTAAAAAAATGTTTTTAAATATATTTTGAAACAATACTCTCTGCTTCTAGTGACTACTTAAACACATTGCAAGTTGTGATGATGTCGATACATTTCTTTGTGTTATCGTAGCAATGTAATTAAGAGTAACTTTTGAAAAATAATATAAAAGATAGACAAATCAAGTTTTGTAAACATGGATCATGCTAAGATATGTAGGACTGGAGGTCTGAATATCTTTTTTTTTTCAAGATAACTGCATTCTACTTTTAAGATGACTTAGAAAAATAGCATTAATCCTGCAAATGCCGTGTATGCCTTTAAGCAGCACATGCAGCCAATTTTGTCTCCAAAATAGAATAAGACTGAGCTCTAATGACTGCTGTTGCCAAGGATGTCTTGAGAACGTTATTAAATCAATTTACAAAATACATAGATGGCAACTTGAATGCGGATGAGAAAATAAAAAGGAATTGATGTTTTTCACTCTGAGGCATCCTTTGCTTGTTTGTAGCCAGAATGCCATGTTTTGTTCTAAAATGTTAGAATAAAGTTCCTTATCCATATTATTAATTATTAGAATTCATCTTGTTTAATATTATAGAATTTATCAAGATTTTTTCTTCTGAAATACAGCCTGAAAAGGTTGATTGCTATAAACTGTTTTAGCAGTAAACCATACTTAAACAAATAAGATTTTTCATTTTCCTTTGTTTTAAATATAACGTCAACAAACATCTAAAGTCAATTTTGAAACCAGGCATTTTGGGTTAAGATTATTTTTCAGGCAATCTAAATGAGTCATTTGTCCACGATCACAATCCGCTAGAAAAGATTCAAGGACTCTATTTTGAAGGCCAGTGTTAAATAAATAAGTAAAAAAACCTCCAACGATTAAATTATACGATACAGAACGTTTTTACATATTGAGTTGGTGGTAAGCATCTCCCTGGCCACCCGTAATGGTGGGGCTGGGAGGCACCTGAACGCTCAAGGTCAGGGGATAAGTGGTTCTGACTTTCGTTTTCCAGATCGAAGTGGGTATGCCTGAAAGAGAAAGTGTGTCATGCCCGCAGTGGAGGGACCTTTTGCTGAAATGCACAATCTTTTCGAAAATAAACTAGTATTCTCTGAACAGTAGTCACCCCTCTGAAACCCTCCCATAAGATCTGCAATTTCTGTCGCTGTCATTAAAGTTTAGATGACTTTTCGAATAATTTACACAAGTCTCTGCTTCGTCAGTATTTCTCCAGCCTGCTTATTGAATAAAACATGCATTGACTTTCATATTAGAATGGCAAATTCCACTAGTGCTATTTAAAAAATTACTATTAAAATGAGAGATCGCTCAGGAAGCTTCAATGGCTAAGTCCGATTTTGATATTTTCTGATTCTTGTAAATTGCAATTGAATTAATAAGATTCTTTTATCATTAAAAAGATTCACCTCGTTGCTTCCACTGGAAGACTTTTATATATTTTACTAATCAATTAATTAGAATCAAAATTTTAAAATGAATGTATTGTAAAAAAACAGAATTTTCTCATTTTTTTTCCTTTTCTGGATTTGGACCTATTCCTCCGAACGACTCAAATATCTCATCATTACAAAATATTCTTGAATATTTCGATATTTCGAATAACTAATACATTAACAATTGAATAAATTCAATAACAATTCGAATAATACCTTTAATACCTTGAATTTTCGAAATAATTCGAATACAATAGTACAATTGCGCCAATTGGAATAAATTTGTAATAATTAATAAGTCAATTGGAATAATTCTAATAATTAATAATAATGGAATAATTTACAATTACACACTGGAATCAATTCTAATACCACACAATTGGAATAATTCTAATAATTAATACAATTCGAATAATAATTTCGAAAATAATTTTGTTTAATCTGAATCTTAGAATAACTGGAACAATAATCTCTGAATAATATCTTTAATAGAATTTCTTTGAATAACTGAATAATAATAATCAATATAATATCAGTCATCATCGGGAATGAATCTCGAACAATCAATAACTGAATACCTGAATTAATAACTGAACAATCAATAATAATCGAATAATACCTTTAACAACTGAACCTTCGAACAATAATAACAATAATAACACTGAATAACTGAATAATTAATGGGTCAATCTCGACTCCCTGAATGGTCAATTCTTATAATCCGAAGAATCTAATAACTGAATAATCTTACAACTGAATCGAACAATAATAATAATAATTAATACTGACTGGAATAATCGAACAATTTAATAATAATCTGAATAATAATTCCTGAATACACTTTATAACGCCGAATACCAATAATCTTTAATAACTGAATTTCGAATTTGAATATTTCGATGGTACCGACCGGCAATGACAATCCAAACACTCAAACATAAACGGCCACAATTCCAAATCATGAACGTATCATCAAATTCAAGGAATTTCTTGAACGGAATCTGAAAACTGGCTAGAGGAAGGACAAATAAATATGGAAATATAGGTCGATTATCCTCTGTCAAGCGCTGCAACTTAGCAGAAACAATGAACCTTCCATTGAGCCGCCACTACTATGTTATGTGTGCTGTTGTATCTGTAACCGCGCTTCTATTTATTTGGGACATTTTATGTTTCATGCGAGTAAATTCGGCAAGTAATTTCTATCCCTATCATTTTCGCATTTAACTTATTTCTTAGCTTAGATGCTTATGTAGCCTATGAGAACACATTTTGGTTTCTTTTTTCGTTCATAATCCATCCATGTTTCGCTTCCTCAATCCAAATTTGTATTTCCGGAAACAAATGACTAGTAATGGGTGACAACAGGAACATTATCCCATATTTGTAAACTTTTGCTAAATTGCACTGGAAGAACGGGCTCCTAGAATGTGTTGGTTACTCTAATGGAAGCATGTGCAATTTTGTACATAATTTTTTTTAAAGATTAGGAAATTTTCAAAATTAGATGAATTTTCGTCTGTTTTCTATAGATTATCATTTATATGTAATATTCTTTCATCTGAAATGTTCACTTAGCGCATTATATTGTGTACTTTTCTATTAATAAAACTTAATTACATTTCTTTCCTAATTTTTGTCCATTTCTATTAAATATTTTTAGAATTTCATATTTGTCACCCATTTAGATATTTGAGAATTTTACACTGAACAGATATATTTTTAAATAATGCCGTTTTTCCCTCGTTGTAGTATTTTGCGCGCAAAGAAACTGTTCATTACAAATATAAATATAAAACGAAGTTTCCATGCATCGCGGATTTCTTGTCATAAGCATTCTGCCAAATATAAATCGTATCCCTTCCTTCATCTTACAAAATTGGAAAGAAATCAGAACAACGCGTTTGCGTCACCAGTAATTAGACTCTGGCTTCGCTCGGTCGATAACTGTTTTCAAAGCTGCAAACAACTGATTAAATGTTGCGTCTGAGTTTTAGCAAATGAAACAGAGAACGAAAATTTAATGGTTTGCTGGTACCATATAACTGTTGGAAAAAAAAGATCTCTACAACAAAGGTTTGAATATAATTGGCCTTCCGCCACTTTCGGAAAAGGAAAAAAGAACCGAGCTAGTTCGTTAAAAATAACTGACATCATGAAACCCCATCCCCCACACCCTTTCTCAAATGCGTTTGCAACTTGCTCATTTACAACTTGCTTTCTGTAGTTCGCCTTTACATTAGACTTCCATTTCCCAGCACCGACTGCAGGCAATTTTCGTCTGTATACTGCAATGTGACGTCATAGTTTTTTCCTGTTACGAAACCGTATGATACGGATTCAAAATTAAATCGAACGACGCATTTGACGTGCATCACGGAGGATAAATTAACTCTATTATTCAAGAAACTCATTAATAAACTTTACAATGTATGCAAACGACCAATTTTATCTAAAAATATCGGGAGAGTAGGAAATGGTAATAAACTCTATATTTAAATAGTGCTACTCTTACTCCCCATGAAATCTCATTGTAAATGCGGACTTTTTTTGAAATACTATATCTGATAATGGAGGGGTACAGGAATTTGGCTTTTTGATTCTGCTCTGAAGAAGAAATATTTCATGTGCTATGCAGAAAAGACGTCGTCAACTGTGAGCTGAATTCATTTTTTGACAATCTTTTGAACTATTCACCCAAAATAATCTTTTAAAATTAAAATTAACTTCTTATTTAAATTATTTCATTCAAATCGCCACAATCAGGGACGGATTAGGTTTTCAGCCCTGGGTCCCTGAAATTGAGGCCCCTGAAAGCATTACACATGTACTTTCGACGGAAATATTACGATCTAAGATAATATAATTTACGTACCTTTATCAATTTAACTATACTTTCTTTTATAAATAATAAATGCAAGTAACAAGAATGGGAAAATATGAAATTAAGTGAGCATATTTTGAAATACGTAATCTAAAATATAAATACATCCAATATATTACGACAACGAATAAAATTTTAATAACCGATTCCTGATTTATAAATTCTTTTTTAATTTTAAAATCAAGTGCTGAAGATATTTACGAGGATTTCATTTCACAATGCTTTCCAGGTGTGCTGTTGTGGAAAAATATACATATGATTCAATGCCTTATAATGAATCAAATTTAAGAGAATAACGTGACTAATCTAGAATCAATACAGAGAAAGCCAATGTGAGAACAGAACGCTGGCTAACTCTTTTATACCATATAATAAAGAAATCTAATAAATTTAAAGAAAAATGACTTTTAAATAATTCAATTTCGAATAATGAAGACAGTACAAGGAAAGCCGAATGATATTGTCCAGAACTAAGTTTAGATACTCTATAATCTCCATTGCATGAACATAGGAATATTCTTTGAAAATGAGAAAAAGATACCTGGGTTCAGTTGGGAAATAAATGAAACTTTCAATAAGGGATTTACTGTTTCAGTTTTGCATACAAAAGAAAATTAAAAATAAGGAAAACGAGAGATTAAAATAAAGAAAAGGTGAAAAATCAACTCCTATGAAAGAAAATGAATACTAAATAACCACCACTACCTTCCAAACTGTACCTATCCCTTACTCTATCACACCAACTCAATTAAATCAAAATTGGCAACTTATACTTGTAAATCGCATTTTTAAATTCTGAAAATATGAAACAATATATTAAAGGAGAGTCGAACCTCTATTCCGAAAATATCGTGATTCCTTGATAATGTTTAGGCTTCAACTGTCCTTCTGAATTGTACCTCTGAGAGATGAGGTTTAGGATTTTTAGTAACAAAGACTGAACTTTAATTCAAAAAAAAAATATTCATTCCAAAATTTAGTTGCTTAAAAAATTAAGTAAAATCACATCAGTAGATGACTGAAAATTGCTGGATCCACTACACAAAAACAAAAACAAATTAAAAACAACAAAATGGCGCCTCCTAGAAGGGAAGTGGCCATATTCTTTTTTTTTCTCGTCTGCCTTGTGGTCATTCCTCTAAACTTATTTTAATTATGGTAGCAATGAAGTGCAATTGAAAAAAATATATCAAATATCTTTTGCACGTGGATGGAAGAAAGGGAAGCTACTAAAACAATGAAAAAGTATCAGGTAAATATGCTGGTAAATATTCTTTTCAATCTAATAAAATTAGAGAAAATATTGTACAGAAATAAAATTGATATCACTGGAAAGCCAAAATTTTCCACCTTAAGTGCAGGTTTTAAAAAAATTGTTTCATGCGATCAAACGTTTAAGAAGGAAGGGCAAGTTAAAATTTAGGTTTATTTAACTGATTTAAAATTATGAGAGGAATGAGGAGAGAGCATTCTAAGTGAATAATGAAATAGTCTCTTTATGATTAATACTCCTATTCAGGAAGATTATTCCAAATTTGTTTAAATCTTGATCTTTTCAGCCAGACCCAGTTGTAATGGGAGATGGGAGGGCCGTTAGTCCATGAACCTGATTAAAAAACTCACATCACTGGCAACCCTTTCTGCATTCATATCTTCCAAAATGGAATCTTTGGAACACGGGAAGGAGAAAACAATCGTCGTCGAAAACCGATGAAATTAGTGCCAGCGAAATGGTAATGCTGGGAACTCAAAATCCAACACTTCATATGTGCTGATTCCAATTTAGGGCATTGATGCGAGGTAGCGTACACGGATCTGCCTACATTGAGACCTCGCGTCGAGGGTAGAAATGAACTTCCCCAAGTAGGGGAAAAAAAAGGAGGGTAAGAATTCAAGACTTCGAACCTTGTCTCAAAACAGACTTTGGAACATCCATGAATGACGGCCCATTGACTTGAATGGATGGAGGAAATGGACAAATTTGAAAATGAATGAGGCACAGATGAAATGCCTGGGGCTTAGTGAGCACCTACTCCCAAGAAACACCGTACCAAATTTGGTAGCTCGATACAACGGTCTGCCCTGCAGAACGATTTCCTGCCGCGCTCAGTTCAAAATACAGCATCCAGGCTATAAACTTATCATGTTGGAAATGAAAGCGATCACAAACAAGAAAACCCCTCCACCCACATTCCAACCTTTTACCACAGGGAGAGCGCTCAAGTGTTCCGACTAGATTTCTGCTCTGATATTTACAAGATCTCTCTTACCATAGAGTTATCTGAAACATTCTGGTACTGGTTGCTGGTTCCGTTGTTAACGTGAACCCAACCCAAATGGGGTACCAGAACAGATCCCATCTAGGTAGAAGCATTGGACCACTTAACTGAATAGTTCCCTTAGTTATTCAACAAAACGACTCCCTTCTGTTTTGGAAAGGGCCACGTTTCATTCATGGGCAGAAGGTACAGGATGCCAAGATGTTTAAGTGATCCTAAATATATTTCTTGTGTCAAATTGTTCCACTAATGATTCAATTCTTAGTTTATAAGACTAAATTATAATCTGATGCAATTATATTCCCTGGCCGTTAAGTTATAAGGGTTAAAAGATGACTGTTTTTAAAATCGAAAGCAATCTGACCTGAGACATGCGGTGGATTTTTTGCCTGAATTCACTCAAGAAGTGGCTGTTGTCTTCAGGTACTGACGTCTTTGGCTACCTGCACCTTTTTCTTGAATGCGGAATGCGCTGTAACTTCGGCGGAAGTTGAGCTTTGCCACCGCAGCACTGAAAACGAACACACGTCGCGATCAGTGATTCGACAGATGATGAAATCCTTCACCTTATTTACAGTGGTGACACCTGCAAGCCAGTACTGACCTCTAGAAGGCTTTTTTTAAATGACCGCACGCGTTAACTATCTATAAACCAATTAATGTATTACCTCATAATACAGTAGAGTCTCCTACAACGAAGTCTCCCTACAGCGAATTTCTCCATAACGAGGCCTCTTAATCGGAATGTTAAGTCAACATTCAAAAATATTCTCCATACAACGAAGTGGTTGGGTTCTCTACAACGAATCCTTTTTTCAGACCTTTATCTTTCGATTTTGTCATTTTGAAGAAAGTTAAGCAATTTCTGCAAATACCGCTCGCACGTGCCTTGCTTTTCAACCACTGCATTGCTCATATTCCAGTGATAACGCTTAACAATAGAATGCTATGAAGGGTAATGCAGCTGTGGGGACCTGCTCTCAGAGGGAGCAACATTTCATGGCCGCAGATTCCAAGAATTTGGGTGGAGTGGGGTGGAAACAGCAAATGATACAATACGCATTTTATAAGTATCCACTATACATATTATTCTTTTTAAATTGTGAATTGTCTTCACTTTTGAGCATTTTATATGTACCATAGTATAATTTTACAAATTTATAATAAATATTACTTCATTTTATTGAAAGTCGTAATTAAATATTTTGAACTTATTGCATTATAATAAACGGTTTGTTATATTTGGCTTAAATAACTGCAAAAATTCTAATCTCCGTAACGAAATTTTCTATAGCGAATTTTCAACTGGAAACCAAGCGATTTCGTTATAGGAGATTCCATCATGTGCTTTTTTATTCCTCGTTCATTATGCGCCACTGGGCATGTGTCACCTGGTCCGTAATTCATGGTATCAACCCAATTGTTATAAATGCTTTGAAGTCGTCTTCTTTTATTTTGTTCTTCTCTTTGCGAAAGCAAAGCTGTAAAAGGAAACGCAAATATTTTTTAGATGATTTTAATTGATTCCTTTTTTTTACCTCTTCAAGTGATGCCATAATGACTTTAGTGATCACAGGCTGCTGTATTAAAAAAAGTAACGAGCAAAAAATTCCCCAATACTTCTCTGAAAGGTCTACCATCAACCATTCATCTGAATCACTGGGGAGGGTGCCTTGTGAGGTCCAACCCTGAAGGGTTCTGGTAGTCCGACAACACAGAGACGATGTTTCCGCAATACTCATTAACTAGTGGAATTTGCGCACACATTGTAGGCTTCCACTGGATCCTAAATTGCCTTTGCAGGAAAAACTTCATGAACAACTAGAGGGGGGGCAATTAGAAATGCATACTCAAGAGAATGATTGATGCAAGGGGTTCTTTTCTCATGAGATAATCACCACTTTCCTGAGGGAAACTGATAATCTTCATTTATTCATGTATTTTCAATTTATTACTATTCATGTATTACAAATTGGTATTATTCATGCCTTTCAATTTATTTAACGATTAATTTAATAATACGTTTAATCTCCTTAAATCAGCCTGTATTAGTCTTTACGTTTGGAGTCAACAGTTACAAGGTCCCAGTACTTTCCTGTGGTGTCGTTTTACTCAGGGGTAACAGAAGTGTCATTCCTCCTTATCAGATGCTGATTGCTCCGCTACATGTCAAAGGCTTCATGCGCCAAAGCAAGCCAAATCATATAGACATCGGCAAAGTTTACACATTGCAACCTTTCCAAGGCTTCTGTGCAAAGAACACTACTTAATGACTTATCGCAACTGGTGACTGTGCGCAAGTTCCCACAATAATACCGCCTAAAGAGATTTAGCCCGCAGCGCCAATTCCATCATCCAGGTTGTTCTTTCCGGGTCATCGTAAGACTCCACAACCTATTGGGATGACTCTCCTGAAATGGAAATATTGAGACCTATCGTCTGTCGAAGTGGCGGGAAGCACCAGTAACACAAGAATGCCAAAGCAAGACAGTGTTCTGCCTCTTATATCCACCGGTGGGAGTACCTGAAACGTGAGCATGTTCATGAGATAGCGTTAAAAATTTAACAACAAAATAAAGCATATCAATATAGTAACTAGGGGAGGTATGGTCGTGAAACAGAGGAGTTCGCTCAATAAGCCAAGAAGAGAAAAGTCACTAACCGATTAACCATGAATCGCTATAAACCCACATAACCATCCGATGTTAGAAACAAGAGCAACCAAACAGAAAAAAACTGATTAATATTAAGTCCAAAATCATGCAAAAAAATAAATAAATTTATATCGCAAAATCTTTTAAAAATTACAAAATAACATTTGTTTTCAACTATTTAAACTCTTTCAATTATACAGTGTTAATTAGATATTTTGAAAAATTTTCATTTTCTTTAGAGATCAACAAATCAAGCCTTTTTTTTTTTTTTTTTTTTTTCGTTTTTTACAAAATGGTCAGGAAGCCGTAAGACACAAAAATAAGTCCCAAAGCCAAACGCTCTAGCATGGTCCCAACGTCACTTATTCACCGGTATTACCACGGCTTACCCAGCATCACCGAAGAGATGTACGAACGATGAACCTCTGATCGTCCTGATCCCCAGAACTGATAAGATCCGTCGATTGATCCGTTAACCTGACGATCACGCCCATAGACCGGCGCTCATCCGACGATCCCGTGCGCATAAAACGTTAAAACATCTACGCGCTCCCTATAACCAAAACGAACTAGTCAACATGAACAACCCATATGAAAAACGGCTCTTTGAAACTAGGAGAATCATTCCCAACTGAAATAAACCATTAAATCAACCTCTTCAGTGACGTACATTAACTCTGTATGTTAAGTATCGCAGTTCATAAACATGCTTAATTATAATAATATTTATATTTAGAGTTGAAATTCAAAATTTTATTACGAGACGGGTAAGTCCGACGAACAAATAACGCTTGACGGATGAGCATTGCTGTGGTTGATAAGCCCAGGTTGTGGTGGGTGCAACCAGGAACGCCTATTGGCAAAAAAACCTGTTCTGACAATGTACTAAATTTCATTTATCTAAGTCGTAGCGTTTTTTTTCACCTATTGCTTTACATATAATTCATAGATGACAAACGTATAAGTTTCTTTGACGCAGGATTTTGTTCAAAATTCACTGATCTACAATTCTGATGACAAATTTATGCGCCAAATTTCATTTTGCTATCGGCATCTTGAGTAATCGTGCCGGTAATGGAAACGGGCAAACTTCCTGCCAGGTCTGATTTCTCCACTGGGCCTACATAGGCCATGACCTAAGAGTGTACAGAAGAACAATAAACTAGATATTTACAATTTTATCAGTACCATTTTGAAAAGCTATATAAAATGCTTCAGAAATTTACGTCTGTCAGCATTAAATATTTTGAGCGATTCATTTTTCTTCTTCTCTGTGGATCTTATCGCCTCTTTCCCTTTGAACTTCTTCGCATCAGAAATCGATTTAATGACCCCTGTCCACTTCCAGTGACCATTCAAATACAGTCATTTAGCCAAAAGCAACAAAGATCCTTTAGTATTTCTAGACGATTTCAAGAAATCTGATGGAGTATTTTTGTAGTCATCATAATGCCATGTTGTTTCATAAGTGGTAATCTTTTGTACAAAAATTTGAACGTGGTTCGATTATAAAATTTATTGAATAATAACCATTGCATAATAAACTATTGCATAATATGCATTGAGAAAACTGTAAGTCAACTTTTCAGTGGGAGAGGGGCCCAGACCTGGCCTGCTTCCGCTAACGATTCTGCCCAAAATTCATTTACCAATCTGTGAGACCAAATTCTAATCAAATTAAAAAACAAATACATCAAAATTAAAGAAACATAAATTATCATCTTAACATATAAATCTTAAAATAACATAAAATTATATATTTTACTAATTCAAATTATATTAATTATTACTTAATAAAGTTACTGATTATTATTAATTACAGTGCCTATTGCCACCAGCTTGTCTTACAGTCTTTATTATTGTAGTCAAGGCAATTGAGGCTGACATTTTCAACATTTCCAATTTTTGTAAGCTGGAAAGCAAGGTTTGCAATAAGGCAAGAAATGTGAATTGCAAGCACAAACAGTGAACAGGTTAGGTTAGTATAACTGAATTTTACCCTTATACACAGAAATGTACAGGATGTTTTTGTTATAATAAACTTTGAGTTAATCCCTTTATATTTATATGTTAAAAAAAAGGATAAGTGAAAAAAGATCTCTTTAAAATGGAAAAGATAATAAGTAACGTACTGAAGTACAATAATTAACTTATCACTGAAGTTAAATAATTCTTACATATTAAAACTTAATTAAAACCTAAAATAATTCAAATAAAGTTTTTTTCTGTGAAAAAAGAGAGAATCTATTATTACTTCCGCTGCTGTAAAACTAGTCTGTTAATGATAACCATTTAAATATAAATACCAAAAAAAAACAACCATTTATAAATTAAAAAATTATTTGAATTGAAAATGCATGAAATTTCAAATCTTGAATAATTATTTCTGTGCATAACAAAACAACAAAACTATTCTAAGGGCTATCAATACAGCTTTAATTAATCGCCGATAATAACATTGTGGAAAAAAAATTTGAGAAAAACGGATGAGAGAGAATCTTTAAATCTTTAAAAAAAATTATCGTTTAAAAATTACTGAGAAAATATAATAATACAAGGAAAAGATAAATAGGAGTGTATTGGAAGAATTAAAATCTAATATTTCCTTTTAGGTATGCAAAAAAGAAGGAAAAGATGAAGTATTGTTGAGAACATTGGATGACGGCAAAATTAATGCGGATCGAACTGAGGTGGAATGTTAAAGACAGATACGCTTACTGCTGCGCAGACAGACCGTGGGATGGAATGTTTTGAACTTGAGTACAGGTAAATAAAAAATTGGGGAGTACAAAGAATGCTGAAAAGAGAGGAATTATTTATATAAATATGTATCTTGGAGCGCCTACACTTACATGAAGATTTTACTATTAGGGAGATTTTCAAAGAATTTTACTAATAATTCTTAGATTTAGAATAAAGTGGCTGGCTAGGGAGCTTAAGCGCATTTCTTTAGACTGTTTAAAAATGTGGAACGCTTACATTTTGCGCAGACCAGGGGCCATGCTTAATCTTTTGTATCATGTTCCCATTTTAGAATATGAACTGCTGAAGGGATTAAGCAATAATAATTTTGAAGATACTCGCGGCCATTTGGGTAATAGCCAAGCATGCCCTCAGCCTCCCTCATGTCAATTCTACTTTCGCAACCATGACTTTAAAACTAACGACTTTAAAAAATTTATAAAAATATATAAAATTTTCTACAATAATAAAACTGTATCAAAAGATACTATTTTGCTCTTTAAAATGACATGAAAATTTTATTAATCAATTCATTCAGAGTTATTGGGCAAAAAAACGACTAAAATTTGGTTTTAAATAATTTAAATTTGAATTAAAAATTTACAAAAAAACGGCCCTGCGGTTCATATCTTTCAGCATTCAAAGCAGACATTCAAAGCAAATTTGGTAGTTTTATGTTCTACGGTCTGTTCTGCTAACGGCCAACAGACACACAGATGTGAGAGAAGGTATTATCTTATCTTTATTAGTATTAGAGATAATTATTATGAATGATAATTATTAGTTAAAACATCATTCAATACTCAATAGACAGAAATAAATATAAATAAGCAAATGCAAATAATTAAAATACAAATGTATCATATTAACATTCAACACTGACCAGGGTTTTAAAAATGTAATTGGTAATATAACGGCCACAGATCAAATTGCGTATTATGCTGCACTCAACTGATTCAGCTCCAAAGTGGCAACTAGCGAGATGACCCGAAACCTTATTAAACGTACATCGGAAAAGGCCAACGTGAATTTGCGACATCGTGGAGGAGGCCCTTGCAAAGCAATGTTATCAGAGTCCCTCATATTGACAAAATCCGCTACCAGGGAAGCGTGTTTCTCTTACACAATAAGGTGCCCGTGCGCAAGCGGGAAAAGAATACGGAATCGTGTTTTGCTTGACAGAAAAAGGGGATCGGAACAAGACTGACTAAACGAATTCGTTTACTGAAGCTCCCTTTTCTGGCATTGACTTAACGCCACTTCTAAAAGAATAACATTATAAGTCGATAGAAGTCGAGAGTCACATTCTGACTAAATGGTCTCGAGAGTGATCCTAATTTACGCAAAAGCTATACATGTTTGATATATACTTGTTACTTATATTTGAGAAATTAATCTCTATCTATACTTAAGGCAGACAATGAAGCTTCCAGCACTCGACTTGACGTTGATTGTGAACAAAACCCCGCCTGCAACTGGTGTTCAATTTCTTCCTGTTATTAATTTTCTGTGACGAGTAACTGCTTCTCTTCTTTCATTTCAGCTGGGAGATCGTGAGATGGCAGTGCCGACCAACGAGAGACGAAGCGTTTTCCAATGTATGACTCCTGACGTCTGCACCTGTAACTGGTGTGAACTGATCCCCTGGCAGTTACTATAACTGAGCAGAACGAACTGTGAAGCAGTCTGGCTGAGTCCAGTTTGCATGCATTCCAGTCGCGTTGGAGCCGTGTTCAGCAGCTGCGATTTGTGTGTCTACTTCAACACGTTACTTATGTTTAATCTGTTTTAACTTATTTTTTAAGCGTTAAATCTAATTTACAGTCTTTGGAAGCATTTTAATGAAAGAATCCGTTAACGCTGAAGCTTGTGTCCCACCACGATGCCTTCTGGATAAGAGCAATTGTCGGTGTAAAAGCAGGCCATTTGAACCTCGGATGTATAGAAGACGCCTAATAAAAAGCGCGCCTTCCTCCTTTCACCTTGCGGCTTGTTTTTTTCATTGTGCTTTTAAGACTGTCTAGAAGCTATTGTCATTTTGAAGACCTACTCTTAGTTATAAATAACGCTAACGCAGAAAAAAAGAACTGTTTAATGTCGTAGAAACGCTCGCGTGTATAAATGCAGAAACTAAAACAATGAATGTAAAATATAGGCCAAACATTTAATTGTCAATTTATTAACCTTTGCAGTATGTTCGTGCAGGAGATACTTTATATCAAAAGTTTCCATAATTATAAAATTACGCGGTTCGTCCTAAAATAGTCTCCTCGCGTTGCTTCAAACGACAGTAACTAAACTAAAACTAGATATTATTTATACCGTGTTATTTACAAAAATAAATGCAACTATTTTATGTAATCTGTAATTATTAGTTTTATACTAAACAAAGACTATATAAACAAAAATTGCACTTAAATTTAGAGTAAAGAAAGACATACGTATGCAATACGATGACAATAGTAAGTATCTCCTGCATGAGCCCGCTGAAGGGTTAAAAATATGAGAAAAACCGTACGGAAATAAACTGATATTATTTTCGGTAAGCTTTCTTTATATTTTAACGGCGTAAAAAATGTTTTGCGCTATTATATATCTAACAACTATATATTAAGTGAAAACGTCAACATTTAGGTTAATTAAAAAATGTAATTTTGAAGACCTCCTTCAGTGTGGAGCACCTCCCACCCAAGGAGTGACCACCTTCCGAGCCCCTGTAGCTGTGGGTCTAACAACCACCGTGTTTTTTTTGAACGACTTTGCGTGACTAATTCAAGTAGAAGGTTGCATCCAGTCTATAACTCTGTCGTGCTGAAATCTCCCTGCAGTTGTAAGAGAAAAGTCTGTTTCGCCTGCCAGTAAATTCCTCACGGTATCATCTCCACTGGCTTGATCCATCCAGACATGACGCTTTCACAACATTTTCTGTATTTCACCCTGTGCTTAAGAAGAATTACTATGAATCATTACAAAAAAACTTAACAAGAATTATATAAAAGAAAAAATAATAATAACGCCTCTGCTCTATTCACGCCTCCTCATTTTGGCTCCTAAATTCTTCGTTACTTTCTGTACAGTCTCACTTTAAAGCCATCTATATATAAAACGCTAACGTGCCGCGTTGTAGTGAGGTTAATTCTCTTCGCCGATGGCAACGATCGTTTGTTTATATAGTGTGTGTGTGTGTGTTTGTCGGCGATGTCCAGACGAATCTATCGCACTTACAGCCATGAAATTTGGTACACAGGTAGTCGTAATGGTGACTGAATGCACCTCGAAGCCGAAATTTTAAATTTTAATCTAGAATTTTTTTTTTTTTTTGTTTTGTGTTGTTTTGGTTGATTTTTCGCACTAATTTCTCAATAGAATAGTTACGAATAAGTTTACGATAAAAATATATACACCATCGGAAAGAGCATGCGATTTCCGTTCTAATGAAGTTAGTTTTGAATTTCTAACGTAATTTACTGAATTTTGAGAATTTTTTAAAAAATTGTCACTTTCTCCTTATATTTTTAACTGTCAATGTTTTTTTCCCTCGCATCCAACGTTCTAATAAAGCTATGATTTTCAGTTTTTTTATGGTAACAACAGAGGTATTTATCTCTCATTTAAAACAAGAACGGTTAAAATATCTTTGTCCGTTCGTTTTTAATAATTTTTTTTCTTAAAGGGTTAAAAAAATTCTTTTCGAATGAAGTTCTTTCTCCGGAACGGTGAGTTTCTCCCTGGCTACGGCTAGCGCCATCTGTTGGAATTATTCTCTCCTCAATTTTTAGCATGTTTTGCTAGGAATAATTTGAAATCATTTCGTTGGACGCAAGGGTTTAGTCGTAAATTAAGCAGTGCTGGAAGATTCTGACATGGGTGATAAGTTGGCTTTGAACTTCTAACGTAATTCGCTGAATTATGAGAGAATTTTTTTCGTGATGATCTAAAAGAGTTTCTTTACCATCTGCGTAAAATGTGCCATAGCTTTTCACGCAAGCTCCAGGGGGGTGACGAAGGGGGTACTGTCGTGACCTTGAAACGTCACGGTACTGTGGTTTGAGACTGTATTGCATCAGCATAACTTCGATACACCATTGCTGTATATTAAAGATTTTCACGTTGCAATTTTTTTTTTATTATTGTTTTGGAATAACGTACTCTGTACTGCTTTTCTACATGTCATTATCGCGGGAAAATCAATGTGTATCTTTTGTTTTGATTTTGTTTCAAAACTTTTTCGTGTTATTGTGGGCGATTTTTTTTTCATGTTTTTGAAGTCCTGATTCCACGGGCAACGCCGTGCGCGTTCTGCTAGTATATATATATAAACTTTTTAACGAAGGGTGGTTTGGGGTTCTAGGGGTCATGATCGGTGAAGATCATAGACTTATGATACGAATAGACTGCTCGTGGAGGGTTGCAATGTGAAGCAAGCACCTCGTCACGTGACTCGTGGACGCGACCGAGACACTTCGTACGGGAATCCTTTGTTATTTCAATGCGTGAGTAAGAAAGGCCAGCTGAGGTTCTCATGAAAATTCATCGAAAATGGTTAAATTCTGTTGTGCATACGAGTGTAAAGAAAAATTTATCAAAGGAAGATCTGTTTCATTTCATCGGTAAGTAAAATTTTTATGATTTTTTGCTTTATTAATGCAAAATAGCTACACAAAAATACGTCTTAGCTCTTAGCTGCGGCGTTTGTTGCAATTGAAAACGATATTATTCAATTTGTTGTGTATGAAATTAATCCTTTTCTTAAGTTAATTGTTTATTATCCTCTTTTAGAAGTATCTATAGATTTTAAGTGCCTATTAGTGTTTAAAATATGGAATTTTATCAGACACATGTAGATTGAGATATTTGGCGATGTGTTGGCGAAGTTGTTTACATTCTGAAATTTTCGTTATTTTTTGTGTTATTTAAAAGAAAAGAAAATTTTATGATTATAAAATAAATGTAGAATGTTTTTCAGTGTGTAAAAATGATAAGCATAGTTCATTTTCAGTAAAAATTCATCTCTAGGTATTTTTTTAAACATTTTCTTTTATGCATATAATTCAAAAACTATATTATTAATAAAATTTAGAACTCAATAACTTCTTTTTGTTTAATTTTCGTTAATTTATGTGTATATGATGTTTGAAAATTAATTTGTGTTTTTTATTTACTCTTTATTTATTTCTCTTTCGCTTTTTTAATTGAAAGTATTATTTTCCAAAACAAAAGTATTATTGACATGTCTTAAAGATTTATCTGGTTATTTAATTTAGTATTATTATTTAATTGTAAATAAAGTTCAGTGTCTGCATCTTTGTCATGTTTTTTGAATAATAAATAATAACACAGAACGTACTAAATATGTATTTCAGAAAGTAAACTCTTGAAATATTTCATTGGGCTCTTCAATTTAAATTTATTGCTATTTTTGAACTAAAATTAAATACAGCTTAATTTTTGAAGAAAAAAATCCTTCTTTAATCAATATCCACAGAACAAAGTGTTTAAAATTTTAATGAAGGCTATGTTTTTCTCCTGGAAAAAATGGGTAATCTACATTGTCTTTTATAGCAGTTGGATATTTTTATTAAAAAATTTGGTTAAAACAAAGTTTTGGCATTTATTAACGAACAAAGAGTTCATGCGATTTTATCAAATGTCTATATAGGTTATTAATAAGTTTATAATAAATTGTTAAATCATACAGTTAGTGTAATTAGTGTAGTAATTATACAATTAGTGTAAAGTTTAACAAAAGTTTGTTTTATCATTTCATGTTTTCAAGTTTAAGAAATTCTCATTTACAAATTGAAATTCTTTATATTCTATTTTTTAGATGAAAAAAATTTTATGACTATAAAAATAAATATAAGAAATAACATTAATAACCTTAAATTCTTTGGAAAAACCAAATTATTTTTTAAAATTTCAATTAAAATAAATAAATTTTGATGATTTTATTTACTAAATAATTTAGCTAAGGCATATAAAAGGATTTATTTCAGAGGGGATACATATGTCTATTTAAGGAGCATGATCAATAACATCTGAAACTAGTCAATTTATTTCGGAGAGGGCCTCAGCCTCCTTATATACGCCCCTGAAATTAAGTAGTTATTGCTTTAAATAAAAATATTGTTTTTATTTAAAAAGTTTAAGTATATAATTTGTTTTTGTTACAGTCAGTTGAAGTATTATATTGTGTAAGGTTTAAAACAAATGAAATTCCTAGTCACATAAAATCCAATTATTGGGATTTCTTCCGTTCGAGAGTTAGTTTTTAAATGAACTAAAATAGTAACGTTTCGCTACTTGTAGAAATACTACTCGTTTTCCAACACTCCTCATACTCGCTTCGCCAAATGTGGCGATAAGAAGCCAAGAAGTTCCTCTATAGTCACGTGACGAGTGGAATTTCTACACAGGTGCTTGCTTCACTCCAAATGCTGTGTTTTTCTACAGCGTGAGCAGTCTAACTCTATCCTTAGTCTATGGTGAAGATCTGCAGAAATTTTCCGAAAGTCGTGTCATGAGAACCATTGCAATAGGTAGAGTTCCTATAAGGAATCTACCTAATACGTTTGGCGGGTGAAAAACGGAAGCCATCCTCGCTTCTGCGCATGCGCTATTCGGTTTTGATTTCACCAAAATAGGGGTGAGATAAAAGATCGAAGAGAAGATAGTTAATTTTTACTAAGTAATATACAGTAAAGCACCGTTTATACGTCGTTCCTTCACAGTCCCGATTCATTCGTATTTCTTCTAATGATAAAGTGCTTCGTTTATACGAAGCACAGCTTCGGTTATGCGTCGTTTTCCTTCGTTCTAAAATGTGAGAATTTCCTCCTTTGTCACACGAAATTAGTCACAATCGATGAATTAAAGAAAGCAAATTGCCTGGTTCTAATTTAAGCGATGATGGAGAAGTTATTCCACCTTTCTTTAAAGACGCCATTGAAAAACTTCGAACTGATTTCTTTTGTCAAAAGAATGGTGAAAAAACATTCAATGAATTCGATTCATAATACTGTACCAAATATTCACAGACAATCAGCACGTCAGACGACGGATAAAGATTTTATTTAATTAAACACCTACCTGCACGCACATAAATCGTATTAGAAACGTATAATTAGTACTCAAGATATGCAATAAAGGTAGGATTTTTCTTACTTTTATGATAAATGTTTAATTTAAAAATTTAGTTGTTGATTTCGATGCTATGTAGTATTACACTAGCGCTATATTTAAAAAACTTTAAAATCAATACTTTTAAATGAAGTTGCATTAGTAGCATTCAAATTGTCATTAAAGTTTTTGTGATTGTGTGTTTTCGTTTTAAATTATTTGTGCTTTTGCAAAACTTTTATGTTTTTGTGCTTTAAACTTTTGTGTTCTCTGTGTTCAACTTTTCATTTTCTAGTGCTTTTTTTAATATCTTTATGATTCACTCATCGTGGCTTTTCTTCTTCGTCTGTTTGCTGTTCATTGCACTCTGAAAATGGAGTCATCTCTGTAGTGCACTTTTCTTTAAATAAATAAACAGAGCAGTTTAGAGAAGTTTCGATTATACGTCTTTTCATTCGTACTTCGTTATACATCAGTCCCTTGAAAGACGCATAAACGGTGCTTTACTGTGCCTATGAAAACATTGCGCAAGTTTCGAATTGAAACAAAATAAGAACGATTTAAAAAATTAACACCAATGGAGGAAAGGAAGAGCTGAAAGGAAAACGCCTCTAACAAAGAATTCCCGAAAAAATATTTTTTCGTACTCACTGCGCGTCACCCCTCTCAGGAGTAGAATCGCCCGAAAGTAATCGGCGCGGTTTTTTGAAACGAAACACGAATGGCATCTCGCGGCTAGGGATGGGAAAAAACTACCGGTTATTTTGAGCGGTTATAACCGCCAGGTTAAACCGGAGTTGAAAAAACCCTGAATAACCGAAAACCGGTTATTTTGAGCGGTTATAACCGGCAGATTAAACCGGAGTTGAAAAAAACCCTGAATAACCGAAAACCGGTTATTTTGAGCGGTTATAACCGGCAGGTTAAACCGGAGTTGATAAAAACCCTGAATAACCGAAAACCGGTTATTTTGAGCGGTTATAATAGGTCAGGTTAAACCGGAGTTGAAAAAACCCTAAAAAACCGAAAACCGGTTATTTTGAACGGTTATAACCGGCAGGTTAAACCGGAGTGGAAAAAAACCCTGAATAACCGAAAACCGGTTATTTTGAGCGGTTATAACCGCCAGGTTAAACCGGAGTTGAAAAAAACCCTGAATAATCGAAAACCGGTTATTTTTGCTATAACCGCCATCCCTACTCGCGACACAATATTTTCTACCCATTTCTGCTCTCGTGTCGTTGGGAGGAAATCCCTATTTTCCCTACCCCCATTCTAAAGTCTCTTTTTCCGGAAGAAAATTAGAACTCGGGAGGAATCCGCCTTCTTCGGGTTCCTTCTCATTACCCGATCTCATTCCCCCTCCACTTCTGAGACAGCGGACATTTCCCCGCAATGATCGGGACGGAGAGACTTAAAAGTAGACACGAGAAGAGAAAGAAGGAAAAAAATGGCAAATGACTTTTCAGGTTCATACGTGCGTCCACTGGAAGGCGCAGGGACGGCTCGTTCCTTTAGGTTGCAGATCCGCTTCGCGATCATTCTAAAAATAACGGAAAGCATAACTTCTCTGATCCCAAACATCGTAGCGCGGTAATTTCACAGGCTTCTTTCGTCCGTCTTGTCTTCGTCTGGCTCGATTGCACCAGCCGTTGCAGCAACGCAATTTACAGAAAGAATGCCAGCCTAGAAGCACTATCATGTAAGAAAAATAGCCAATGATGTGAAATATGGTAGAGTATTACTAAATAATAAACGGAAAATATGTAATACTAGCTGTTATCCCCTGCATTGCTTATAAATTAAATTAATTAAATATTTTCTAATTATATATTAAATATATAAATATATTATATATATTTATATATTCAATATATAAATAGATTATATATTTTAAAAACTACTTTTGTATAGAAAATTAAAATACCTAAAATTCTTTTATCGTCTGAAATGTTTTTTAATTAAAATGAGAATATCAATTGAACCAGGCGATTTTTAAAAACCGCCTATCGCTAATTTTCTCCAGAGGTTGTTAATATTTGTTACATAAGTAGGGTAGACAGGGGCTAGTTGGGCATAGGGGCACGTTGGGTCAGTCGGATTATTTTAAATATTTTCCGATATATAGCGCTGTTACTCCAGCCAAGTATGTGTCATCCCCCCTCCCTTCTTGCCCGTAAAGGTCATTGCAATAGCAGCGTCTAGTAACAAACTAGCTGGAATTTTCAAATTTTTGCCAAGGTGAGTAATTTTCCTTCCTTATAAATAATCTTCTTTTTCTATGTTTTTATCTTACAATTTCCATTTTTACAAATAATATTCTGAAAGATAACTGTTCATAGATACTGCAGGGCATGTTTGTTTAATTAAATACTTTCAAAGTAAATTCGCACACCCATCGGAAACAAAAATGGTGACATGGGGTAAGTTGGGCCACTTCGCATGGGGCACATTCGGCCAGCTGCCCAACTTGCCCCGTAGAATGTTGATCCTGTGGAAATGTCGAGCGAACGTGCCACGTAGTATCTCCAAAGCCTAATTGTAACGAATGAAGCCTCGAAATCAATTCATTTATGCAACCGTTCTCTCAATTTCATGTATAATTATTCTTTTTTAATTTCTTCTACATTCAAAGAAAGAAAGTATTGATGATGGTCAAAATTTGCAAATTGGAATCATATCAAATATCCCATTGTTATTAAAATACAATAATTACGCTAAAATATTTTAAATTGAAATGCATATAGAATTTAAAGTTCAGTTTTAGTAATATTTTTTAAACATTTTAAAATTTTCTTTTAATTTTGAGATGGAATTGCTCCTAATTAATATATGGCAAGTCCATTATGAATAACTATGACGATTCAATGTTGCTGTAAAATCAAATGACGCTGCTACACTGTTTGTCATAATCTGCGATGTATAAATATATCTGAATTTATGGTATATGCTCCAAATTTAAAATGCAAGATAATTGTTAAGAAAATCTAAGCCGATTCCATCTCCATTAAAAAAGTGCAAAACAGAACGCGCTGTTATTATTTTACGATGAATTTAAAAATTGTATCTCAGTTCTCGTTGAGTAAAAATGCACCAGATTTGTATCTACAACCTAACTGTGTTATTTAAATTAATATTATTAATTATATTTTTTGAATTAATATTATTTATATTATTCTTTAAATTAATATTATAATTTATATTTTTATAATAATAATATTATTATTTATCTGCCTTAAATATAATAATATGGAAGAATTTTTTGCGATAATCACAACATGCTACTTTGTTTCTCTTGCAGGGCTACCTGCTAAGATGGTTCGCCATTATGTTAGAAAATCGAATAGAGGGAATGCTTCTTAAGCAATGAAAGCTGCTGTTTTAGAAGTAAAGCTGTAATGATGAAAATTGTGACGATGAAGTCATTTAATTCTGTTTTCAACATAAAACTTATTAATTTTGTAGTTTCGATCTCTTGGTTTTTTGCTTCACATAATTTTACAATTTTATGGCTTCATCAAGGAATGGTGCATGAAGGAGATTTTCCTTTAGGATATCTTGCGTTATCGTTCGCAGGAAATGAAAAGTAAAATGTGATAAGTTTTTTTTTTATTCTTCCTTACCAGAATATTAAATAAGTGATGTGGCCCAACTTACCCCGTGATGTGGCCTGACTTATCCCGCAGTCGGGGCAGGTTGGGACACGCGACTTGGTATCAGTTTCAGCTTTTAAATTAATATGAATAGTTAATATTTTGAAATGTTATTATGGTGAATTCTTCCTGAAGGTACACTGATAGTGTTTGCATTAAAAAAAATTAAAATGTTGAATAGTAATTTTTTAAAAATTCTTAGAAGAAAAAACGGCCCAACTAGCCCCGGTCTACCCTACTTCAATTTTGTTCATAAATCTTGCCGTATAAGAAAGGTTTTAACGAATGTTTTGGGACAATTAATTAAATAATAAATTTTTATTAATAAAAAGCATTAAAGCAAACCAGATCAATAGTTTTCCTGAATGAATTATGAATCGTCTGCTTTTAAACTTTTCTTTTAGTCTTCTTCCGTAATTCTGTTAAAGCGTTCTAGCAACGGTTCTTCGTATGTAGTCTTGTTCTTCACCAATAAAAAATTGTTACAAATTGGGAATTTGATACTCAATTTAATTTTTTTTTAATTATTGAATTGAGGGTAACGAATTGAACGGAAATTAAACTTGTTTCACTGAAAAGCTAATTTTTTAAACTTTAATATGGTGTAAAAATAATTTTTGTGAGGAAATATTTTCGAAAAATATCACGGAAAATGACAAAATCTTGCTTACTTCCTAATTAACTGGAATGTTAATTAACTTATTGTTTTTTAAAAGTTGAGAATGATTTTTCTCTTCTTATATAAAATATTTATAAAAATAAACAAAAAATTCAGAACATAAAGGTAAATTAGTTCAAAGTCCAACCGTTGCCTAGCAACAAAATAACTATAAATTTGAGTTATTTCGAAATCATCTGCATGTTATCAATTATTTATTAAATTTTGAAAAATTAATAAAAATTGAAGGAATAATTACATAGATATAAAATTGGTATCATTATAAAGGTAAAATTGTGAACTTTAAGATAGTCTAAAAATATTTTTGTGGGATAATTTGCTCAGAAGTTACTGAGAGAAAACTGTTTAGGTTAATTTCTAATTAACTGACTGTTTAATTAACTTTTGCACAGTAATTAATTAATACGTGTGCAAAGTTTGATTGAAATCGGTGCAGTGGTTTAGGAGGAGATGTGGAACATACATGCTCACAAACATACATACAATGATTTTTATTTATATTAAGATTTATTTTTGCTTAGTCGCACGAGAGCTGTTAAAATATCAACACTGATGATTCACGATCTTTCAATTTTGTTGCGCGCGGTTATCGAAAGGAAGAGAATCGTTACAAAATTGCATTTAAAACGAATTTTGAAAAAATTACTAAAATTGGTACGGAATTAAAATTGTACGGAAGTATAGTAGTAATTAATAATAATTAGTATCACTGATAAGCTATTTTTTTTAAATTAAAAGTTGTGTAAAAAAGCTTTTTGTGCAATCTTACGCTCCGAACTTATTGAGGATAAACGTTAACATTTCAATTCTTTTTTAATCAATTAAAAATCTAATTAAGTGAAACCTAATTCGAGTGAGCTAAGTGACTCCTTTTAATGAATTAAAATTCAAACAGCCTTCTCTTAGCGGTCCTCCTTACAGAGTGTTCCGACTAACTTTTGCACGTAAGCAAGGGTCACAACACCCAACGCTAGATTTTCCTTATCTGTCTTGTGTTCACCAGCACACGAATGGTCGAGCGAAACGAACCCTTCGAAGGATTCAACCCGAACATGCAGAGGGTTCAGAGTCAAAAGTCCGTTTTGGTCTATTGGCGCAAGAGCCATTCTCTGGCTATACCTGCGCCAGACTGAATGCCATTTCTAATGTCTATCTAAATTAAAATACCTACTTAAATTGCGCTCTAAAGCGATTGAAGGCCAAAGGATGTGAGAAAATGGTTCTATTATGTTGTTACAGGTGATAAAAGAACAAAAACTGACATGAATCAGAGTATAAAATCCAGTGCGGTTTTTTTAAATGAAATATTTGATCATGTGGCGTAATACCAGACAGTGTAGAAAAATGCACGCGTTGTTCGGAGTTAAAGAGGACCAAGTCTACGAGAATCGCTTCTGAGATTGCAGATCTCAAAGTTGATCAGCTATGTTTAGAATAACAGATGATAGAAATTTAAATTTAAAGGAAAATAAATTAAAAGAAACAAAAAGTAAACAATAGTAATCAGGAAAAAATAATGAAAAGAATAAAGGTTTTTGTGCGCAAACGCAGCAGCAAAAAGTAATTGCTTCAACAGAAATTTTATTAAAGATAACACAACAAAAACTATGGAATAAAAAACCTAAGATTCTCAAATACTTAAAACACTTTACAAAAGTTAGAAATTATTCAAAATGGAAAGGAACTAAAATGGCGCACTTATCAGAAACCACACGCCATTATTAGTTCAAAAAGGACAAAATTTTCTGTAGAAAGGAATGACAAAAAGTCAAAATTTATTCCTTCCTGTGGTCTGAATTTCGTCCGGCCACCAAATAAAAAACATAAATCCAATAAATTACCAAATCCATAATCCATAAAAAGAAAGATAAAAATATTCACCCTCTTTCAAAATCAAGCCGAGCGGAAAAGAACTCTAAAGATTTCTATTTAGAATAACAGCGGACTTCTGATATTTTTTGAAGCCTGGTGGACACAAATTGAACTATGGACTCGAATCCCTATCACAGAGAAACATGGCCGGATTCACACATTTCTACGCCCTAAGACAAAGCATATTCTGCGTCCCCTCTCAAAAATGTTATATTATTTTCAATTTAATACACATTAGATTACCTTTGAAACACATAATCGTTCAATACAATCTTTGTAATCTTTGAAACACTTTAAATTTTTAATGCAAAATTATACTAATGAAATAACTCGATATTAACACCTGCAAAAACACTTCATGGAATTTCTTGAATTCC
Organism: Araneus ventricosus; assembly: GCA_013235015.1. NCBI lineage: Eukaryota > Metazoa > Arthropoda > Arachnida > Araneae > Araneidae > Araneus > Araneus ventricosus. Next base: position 20,086 of record BGPR01001887.1, on the reverse strand, counting down.
CGTGAAATAACTAGAGCTTCTTCGTTCGCACCTCTGCCTGTGAATAGGCTTGAAGGGTCATTAAATCGATTTCAATGCGAAGAAGTGCAAGGGTAAGAGACGGTAAGGTCCACAGAAGACGACAAAACGTGTAGTTCAATATATTTAAAGTAAAGAATGTAAATTTCGAAAGCATCATTTTATATGGCCTTTTCAAATTAATACTGAAAAGTTTGTAAATACTTGGTTGTTCTTTCTTCTGCGCATGCGGCCAAGACCTAGGTTGGCCCTGTGGGAAATCTGGCCCTGCAGAGAAAACGCCACTTCGCACTACACTACCATAGCAGTGTAAGTGCAAAGTGGGTGTACAGTGACGTAGTGACCCCGGGGCAAGGGGGGACCCAATTTTAGGGGGCGCCATGGGGACAAAATAATAGTGCGTTTATGGCATTTTTAAAGCAAACTGGGATGAGGGGGGATGCAAAAGTAATGCCATGCCCTTGACCCCATTTACGCTTGTTAAGCCACTGATGACGACTCGGATTTAAAAAGAACATATTAGTTTCTGTGCGCCACTGGTCGCCACTCCTCGTTACGACACTGGCCGTGTTGACAAATTTTTTTGCGTTAATGTCACTTTTTGAATATAAATGAGGGGCGAGGGATTACCACGGCCCTGACGCCGTTTGCACAAATTAAATCACTGATGCTGACGGGGGGCGAAAAATTCACATCATGACCCGGGCGCTACGCCACTGCCTCCGTTTATCTTCCATTTCATTTATTTATATAAAAGAAAAGCACACTACAGAGAAAAATTCCAGTTACAAAGTTTAGGCACAAAATGAATAATAAACAGACAAAGGACAAAAGCTGTCATCAGGGAATCTTAAAGATATAAAAAAAAACGCATTAGAAAATAAAAAGTTGTTTGCAGAGAATATAAAAGTTCAAAACACTAAACCGTGAAAGAATTTTACAGACCCACAAATAATTTAAAACGAATACACACAATCACAAAAACGTTAAAAGAGACTAGGATTCTAGAAGTCGTATACTGTCATATTAATATTATAAAAACACATTAAGGATTTTTAAAAATTGAAAACATTAAACCCAAAAACCATTTAAAAAAAGCAAAGGATTTAAAAGTAAAATACACACAAACACAAGATCCTTAAAAACACACTAGGAAATTAAATGTTTAAAGAAGAAAACGCACATCACAGATAAATATTCAATTGCCGAGTGCTGAAACTGAGTACACGAAAACATGAGAAAACGATGCAGGATTTAGAAAATGAATGCAGTAGAGCGCAGAAAAATTAAAACGCATAACATGTTATTTAACATTAAAATTTCGAAGTAAGGAATGTACTGAAACTCGTCCATTTGCCATTTTATGTTCTTGCGATATCGCACTCATATACGGACAGACAACGAAACCTAAGAGGGATTTACTTCAAAATTTCACCCCCATCTACAATTCTAGTAACCTTAACATTTCGATTAGTTTTTAATTAATTAAAAATCTAATTTAAACTTTGAAAAACCCTCTCTTAGTGAGCACCTACAGCCGTGTGAAATTTCGTAGCCATATTTCAAATTTCATCTGTATATCTTGTTGTGTTTCTTATTCACAAACAGAAGGCCAGACAGACATAATACAAAAAATGCGTTTTTCATATCTGTGAAAAGGCAGAGTTCAAAATTCCTTGATATTTATGGAAATGAATTACGAATTAAACGCCGAAAAATTAGAAAATAATTAAAAGAAGAAAATTCTACTTTCGAATACACTATTAAAAGTGCATTTTAAAAACTCCTTTTTTTAAAAGAATTTCCTTCTGCTGAAGGTAGAAAATAAATCCTGTTATGTCGCCATCTGCACAAAAATCGTTAATGCACGATCCGTCTTTCCTTCCGAATGGTAACATAAATATAAAACTGCGCTTCTATGCCACAAGGTGGCAGCACGGTGCACGAATTAACCAACGAGGGGAGCTCTCTTGAAATCGGACAACTAGTCGACTAATCGGTGGTTTTCTGGTCTGAGAGTCGCCGAATTCGGACCACTTGGGCATTTTTAGATATGGGGCCGTCCATAAATGATGTCACGC
>BGPR01001887.1:1410-17887 GCA_013235015.1 Araneus ventricosus | reverse complement strand
TTTTGAAATTACCAGAATTTGAAGGTATTTTTTTTTTAATCGAGGCTAAAACAACTTTCATGTGATTTTTTTTCCACTTATATTCCTTTCTTTTCGAAAAAGGCATTCAGAGTAGGTTCTGAGAATATGGTAGCAGCAGAAAGTCTTCACCATTAGAAGAAAACTTCCCCCTGTCACACCCTTGAAATGTCCAACAAAAGATACGTCGCCCCACCTGGGTGAGTGGTAGAACTGGTAATGGCACAAACAGGTTGATCTTATTGAGGCGTTTTTTTTTTTTAATTCAATCTGTTTAAGAGTATTTTGTGTACATAAAGAAGAGATAAGATTTATAGCAAAATATATCGAATTCCAAAATGCTACTGTTTTCAATTGCTCTTTTATATTAATATTTTATTACTATTGTATATTAATTAGGTTTTTTGTTGGAAACCTTAATCTTATTTCATACAAAATAAATACAAATATAATCATTGTTATTGTTATGCTCACAAATGTCATTAAAACACATAAAGCTTAAAAATAAAATTGGAAATATGACCTATAACGTAGTGCTTTGTTTCTGAACTGCAAGTATATGTTTATGTAATATAGCGTGACGTGACAAGGGGCGGGAGGGGGGATCAAAAATATTGAAAAAAAAGTGTGACATCATTTATGGATATAGGCCCTATACAGCTATCGAGAAATCATTTTAATGGAAAACAAGTAGTAGAATTTTTTTATAGTTTCTATCTTCAGAGCAGTGTAATTAACTTTTTATGGAATACAACCTAAATTAGGTAAAAAGCAGATTTAAAAAAATGTGCCATCGGTCCAACGAAGGAAATCGGTTGTCTAGAATGGACCACCAATTTCTTTAAGCACAATTAACGCATTTTTTGTGTTTGATTCTCTAATTCACAGCAGCACACAATGCACGAACCAAGTATGACATTCTATTCACTTCCTCTTCTCCCTTTATTGCCTCACAAATGATACGAATGTTATCTGTCGTTTTTCATAATTTTTGATCCAGCATTTGCTATCTCTAGTGTCCTTTTATTGTTTTCTGCTTTGATTTGTTCCAATTCCAATCGATAAGGACTACTAGTGGAGTTCCTGTAATTTAAAATAATATTCCCATTGATTTAATTGGTCCAATTTAGGCTTACTGTGTAGGGTCCAATCTGGGCAACCTTTGGATGAGAACAAAAAAAAATTCCTTTAAATTAATTTTCATAAAATGATTACAGTAAATTAAAGAAATTTGCTATCTGGGGATATAATAACATATTTCCCTACTTAATTTAGAACAGATTGAGGCTTTTTGTCTTCTGTTAGAATAATCGATTGTTGATGCCTAAATCTAAACACTTGTTCTCTAACTGTAACGACGTAGCGCTGTCTCCTAAACATGATATCATGCACCCTATTTACATGGTCACAACGTGACTTGCCCATTTTAAGCCGAAATATTGAATGGAATTGGCAACGCCGGCCCGAATTTAGCGACTCTCCCCTACTGATTCGTGTGTTTAAAGGAGAGATTATTTGGTGGCCGGACAAAATTCAGACCACAGGAAGGAATAAATGTTGACCTTTTGTCATTCCTTCCTACAGAAAATTTTGTTCTTTTTGAACTAAAAATGGCGTGTGGTTTCTGATGAGTGCGCCATTTTAGTTCCTTTCCATTTTTAATAATTTCTAATTAAAGTGTTCTAGGTATTAGAGAATTTTTGGCTTTTTATTCCATAGTTTTTGTTGTGTTATTTTTAAAAAAAATTTCTGTTGAAGCAATTACTTTTTGCTGCTGCGTTTGCGCGCAAAAGCGTTTATTGTTTTCATTATTTTTCATTGTTATTAATGTTTACTTTTGTTTCTTTTAATTTAAATTTCTATTATTTAAAGGAGAGAGATATTCCTGCCCGTTGGCGATTAAAACCGCCCAAACCGCTTTCCTACGAGACTGTATGACGTTTCATTTCCATTATTGTGGATGGACGGATAATTAGTTATAATTATTCGCATTTTGAAGCAACGCGAGGGTTACATTAGGGTGGACCTCTTCATTTTGAACCGTGTCAGATGACGAGGACACGGTTCAGACACCACCCCGTCTCTAAACTCCCACACCAGAGTTAGAATATTTGACCCGAACGTATTTAACGTGCTCTAGGTCCGCCTGCGCTGACAGTTTTTCGGGGGAACCTAATTTCGAACCTGGAACCCTTTATTCCCTTGGGCCTCACCGTCAAGCCACAGCGGCCTTATCTCTACACTAATAATAAAGGAGAACCATGAATATAAAATTATGCATAAGAGATTCAGTTGAAATTTTATTTCCGGTGATCAAGCTGGTCGTCGAAGGCGGCTAGTTGTTATTGAACCTTAACAAATAATCTGTTAAAACAAGCGAGATTGTTCAATCCACTACTTTCCCGTATTACTCCGCATTATGGGGCGTTTTGCGTTTAGCTTCGTCGCATAGAGAAAGGATTCTAGTACGCAATTTGGCTCCGTCTACCGAGTGGGTCAAAATGCGACACAGATCTACATCTTTGGCACCAAATCTATTTTGTTCTCTGTTTCTTCAGTTCGTTTCCGTGCGCGCGGATATATATATATATATATATATATATATATATATAATTGATTCCTAAGATCGATTGGCATTTGATTGTTGGAATTCCAAATCTGGGTTGTCTTTTTCATAGTAATAGTTTATAATCTAATTATCTTTATGTACTTCATTGTATGATTATTAATTAGGTAATATTATTTTATATTTAATTTTAATTATTGGTTTAATAGGTGTATAATTGAAAATGTTATTTGAGTTTTAATTGCTTGTAAAATATTTAACTATATATATATATGCCCATCCCATCTTTTGAATGCGAACACGATAACTACACTGGATAACTTTAGAGTAACTTTTATTCGATTTTAACCTGGTTGGGATAGGTTGCAAGGACGGTAAGAATCTCTGCCGAGTTCGCTGATGGGCTATCCAGCTGAAAGGGGGTGAAAATGGTGGGGGTGAGATTTTGATTTCACCATAACTCCCTTAAAAGTGAAGATAGAAAGAAAATTCAAATGATTCGAATTATTTCCTTATCATAACGAAAGACTTTTGTAGTGAAAGTTTTCTGATAGCGACAATTGCTTAGAAGTTATGATCTAAAAAGTGATTTTCTGCCTCCCCTCCCCCACATTACGTCCTCCTCCCCAAACCCAGTTGCCCCTTGTTGGAAAGCTCTCGTCATTTGCAGTCTTTTCCAATTTTCTTAATTCTTGTGGCTCTAGTCCTAACGGAAATAGAGCGCGAATTGCTCTTTTCCATATATCACCACACAAAAGGAATCTACCTTTGCCTTCCGGCTTGCCGACGGAGGGTTTTTTTACACTAAGCTCTTTTGCTACACTAATTGCAAAATTCCCACAGTTGTATAGCTGTTGGGAAAGAATTCTTCTCGTACTTCGGACATCTATGTTTGCGATTGTCCCAGTGGTACGACAAATTCTGAAGGACTCTGAGCAGCAGAAGTTATTCGGGCCATATGGGCAACGAAACAGCGGACAGCCCCGCCAGGGGAGCTGTTTCGGAGGGAATCTCAACTCCTCTTCCTTTGCCATCGTGCTATGCCAGAAATATTTTACATCGGGACCTTCTTTATCATTGTTTGTCAGAATGGAGCTTCTCCCGGATCCTTCCCTTAAACATCATAAGTGGTCCAGATTGTGTTCTTTAGTGAGCATGGACCTTTTACAACTTATTTGCACAGATTTCATCTCCGATCCACAAATTTATGCAGTTGTGGAGAAGTGGGCTCTTCAATTCAATTTGCAACATCATGTCCGCTCACCTCTTCTCGGCATTTTTCTACTCCTAGCAGTGCCAATTTATTACTTTGGGAAAAAAAAAAGGCATTTTTAAGAACGCTCACTCAAGAGCGAAGTTAAATAATCTTATCAAGCTCCTTCTGGAGTACGACTACCTTATGAATGGTTCTCCGGACTCATAATTCTCAATTTGGCTTCTTGTAAATTCTACATTCATCTTGAACGGTTTTTTATCATAGTTTTTATTGTGTTCAACATATTTTTTAAATTTTTTGTAATCTTTATAAATCAAAATTGTGTAATATGCTTGTTAAAATATCGAAGTTTTTTTTCTTCTTTTGCTCTGTCCTTTTGAATAAAGTTTCACACATACCCACCTAACCGACAGGGAGCCTTTTTTGGCTCCGAGTTCGGGGTTATGGTCTGGTGTAAGTAAATAAGAAGTTATTAGAGCTCTCGCTGTGAAAAGAAGTATGAAGAACTCCTCGCGTGTTTCGAGGCATTAGAATGAGAACTTCATGAAAAGAAATGCTCTCCCTGCCCCCTCTTTAGGCAACAGCAGGGAGGAATGGAAGTTGCGGAAGTGCCGAGCAGGTGTTGGACGTCTTCACCTGCCTCTGTCTAACGGTGACCGCGCACACAAGCAGGTCGGGAAGAAAGTGGATCACGGGAACATCCTCTTCTCCCGCTTCTTCCGGGATCGGCCCCTCCCCACCCTCCTTCCAGAGGGTCGTTGCCCCCCCCCTTTCACGAGCGTTCCGTTTCTGGCCCTGACACACACCGATCCCAGACTCTGGTGTAATACGGCACACGATTTCTTGTGAAGTGAAAGAAGGGGGTCAGAAAAGAACGAAGGCGGTTCGATAATAAAGGCACAGGGCGAAATTACAATGGCAATTATAGTTCAAGAAAACATTTATGACATTTCACAAAAACTTCCCCCTTTTGCTTACTTCTCGACATAATAATGAGACATTCATACCAGCGTGACACCCGTTTGAACATCCCTTCATGGTACTGCTGCTTGTCAAATTGCTTGAAGTATTCCAGAACGGTGTTTTGAAGCGAACCGAAACTTTGTGGAAGTTAGGTCGCATGTGAATTCTTGTTATATTATTCTTATTATTCTTAGGAGTTCCAGGTCACTTCAGCAATTTCACGAACATTAACGCGACGATCTCTCTTAATCAAACTTTCGATTTTTGAGCAGTTGTCATCCGTGTCTGATGTCCTTGGTCTGCCATTTTCTTTTGCGCTCGTCCTTCTTTAAATGTTTAGCATCAGACGTTGATTTTTTATGGCTTAAAACGTGTTCGGCCCATGAACAACCTGCAATCTGCTATGAATTTCGCTCTGATCAACTCCGTCGGCTGGCAAAAATCTGATAACTAAACGTGCCCCAAACACGTACCTAGACAAGTCATGTTTCTTCGCTTCCTGGAAGCTGAATTGCGTCTTGAACAAAACGACACTTCAGTCTAACTTGCGACACTCCTGAACCTATCGAGTGATGCCGTTCGTGCCAATATCGCACCTGCTTGCTTTGTATGCCGGCCACCTGTGCCGTTATTATCGGACCGCCTCGTAGTAAGGGAGTGAAAATATTGGTCATTTTTTTTGTCTTCAAGTCATTCGAAATTTTTAAAGATTTAGAGGATATTTAGAAGAGACTTGCTCAGAAATCTGCCTAATTTCCCACTTTAGAATATGATCGAGAGACAACATTCATAAATAAAAAAAACAAGTAATATAAAATTTTTCAATCATTCAAGTCAATTCCTACTTTAATAATTAATAGTTTTCGAGATATAATGAAAAACGTACTGCGCATGCGCAAAGATATGGCTAAAATATGGGGTGCTTCGATGATCCCATATACCCAAGAACGAAGTCTGTAATGTTAATAGTTTTCGAGATATAATGAGAAACGATAAATGAGAAACGTTTGCGTCATGCAAAATATGAAATGACAGACAAGAAAGCGAATTAATATTGCATTGTCATCTAGTTGTGAGCTGTGTTTAATGTCTCCAGCTCATCGGGAAGTTAGTTTAAAATCGATTGCAAAATTTGAACAAGATATAGGGAGAGTGTGAACTAATAGTAGGAATTGAAAAAAGAAGAAAAAAATAGAAATATTTCCATCGTATCCTAAAATAATCCGAAACCAATGGCAGAAACTGACCCATCGCCATAACTGTTGTTCATGTTTTAATTGAGTGCCCTAAATTTAGTTTTCATCGCTTCTTTAATTCATTAGCATTGAGCATGCAAGTGCTAGTGGGGAAGTATCCGCATCCAAACATTAGGAACGGCGGCTGTTGCGAAAATAATAGGTTTTCGGTTATTTAGGGTTTTTCAATCTCCGGTTTAACCTGGTGGTTATAACCGTTCAAAATAACTCGTTATTCTCGTTATATAGGTTTTATAAAATTTTTAACACATTCTCTGATGAACTTGACATTTTTAATATGTCTCTAGGTGCTTTTAAGTCGAAATGTTTGCATCTTTTAAATACACGATATGTTTTATTTTGCCTTTCCACAGCATTTTAGATTTTTACGCTGTTTGATTTTTCGTGTTCTTATGTATTCGACCCGTTTTTTGGCGCCGTGTTTCATTTATTTTTATCTTAAGTGTTGCATTTTTTTTTAATCTCAAGTGTGTATACATTTTTAAACTTTTAAACTCCCTGTGTGTTTTTTATTAGACTCGGTGTTTGAGTGTTTTGACTTTTTGACTCTTGCTTTTTGGAAATGAACTTTAAATTTAAAAAAAAAAATAATACGGCTTTTGGTGTCATAGTGTGTCTTAAAGTTTTGCGATTATGTGTTTTCGTTTTCAATTATATATACGTTTGCATAAGTTTTATGATTTTATGTATTCTCTGTGTTCTACTTTCATTCTTTTTTATTTTTTATTTACTCATTGTGACTTTTGTTCTTTGTGTGTTTGTCAGTACTCTGTAAATGGAGTTTTCTCTGTAGTGTGCTTTTCTTTAAATAAATAAATAAAATAACCGGTTTTCGTTTGTTTTTTATAAACGCCATTTGTAGAAAAAATACTTTAATACTGTTTTTACAGGAAATCAATCCATTGGTCAATATTCATCCGTTCATAAAGACTCTTTCAGTAATCCGCCAACCAACAGACACTTTCAGGAAGCGGTTGTCGTCGATTGGCCTAAGAGGATGAAATTCAAAGCTTCATAACTTGATAAATTTTAGTCTAATCGAACCTACAATCAAGCCTATCTTCCGATCCGATTTTTTACCCGGTTATAGGATTTAAAAAAATTACCTGTTATAACCAGGCCCCCCCCCCCCCCAAAAAAATAACCGAAAAAAACCGGTTAATCGAAAAAAATAGGTTTTTCGCATCTCTACAGAACATTTTAAACTTTTTAAAGGCTATCGGTTTTTCCCATCTTATTTAAAATTCTTTTTTCTTCATATTTAAGACATATCGTTGTAATGTCACGTGGTATTGGTTTGCATACTGCCACGAAAATCGTCTGGTGTACGTGAAAGCAGTTCAACAAGAAGGATAATAAAACGAACGACACTTTATTCCACGAATATCCCTGAAAAACGCGTAGCACAGGTAACAAAACTAAACAACACTTGTATAAATTAACAATACATTACACCACCTGCATCCCGTGTTTAGACCGGTTTGGATGGATGGAGGTGAATTTTATTTTTTTAAGAAGGGACAAAAACAAGTAACAGGTACAAGAACAAATGAAAATGAAACATACACTGGACAGAACAACATAGAAAACAATACAAAATAGAAAAAAATACGTAGAGGGGGAAAAATCATAAGTAGCCGGAAGTGTGTGTCAGTCTGGGTGGATGAGTGCTCAATTATTATCCTCTACAATGAGATTGTTCTCATCACATATGAAACGCATTAGGAGTCGAAGTCGGGTTCTTGAGAAGTTGTTCGTGAAAATGTTTTTCAACCACTGTAATTTAAGTGACACTGTTGGAGTTTGGAAATGCCAGGAGAAGGTAAACGGACATTTTGTGGCGTAGTGCATTGGATCTGCTTTTTCTCCGCACGAGCAGTTGTCATGTGTTCGAAGACTGAAGCGAAGAAGGTATGAGGGGAAGGGCTCGCGTCCTGTAACGAACATTATCTCTTCTCTATTCCATCCTACTGGCTTGCTTGAGACCCTAGGCACTGTATCGTGTGTACTGCGGCCGGTTTCTCCGTTATCCCAGTTGTCTTGCCAGATGCTTAAAGCAGCTGACTTAATCTCGGCTTTCAGGTAGGAAGGTGACAATTGACAACACAAGCCGACAGCACACCACTAATAAATATCAGCCACAGCACTTTCAATAGTGCTCAGAGTCTCTCAGCTCACCAGCTTGTACAGCGGACAAAACTCCAAAGAGATCTCTCTGCTTGAGTAGCTCGGTATTTGTATCTTTTCCGACAGGATGTGACGTCACATCGAATTCTCTCGAGGATTGTCGGTTCCTATTACCGATAGGACCATAATTCACGCATATTCGAGAACCTTCAGTTTGCCGTCAAGTTCGTCGCCAAGGTCAGGGGCAATAGCTTGGCCTCCCATACGAATTTCTGTTGAACTCTCTTTCCTGCCATAAGATTAAAGATGGCAGGGAAACAATTTTACAGCTTTGTAACAATATTTATCTGTGGGATTTTAGGAAGAAGGTCTTTGACTTTCTAGGTTTAGAAAGGACTTTGGTTTTGAAAAAGCACTTTAGAATGATCTAAACCCAATTTTTATAAATGTTTTAACCGTGTGTCTGGAGCGGTTCAGCCAAACCTGGCCCTTGCGTCACTGAAACTCAAGAAATCAAATCATTCGGCTCTGTTTTGGAGGGGGGAGTGTCGCCCCCGATGGCTGAAGATTAATGACATCGCGAAAGTTGGGACTGCTTCGCTTTAAAGTTCAATTCATCCGACATTTCTTCAGTTTCTGATTGAAGCAGTTCTTCTGAGCTGAATGAGATTACAGCTCTTCTCCCCGCCTCCTCGACTTCCTCGCGCACAGGGTCCACCAGACTTCATTAAAAGTTTTATATATTTCCGTACTAGTCGCCTTCGGCGACAAGCTTGTTCAACGGGAATATAACTTCAATTGAATCTCTTATGCCTAATTTGATTTTCGCAGTTCCCTTAACAAAGTTATTACAAATTTCAAATTATGGTTGACATTTAACCCGTGTTCTTTCAGTGCAGTGGCGAATCCAGGATTTGGGTCTGGGGGGGAGCTGAGGTATAAAAATTTTTGCATTGTCGTGACAGATGTAAAATCTTATAGCTTATGTAAACTAAAACACTTTAGCTTTACAGACTTTACTCACCTGACAATAAGAATCATAAAGAAAACTGCAATACTGTCGATAATTTAAACAAAAAACACGATGAAATAACTAGCAAAAACATGTATTTGACCGCGTCAACGCTGCAAATACGAGTGGAATGACTACAAAAGTGGGAAAACTTTCGAGCCTATCAAAAACCAGGAAGAGTTTTTTTCACTTTTTTTAAAGGGAGATAAAGAAAAAAAACAGCCGTAGCGATTTTAAATAAAATAAAGAATTCTGGTCTAGCTCTAGGGGGTGCTGCAGCCCGACAGCCACACCCCTGGATTCGCCACTGTTTCAGTGACCTTGCACCGGTTCTGTTCGTTGTCTGCTTGAATGTCTTTAAGGGTGTCAAGGTGCTGTCCGTGTCATATAACATCAAATGCCAGATTGTCGGCGCCAACTTTACTTTCTTATTCCTAATGCAAAATACGCATTTGATTTGAGCATTAAAATGGAGTGGCACATTTTACGTCCAGCGGCATGTTAGCTGGATTAAAGCATGCTGATGAAAAGAATGAAAATCATTAACCATTCAGATATTACCTTAGCTTTCAACTATCGAAGATAAATACGCAAATAAATATTTATCTGAGTAATGAAAACAATTTGAATTCCATTGCAGTATTGATGTAAATTGTGCCTAAAAATATTTTAACAAACTTATTAAAATTAGAGAAAAAATGTACATCAACTTAATTAATATCATTCAAATGGAAATTTTCTGCATTGTTAAATGGTGCAAAAATAAAAACGCCAAAATTTCGCTTACTTTTTAATTAATTAAAATTCTAATTAAAGTTTCAAAAAATTGGCTCTCAGGTGCACATTCCCACCCTCCAAAGTATGTCTGTACCGAATTTCGTAGCTCTAGGCCCAGCGGTCTGCCCTTTAGAGCACTAACACACAGACACACATCCCCCTTTATTATTAGTAGAGATAGTATGAAAAATGCTTATATGAACGTACGTGTGTGTGTCTGTTGCACGCATTGTGAGCACACGTACATAAAAAAAGAGAGATAGAGACGCGAACCTCCAGTCCGAAACATCGCGATCATCTTTTAGGCTTGATTCGTCTGTCTTTGTATTATGTTTAAAAATTGACTCTTCTTTCTGTAGCAACGACGATAGGGACACAAAAAATACATTTAACATCGCCGCAACGCTGATATGTATAAGCACAGTAGTTAAAATAATGAAAAGTATTGCTGTAAAATACAATCAAGTATTGTTACAAAAGTCTTACTGTGGGTGTTTGGTGTAAACAGTCCAACACGCAGGATAATGGAGAATGAAGGTTTATTTACAAATATGCAGGAAAACACGTAGCACAGGTACAGGAAACAATAGTTCTTGCACAGATTGCCAATGCAAATAGACAACAATTCACAGGTAATAACAGTTCAGCACTTCGATATTTAACAACACAAACAGTCAGAAAATCACTAGTAACGACAATAACTGCACTTTCAATAGCGCTCAGCTCACCAGCTTCCTAGCTCGCATTGCGGACGAAGCTCAAAAGTCGTTCCCAATGGATCAACCCCCACCGTCATCCAAGCGTTCTCCTTATGTAGTCTCCCGCGGCAGGTTGTGATGTCACATGGAATCTTCTAGTACAGTCAAGCGTATCTTCTCTCCTAATGGAAATATCGAGAAGATTCAAGAACCTTTGAGATCCCATATTTCGTCGCCAAGGTCGGGGAACCAGACGTGGCTGCTGCTAGTCATCCCATACTTATCCCTGTAAAACTATCTTCCCAACCATAAGACTCACATTGCTGGGAAGCAACTTTCCATGTTTGTAACAGCATTGTTAATACGTTTCTCATTTATACGTCGTTTCATCACAGTCCCGATTCATTCGTATTCATTGCAATGATATATGAATGAATGCATCACCAAGTATCATAAACGGCAGATGTTTTTTTTTTTGAAATGTTTGCATGTTTTAAATACATAATATGTTTTATTTTGCCTTTCTGCAACATTTTAGATTTTTATGCTATTTGATTTTCCGTGTTCTTATGTATTCGACCAGTTTTTTGGCGCCGTGTTGGATTTATTTTTATCTTAAGCGTTGCATTTTTTTTTAAATCTCAAGTGTGTATTTACGTTTTTAAACTCCTGGTGTGTTTTTTATTAGACTCGGTGTTTGCGTGCTTTGACTTTTTGACCCTTGCTTTTTGGAAATGAACTTTAAATTTTTTTAAAAAATACGGCTTTTGGTGTCATAGTGTGTCTTAAAGTTTTGTGATTATGTGTTTTCGTTTTCAATTATATATACGTTTGCATAAGTTTTATGATTTTATGTATTCTCTGTGGTCTACTTTTTGCTTTCTAAGGCATATATATATTTTTATTTACTCATTGTGACTTTTGTTCTTTGTGTGTTTGTCAGCACTCTGTAAATGGAGTTTTCTCTGTAGCGTGCTTTTCTTTAAATAAATAAATATTACTTCATTGTAATGAATGGTATAAAGCTTCGGTTATACGTATATACATTCCCTTTCCTAAAATGCGAATATTTCCTCCTTTCTAGCATGTGAACCATGATAAAGATAGACATGACTTCGAAATTATTCACAATGGATGATTAATAGAAGACAAATTGTCTTCTAATTTCAGCGTTGATGAAGATGTTTGACTTTTCTTTAAAGTCGCAATGGGCTAAAATTTAAAACCTTCGAAATTATTTCTTTTGTCAAAAGACTAGTGAAAAAAACATTCCATGTACTTGATTCGATTCATAATACTGTGCTTAACACTCACAAACAATCAGCAAGTCAGACTATGGTTAAAAATTTTCTTAAACGCATACCTGCATGCACATAAATCGTATAAGATATGCATAATTAGTATTCAAGATATGCAATAAAGATATGATTTTTCTCACTTTTACGTTAATTGTTTAATTTTGAAATTTAATTATTGATTTCCATACTATGTAGTATGTAGTATACTAGTACTATCTTTAAAATTAACGCTTTTAAATGAATTTGCACTTGTGGCATTAAATTCAAAATAATCAAAGAATATCGATTATACGCCTTTTCATTTATACGTCGTTTCACATCAGTCCAGGATTGCCATATTGGCCTTTTTAAGGCCAAATTATAGAAATTTGGCCTTCTTTCAAAGTCCTTGGCCTTAGTTTCATTTTTGGCCTTTTTGGTTTTATTTTCGTTAATGACTTTTCGAACAATTTTTAATTACTTATTCTATTGTTTTCTAATAAATTTTTGATATTACACATTTCAAATGATATATAATGAGCTGAATAGAACAAGGATGTTCTAAATTTCTTTCACTTAAATTTTAGTTTAATAATAGAACATTGAACATATGCCTATCAAGTGGGATTCGTTTTCATGAAGGATAGCTGTTTTTCTAATAGCAAATGACGTTTTCAATCAATTTGTCAAATTTGGCCTTTTTTGGCTTTATTTTTAAGAAGGTTTGACCTTATTTTGCTATTTTCATCTGGCAACCCTGCATCAGTCCCTTGAACGACGTATTAACGGTGCTTTACTGTATACTTAAAATATTTTGAAGAATTTATTAAAACTAGCCACCTTTGGCAACCAGCTGTTCACCCGTGATATTAATAACCTCTGGCTATGCTTGCAGGCTTGGCGAAATAAATTGGCTGTTGTAGAGGGACTCAAGTTCTCTGTCGAGGTCTCTTCCAAGGGTAATGGATTGCAAGCAGTCATTGATTTCATATCTAGACGTCGTAAGCTTTTATTTGAAATAAAAATTGTGGAAATCGGTCGGATGGTTGGGGCTGGGTGAGGTTTTCCCATAGATAATGTACGGTGAAGTAGTGTTTCTTCGATTTCTCTCGAAAATGGCGGGCGACCCTTGATGAAGTAGACCTCGCGTCCAAAAGCAAATAAATAAAAATAAAATCTAAGGTATGTTCTTAATGGTAATTAAGTTATTTTTCGAATGCGAATTATTAACAGAAATGTCCGCTTTTATTCGTATTCGCAAAATTACAGTCAAATGTCTGTTTCCATCCGTATTCGCAGAACTACAATTAAATGTCCCGCCATTACCAAAATGACTCAAATTACTAATATAATAGCCCAGATCCTCCGGTAACGCTCTGACGTCACCAGCAATAAAACTCGCGCCATAGCACTGCGAGACGTTAAACAGCATTATTTCATTGTTAGAGAACCTAAATTTCAGTAATTTTAAATTTAAAAGAGTAATTGTCGTTCTAATTTCAAATTTAGTAGCTCTAAAATAGTGAAATAAAATTTTCTATCGATTGATACAAAATTTATCTCGCTATGATCTATACTTCCAGAGAAATTTTAAATCATATTAATTCTATTTTTCAAATTAATTTCTGTTTTTTAATAGAAACTAGTAAATTACGTCAGTGGTATATCATGCGCATGATATAGTTTGGACGCCAAACTGTATCTGAATGCAATCGTGGCGATGCTGTTTTCTTGCCAAGAATTCCAAGAATGCCGCCGCCAGTTCCCGTTAATTCCAGCTTAAACGATGACTATCAACAAATCGCAGGGGCAAACTTTCGATCATGTTGGAATTTACCTCGATGAGCCTGTCTTTACACATGGACAGCTCTATGCTGCAATTTCAAGGTTTAGGATTCCCAATCACGTTAAAATTTGCACAAAGACATCTGAAGTACAAGGAAAATTATTAAACAACGAAAAATACTTCACACGGAATGTTGTTTACCAAGAGGTTTTTTGAATAAAGAAATATTTAAATAATATGTAAATAAAAAATATTTCCTGTCATAAAACATGTTTATTTTATTTGTTTTCAATCAATGTACATTTCTCTCACATATATATCCATTTAAACGCGTCGAATTTAACGGGAAATCTCTCGAATGAAGAGGCAATTTGCACCCGTCAAACCATAACGGGTGATTTTCTAGTGTTAAAATAGTGCCAAACATTGAAACCCTTAAAACGGCAATCACCTTGAAATGGAATCAAAAATAAAAATCCTTATACATATGTCATTTTAATGACTTCAAGGAACGTTCATGCCAAATCTGAAGAAAATCGAACAACGCGTTATGTCGCGACTGCATAACGAACAAGTTTACAGTCGAACAGACTAAGTGCCGAACGGTGGAGTTGAACCTCTCTTCGCTTGGTCCACAAAGTGTCGATTATAGTTGATTCAAATTTTTGTGAAATTGAATTTTTATTGCGGTCTGGAATAGCCAAATACCACTGCATACCTAACAGTTCTATGTACAGTCGACCTCGCGTCGACAAAAACTCCAAAGTCTATTCTTCGTGGGAGTTTTTAAAGGTTTATCCAGTGTTTTCATTCATTCTGAAGAAAATACTGTGGGACATCATAGTCTGTCTCTCGAGGAGGCACCTTCTTTGTCTCCGTATACACACTTTCTTGCAAAGCTGTATTTATAGTCTCGCAACAATCAATGGACGATATTGCTCACCTGTGTTATGCGCAAATTTTACTCACTCTATTTAGAAAACAGATACATTAACTTATTAACAGAGTTTCATCAAAAATCTTACTGGAATTTTTTACTCTCGAGAGAGGAGGTAGTCTTCAAATTTAGAAAGCATGAATCGTTTGACTAGAATCGTTGAAAAAACATACCTTCAAGGAAAGGGCAACACAAGATGAGATGGAACTAAACAGGAAAAAGCAACTCCCAACATGGAATTATAATAACTCTCTTTTTTTCACAATACGATTTATTTATACAAATATTTGCTTTTAAAAGTATTAACAGAATTAGAATTAACTGTCTGCTTTTACCATTATTAAAAACATTACAACTAAATGCCTTTACCAAAATAATTAAAACTAGAAGTCGCCCAGCGGTCGAAATTCGACAGTAATTTAAATTTTTAAGTTTGAACATTATTGAGGTTCTTTTGTCTATAATCATTGCATATAATGTTTTTGAATTTTCTTCTGTTACGTCAGCTGCGAGCGTGTACAAATACGTCATTATGCATTCATTTTCGAATTATTTGACAAATTCGAAAGATAGGAAAAATGAGGAGCTTGGCTAAGTCATAGTTAAAAAACAATAACGCTTTTTCTTACATTTCCTTGGATTTTTTTATTGCTATACTGGCCAGGTTTCTCCAAGGCTTCACAGTTAATTTGTCTATCTTTTTCAAATTATATATGTTAGGCACAGGAAGCGAGTTTGCCAATATCACTTGTTAGTCTCATTCTTATTTAGATTCGTAATAATTATAATCCTTGTAGTAGAGACAGGCAGCTTGAGTAACACTAGTTGTGAAGAGCTGCTGGATAATAAAGCGTCCTGGCTTTTTGCAGTGGAATTTCTATGAGATAGAGCGTTTCTTATTATTTCAGGAATGACGAAACATATAAGTTAAAAGAGACGTTTATTTGGACGACCACATTCAATAACACATTTACAGATCACCACATTTCCATTTAACAAGGTTGATACTTGTCCTACATCTTATGGGTACAGTACCAGCAACAGCTTACGTGGCACTTATGTCTCTCCGAGAAGAGAATGCTTAGAGGACCTACAGACGGTGCTAAAATGACATAGTAGAGACAAGCATATATACTCTGCCAATAATCAGTAGATCTACATATCAGCTGCGGGAATCGAATAGACAATAGAACATAGAACGAACAACAAGAAAACAACAATACGCCATCGATTCCGATTAAATAGCTGATAATATATATGTCAAGTGAAGTGACTAGCTCAAAGAAATGACGTGAAAATCTTAAAGAAAGAATGTTTCGAATCTTAGAGTAAAGGAACGAGAGACAATTTAGAAAAGATGCAAGCTTCGTAGCTTAAAATGCAGAATTTCCTAACAATATAAAATTTGAATAAAAAATTAATACTAAAAATGGAAAATGAAATAAAGAATACGTGCTTCGTATTTTATATTTTTTATTGAAACAACAAAACAAAAAAAAAACGGGCGGTTAAAAAAATGAATGTTGTCCGACTGTTGACCACACACTTTTATGTGTTTGACATTCAGTATGAAAGTAAAGAATGAATGTTTTATTTTATTTAACTTAATGCATTAGTAATACATACTATACATAAATTCCTTAGAGACAATCTCTACCCTGTGCGACTGTTCGACCACAGACTAATACGTGTTTGACATTGGCAGATTTAAATAATCCGCATTTTGTATTTCACTCCGAAGAGTTTTTTATAAATATATCTAAATAAACTCCCTCTAGGAATGGATTTCACTGAGGGGGGATTAAATAAATTAAAAATCATTCACTCCGCTAATTTTTTTTACA
>BGPR01001886.1:176343-212734 GCA_013235015.1 Araneus ventricosus | reverse complement strand
GAAATATCTAACTCCACACCCTTCCAAAACAATATGGCGACAACGAGTTAAAATAATTAACCCTACAATTAATAACTTTACACGCAGACAAACATTGTAAAAATTTAAATTCCAAGTGAACTGCACAGAAATAAGTATTTTACAATAAAAGAAACTTACCAATTATAGAAATATTCCTCAAATATCTGAAAAAAAAAATTTAGAATCACAAATCTCGTCGCAATTCCCGCTGCTGAAGGAACAAAAGGGCTGATTATCGTAGATCACAGCGGTTAACAGTTAAGAGTTAAGACAGAACAGTTCTGCGCTCTAGTAAAGTGCTAACACAATAGCAAGCAACCAGATATAGAAAAAGATTCATATTTTTGTAGAGGTTATAATCCAGAAATTTTATTATAGATAATATTCTAGGTATGTTTGTTTTTGCTTGAATCTTGAATGAAAGGAGTTATGGGATTTGAAGCAACAAAGGCTGTAATCCCCTATGTTTGTTTTAAAAGGAATGTTTGAAATTTTCGTAAATATGGACGAGTTTTCTGTTTTGTTTACTTGCGTTAAAGTAGGATTTCCGCAGGGGCAGTCAACTTCCGATGATAATGTTAAGTCAAAGGGAATCTTCAAAGATTCTGAAGACACTAATTAATGCTTAAAGTGGAGTTTTTAATGTTATGCCTTAGGAATACTTCGAAAATATTAAATTTAATGTTCCTATTGCTGTAGCGCTCGATGTTTACTTAAAATAAGAGCCTAATTTTGTGGAAGGGTTGCCACAATTATTCTTTATCCCTCGGTTTGGCGATCGCAAAGTTTGTTTGACGGTAAATCTTTAACAATACGATTTAGATTGTTAAAATTACAATCTCTGACGGTTAAATTTTTAACCAAACGATTTAGCTAATTCCAATCGTTTCAATTAGAATTGAAATGCTTTAAGAGCCGATTTAAAAAGAAACGATTACACAAGCTTAAAGAACACGGAATTCAAAGCTTTGTGTACTTAAGAAAGAACTGATTCGAACTTGACGCTTGATACAGTTGGCTATTGCTTAAATCGAAGGGATCGGAAAACAGTCTGTGAATCTAAAATAAACAAACTAGAAAACTCGTCTGTAGTTGCACCTTTTGATTTAAATACTGAAAGTAGATCGCGCCATGATTGGCTTTTCTAGTTTCTAGCTACTGGAGCTTGCAATACAATGCAGCAACCTCGGAAAGAAATCGCCATCATTTTTCCTCTTCATTTTATTTGTTTAATTGTTTTCCCCTTGCTTTTGCTATTTCTTAAAAAAAAAAAAATTCATATTTTCGCTGGTAATTTTTTTTTTTTTTTTTTTTTTTTTTTTGACTATAGTAACGATGTCAAGCTTGTTCTTGTAGCAAAAGTTGCAACTCTGTACAATAAATAAATAAATAAGAAATCGCCAAATCCATTTATTTAGTAACTCGAGCGCCAAGTTTAAATCAATTTTGTCCATTGTGCACAAACAAATCAGCTTCTTAGTTACATTTATTAGCAACTATCGGATGACCAGTTTGTTCGCCCATTCATAATAGCAGTACAGTGAATCTTCGCTTATTTAAAAATGAGAGAATTATAACAAAAATTCGATTTAGCCAAGAATTTCAAATAACAAAAACTCGATCTAAAAGTTGGTAGAGCAGGAGTAAATGACAAAAATTTTACCTCTAGAAATATTGTACCATGTAATTTCAACATTAGCAGTACAATTCACATGTAATGTGCTCAAAAGTTTTTTTAATTAATTTTTTTATTGCTTTTCTGATTGAGTACACTATACGGGAGTTAAGCAGTAGCGTAGCTAGAGGAGGGCACTTCGAAAGGGGCGGCAAAATCTGACATACAAGAAAACAATTTTACAACCAAGAGAGAAGCAGAAATAGCTGAATCATTGTGAAAATAATAAAAATTATAATACTTGAAATTAACTCATATTTTCCGCCTTTTGTCTGTAAACTGCCGATTATGAGAAGGAAAGACTGATGATGGATGCGCGATTTCGCAATCTATATGCAGAGATCTAGGCTTCAAACGACGAATTTCTAATAAAATGTTCTTTCCTGTACTTTTTTTAGATTTATGCGCCATTTGTAACTTGTTAAGAAAGGGCGGCATGTTGCAACTTCGCCTCGGCCGGCATAAGTTACACCTATGCTAGTGTAGTCAAGTCGTCAAGTGATTTATGGACCTTAATAATAATTCACTTATGATCACTTGAGTACACAAGTACAATCTTTAGTTTTAACTTCGAATTAACAAAAAAATTCAAATTAGAAACAATATTTTAACATGATGTTAAAAGAAAATTCAGATTATTGACAAATTAATATTAAAACCAACAAATTCAAATTAAATCCATTTGAATCAGCGAAGTTCCACAGCATCGATATAGTTATGTAAACCAACTTAAAAATTTGCATATAATTTTTGGTAAGCTGAAAGTAATAATTGCTACATACAACCAAAATAGAAACTAGAGAAAAAAAAAAGAAGAGTAGTAGAAAAATGGAATCTGCAATAAATTTTAAACCTCAACTGAAAGTTTTGTTTCTAATGTCCTTAATGATGAAGAATTTAGTATTCAGTTGTTAAAATAGAGCTACACAGAATGATTCCCTAAAAAATTTGACATTAAATGAAAAAATTTTAATTTTGATCAAGAATAATTCGAAGTAAAATAATTACCATTATTTAACTAATTATAAAACACACATTTAAGCTAATTTTAATACGTAAATGAATTACGCAATCCCTAGATGGGTTTAAGATCATAGCTAAAAAGCGAATCTATCAAAACTAATTTAAAAACATTAAAACTGCTTTCCATGCAATGCAAAATAATGAATCAAGAAAAAATCATGTTACAAATTATATTAGAAATTATTTTGAAATAATTTGTTATATTTCGATACTAAATAACATAGAAATAAAATATGCATAATTAAAAAGATATTATTTTAAAGTCAGTATATAGACACTGGATAATTCTTATATCATTAACTTACAGAGGAAAAAAAAAACAAATGCATTTACGGTTTCGTCGCCAAAATCGCAAAATTTTCGCCAAGATAACTGCCATCTGTTGTGTCTTAACAGTGTTAAAATACGATGTCAAATTTAGCAAATTATTGCTAGAAAAAACTTCAAATTTGTGGTCGCATCGAAATTTTAAGTATTAAATAAGAATAGTAATTAGTTGACAATAGAATCATATAGTCGAATTTAAAATGAAAGAAATGTAATTATTCATTCTTGGGTTAAGCTTGTATATCGGCAGAGAGGAAAAGAGAATAATAACGCTGTAAACATGGCTGATATTCCAAAAAAAATCGTATCTCGAGAGTTCAAATCAGCCATTTGAAATAAGAATATAGAAATTTGGTATCTTTCAAATATTATCGAGCCAACTAACCAAGATCAGAAAACATCATCAAGCGGTATGCAAACATTTAAAAGATTCCCTCAGCAGTTGTATGTTCGCCACGTTCCTACTCATAGGCGAAAGAAAATACAATGCTTACATAGATATAGCAGTTACAGTGGCGAATCCAAGAGGGGTTCTGAAGGCCCCCCCCCCAGAGCTAAACCAGAATTCTTGATTTTATTTAAAAATCACTTCAAATGTTTGTTCTTAATTTCCCTATTTAAAAAAAATAATAATAAAAGTGAAAACATTGCTTTCTGGCTTGACAGGCTCGAAAATCTTCCCACTTTTCTAATCATTCCACTCGTACTTCATTCACCGCGCTCGAAAACATCTTTTGGCTAGCTATTTCATTGTATTTTTTATTAAATTATCGAAAGTATTGTCCTGTTCTTTATGATTCTTATTATCAGATGAGTAAAGTCTGTGATGTTAAATTGTTTTGGTTTACATAAGCAATGAGGTTTGACATTCGTCACGACGATACAAAATTTTCATGACCTCAGCCCCCAGCCCCTCGACCCGAATCCTGGATTCGCCACTGAGCAGTTAGCAGGTTTCCCTCACACAAAATCAAAATGCGTTATGGGAGGATGGTATGATGAAAAAGAAAGGAAAATGATCTGTTCCTTATATATTTATTGTACAAGGAAACTGAAATTTTCCCATCAATGTTTCCATGTATATTCAATGCGTTAAAATTTTTAACTTTTTATGTGTCATTTTGCACTGGAATAAGATTTTACAATCCATTGACATATCTTACAATTTTAAAGTTCTGGTCTTCAATTTCTATCATTGACAATGTTACTTCTTCAACCTTACCCAGATAGCACGTAAGTTTGCAGCAAGTTTGATTTTTACTTGATATTAGCTTGTCATAGCAAATTTGACGCGTCAAATTTGAAGCGAACTTGTAGCAAATTCGCCGTGACAAATAGCGCCACCTTCCTTGTATTACAAGTCTGCTGAAAGTTCATCATGACAAATAGCGCCACCTCCTTTTGCAATGCAAATTTGTAAAACGAGCTTGATGCAAAGATAGCACAAAGAGATAATTATCTTTGTCTCTGTTTTAAAAATAAACATCCGATTTTTAATAGCATCTCCTAGACCGTCCTTCTTTTTATTAATTCAATAAATCAATGATAATTTGTAAAAAAACTAACTTTTTTATAAAAAAAATTTTTGAAACATTTTCCATCTTTTTACTAAAAGATTTTACTTTAAAGAAAATTATATCGCCTTTTTCTTAATGTTGAAATTTTAACATTTATAAACAAAATTAAATCTAAAAAACAGTCAATTTTTTTTTGAAAAATAATAACTTATACATTTTGTCCCATTTTAAAGTAATTACTTTTGAACTCTAACTTCATAATTTATTCTACTAACAAAACGTAGTTATTAGCGAAAATCGCTCTCTCTTTGACTTCAAATCATATTCTCAACTCAAAAAATTAATGGAATCAAAAAAGTAGTTTAAAATAAATCGTATACGAATCGAATCGAATGATGTATTAGCGAAATCTATCTTCTCCTCTCGTAGTCGAGCTGGCGGAGTGGTATCGACGTCTGCCTCCTGAGCGGTTCTTTCCCGGGTTGTGTTCGTACTCTGTTTTTGCTATAATTTGCAATGAGTTTGCACGGCAAGCTTGCTGCAAGTTCGTTCCATGGTGACTTCGCAGCTTTCGTTAACTTGCTGCAAGCTTGCACTCTTGTCATGACAAATTTGTGGCAAACTTGCACTCTTGTCATGACAAATTTGTGGCAAGCTTGCTGCAAACTAAAATTTCTATCTGGGTATGAGGCTTTAATTACCATTTGAAATATTTATTTATTGATACAATCTCAACATAAACCAGCGGGAGTGGTCTTCCCTAAATTGTCTCGTATACTTCCCAAAACGGTGTCATTTCCCTTCCCCCGCGCGGATAAAAAATGCGAACCTTCTGTAACCTAGAATGCCATGACTATCCACGAGTTTCCCTCAGCGCGCGCCAAGGTCCCGAATATCGCCAAGTCGCAAACTGGCCTTGCGTCATAATAAGAAAATTGAATATGCAATTTGAAAGCCTTTTTTTATCCGATTGAAACAAACATTGGACACAGATCTACAATTGAGGTTAGAAGGCCACTTACCAAATTTCATTTATCTAAGTCATTGTGTTAAGGAGTTATCACGTTCACAAGAATGCGATTATACAGACCGACAGACAGTCAACGTTTTGACGGATTTGTATGACGTTTCGTCTATTTTTTTCTCCACTGCGTTAGGGGTTCTTGTTCGTTTTACTGCCTTTTAACTTATTTTTTTCTCTACATGTGTTAGGAGTACACGAGAAAGTTTAGGGGAGACCACTCCCGCTGGTTATCCTTGTTTACTTTAGTTTAGTCTTGTTTTGAAGCAACAGGAAAGCTATGTTTGGATGGACCTTGTAATTTTCACTTTTGGTCAAATGATAAGGTCAACACTGAAGCTGGTGCCCCCTCTCCAAATGTCATGCCACAGTGAATTTAATCCACTTGATAAAAGGGTATCCTTAAAGTTTAATGTCGTCAGATGCCAATTTAAATGAATTTGATATTATTGGTGAAAAGAGACTTCCGAAAATGCGATGTTCACAACTGCCATGTTGAATTAAATTTACATATTTGAATTTTCGTACTCATAAAATAATAACATCAGTCATTTTTCTTCTCGTACATTAAACTAAATCTTAATCTTTAAAATTTTCCTCTAAAATTAATCCGTTTGACAAATTTCAGTACTCCCAGGAAAGATAGTTTTGTACCACAATTCATAATGAAACTTATTCTGTTCAATCCACTTGTTAATTTTTCATCTAATGAAATTCTATTTGGTTGAACGCAATTTAGAGCAGTTTATTCTCAATAAAACGCTTCAAAATAATTTATTCCTGCGTATTTCGCTTCCAGTACATAAGATTTCAAACTACAATGAAAACAGATGGAAAAAGAATTCCTTTAGTCTCTTAGTATTAATATACACGAAAACATGAGAATTACAAATGTATGAAACTTTTGAAAGTTTTCGGGCAAAGTAGGGAAAATAAATTTTTTTCTCATTGGTTTACACTTAAAATTTTCATGTATTCTTAATTCATCATAATTTTCTGAAGGCTGGGTGTCTTACTCAAAAAAGTCAAGCGATCATTTTGAAAATAATAATAATTCCTACATTTAAAGAAATTGGAAAAAGGTTTTCATAAATAAATCAAAACATTTCTGCTGCGGATAAATGGTATGTTGCAGACAAATGAAACAGCAAGTTAATTGAAGCATCAAAAACCAAAGGAAGAGAAAAAAAAAATCTCATGCCAGGGTGACGAAACGATAGACGAAATGCTAATTTCAGAGCCCTCTTTTTTACTTTTTCGTATATAAAGTATATAGAGAAAAAGAACTATAATCGTCAAAACATTCGACCTTAAGATTTAATGAATCTGAATAGATTAGACTTCCGGAGTTCGGAAAAAAAATTGGAATTATATCCGTATGTGAATACGACAACTCAAAAATGCAACAAGCTAGACGGTGGGCATTTCGTATGCTGTCTATACATCAAAATTGTAGAGTTCTGTCGAATTTTGCACGAAATCCGTATATTTGAGCTCTGTCTGTCGATCTATCTGTTCGTGTTCATGTAAAAGCATTATCAGAAGAATACAACAAGCTATATAAGTAATTTTAGAATATAATCTTTGCACCCAAATTTCAGATCTATGTCTAATTTTGGGCTGAATACGTCAATGGTTTGTCTGCATATTTGACTGTCTCACCGGGTGCATATGAATACGATAATTTAAAAACAGAAAAAGCAAGATAAATGTAATTTATTATGTGCGCTTGACATCAAAATTGTATTTCTAAATCAAATTTTTGACTCAATGAGTCAAAGGGAAAAGGTACAAAATACATACTCGATCCTTTTCGCTAAAGTACTAAACTAAATATAAAATGTGCCGTGTTATGCAAGTACACGAAAAAGTCGAGGGACCAAATTTGGCTGGCTACGATATAGTGTTAGTCATTTCTTTCACTTTTAATTTCTTCAATCAAATGCAGATTCTATGAATTTTTAAATGTGGTATTTAACTATTTCTTTTGTATGGCAAATTATGGAATCTTGCCGAAAATACACAGTTTCAATGATGGGAAATAAGATTATAATAGGTAATGTCGAATTAAACACGCGTTTAATTTCTCTTAATTTCACCACGCTTTTAACTTTTTTAAAAAATGAATAGTGTTTAGTCTCGATTGCAGCGCCTTCCCCAAGTGGGTGGCGAAGAGACAAACCCACCAGTTCTAGCGAAGAGTTGTTGATAGCTGGACTAAAAAGCCGGTGCTCCTCTATTAAGCAGGAGACCATATTTACCTCCTATCAAGCGAGGTATTGTGAATTAATTGTCTATATTTGTATCTCCTACTAAGCGAGATCGTATAGCCATTAAAATGTGGTTTATTTCCACTGCTTAATAATTATATGATTAATTACTATTTAGCCACAGTCTCTCTTTTGTTTTGTTATATACCTATGTTAAGTTTTAAAATAAACGATTAAAAAAGAAATATAGTCCATGTCCATTTTAATTAAAAAAGAGCTATCGCAAACAAATAGCATCAAAAATAAGTCAACTTTTGGGTTATGAAATAAATGACTTTTAGTCTAGTTGTTTCGTTATTCGAAGAAAAAAATGGAGACAAATATACAAGGCGAATCAAAATGAATACTCTGATTTCAAAACTTTACTGTGTAACAGATATTTGCTATATTTATTTGAAAGGTACATACTTTAAGAGTTAATATAAAGCTTTGGAAACAAGAATCACAGATGCTCATTAAGCGCTTCGTTTTTAGTGTGGCTTAAATATGTACTGGAATAGTCCCAGTCGACTTTACCGTATTAGTAAATAAATCCCACTTTAACATGGGTTTTTTTGTTTTCAGTGTTCTTAAAGAATTAGAGAATTAAGATTAAAGAAAGTTGGAAACATTCTCAGATTGCAAATGACGGGCTTATGTTTTTGTTGCCTTCGTAACAAGATTATTGTTACGAAGCTGTAAATTTGTTTCTCTGACAAGCTAATATTATGGTAGGAAAGAGAGTTTTACAGGAATAGTTCCGGTCGACTATACGGTTAGGACATATTGTCATAAGAGATTTCCAGGAAACGGGAAAAGTGGAAAATTAAACTCATAGTATGCTTCCTTTAGTATGTCAACATTAAATTAAACTAGCCTCCATAGTTAAATTTTAATCATGCAAAAGTCGGGTCGAAAGGGTTAAAGTGTTCACAGACAGATGATTGTAGAAATGTATATATATATATATTTAATTCAGGAAGGTCTAAAACGTGGACATTCATTAAAATCTCGAGGTCGAATGTTTTCACCATTACAATACTTTCTTTTTGTGTACTTCGTATAAGAGAAAGTAAAAAGAGAGTAGAATTGGTAAGGTGAGAGAGAGGTAGTTTTACTTTATAAAAAAACATAAAAATTGTTATTTATTCTTGGCTTATATCGATATATTTGCATAATCATGTGGCCAATCATTACCGTTTATTTCGTAATAGAATTTAGGATATGATAAATGAAATAGCCAAAACTAAAACACAAATAGTAGATAATTTCTAAAAACTTTTAATGATTCGAATTTCCCAATTTCTAAGGTTCTATGTACCAACTTCAAACATTCGAGGAAAAATCTTCTCTTTCGTTCTTCACTTCAAATAAGCTTTAAGAAACCTTAAAATAATCCTAAGAATTTTGAATCTCGAATTATAGGAAACAAATTTTGAAAAGAAGGATTTCTCGAGAATTCGCTTTGACTTTTTCCTCCCATTATCCTCTAGGATAGGAGGATCTCCACAGCTTTCGACAATCTTTTAGTGTGGACATCGTGTTTAAAATCTCTTCGAATAAATGCAAGAGATTCAGCTGTCTGATTTACTACAACATTGAATCAAGTTGTTTGCAGATCGGCAGAATATTATCTTGAATCAAATATTTTCCAGAAGTAAGGTCGAATGTACATCAAATTCGATTCCTTTCGATCAAATTGTAGGAAAAGATACTCTCGTGCTAAAGAAATAAATATCGAGTGATTCGCATGCATACTTTTACTTCAGTGCCAATAGAAAAAGTCAACATTATAGGATCTTTGAACATGAAGTGGACTTCAGAAAGAAAGATTCATGGAATGTTCCAAATCTGTTTTTTTACTTTCTTTGAAAAGAATTTTTATTCACATATTTTCTTGTAACATTTTATTTTAATTTTCAAACGGAAGAGTAATCGCTGTTATTTGAAATCATAAGTGTCGTGGGCCCACTTATATAGCTGGGTGAACCGACATCATATATTTTTTATAAAAATATTTCTTGTAAACTTTAAATATATTTACTTTTTTTGATTTGCTAACTATTGTAATGAAATCGCTTTGGATTATTTGCTGCTTGATAGGAAAGAGCGTTAATTTTTGGATTATGTAATAAGATACGTACTTTTTTGCAAAATTATGTTTAACATAACTTACGAAAAATTTTCTGTGGTTATTATAATAATATTTTCTACGCAACTTTGGCAGGAAGAAACGCTACTTTTTTGAAAGCAACTTTAGTATTTTTAGACAAGCGCTTAAAAGAAACCCTAAAGTGAATTTAAGAATAAAACACACTCAAATTCTCATTTTTTAAAAAAAGGGGTATGTGAAATGTCTTATTTCTAGTGCATTCTGACGTATCAATGTACTGGTGCTCAAAACTAAAATATAACTGAGAGCAAGTTTCAGTCAACACTAACGATTAATTTCGGTTAAATTGCAAAAAAGGGGCAGGTGAGAATCATTCAGGCAAAAGCGTTGGAAAAAATGTGAATACTGTAGATGCGTGAAATGATAAATGCATTTTGATACTTCATGTTTATTCCAATAAAATCTCATAGGCAACACTTTCAGGAAAATGCTACTCTTCATCAAGCGATTTCAATATGTGATTTAAAGAAATAATTTAAAGAAGATAATTTACCAAATTCTGTAATGACGCTTGAATCAAACTTTGAGAATCCTTGGTTTACGATGATATTGTTTCTTGACTTTAAATTGATTCACAACCCGATATATTCTCATTCTAATATATTTTCTCAATGTAAAGAGTTTTATCTAATGAAAATGGTTCAGATATTGCAAAAGAAGCTGATAAACTGCTTGGTAATTTTTCTGGGAATTTTTTTAGAAATACGTTTCTTTAAGATATTTTAATTCTTCTTTTTCTTTTATAAAAAACACACAGAGAAGTAAAGTAAAGCTATTTCCTTTTTAAAACGAGTAACATGTGCCCTATTCTGAAATAAACTTACTTGAACACTGGTGATGAAATTGATAGACTTTATAAACTTTTTATCTCCTCAAAAGACATCAAAGTTTTTATTTTGAGCAGATTAAAGCCCTTCATACTAGTACCTATTCTGTTTTTTTTAAAAAAACAGAAAAGATATATTTGTAGCAATATTTCCATGTAATTTTCTCATCATTCAAAATAACAAAATAATAATAATAATTTTAAATCTTTGACTCGAACCGTGTAAATTGCTTGTTGGAAACCTTCTTTAATGAATATAATAGGAAAATATAAAATTGAAAATTTCATGACAGTTTCTGTGCTACAACTTGCTTAGTAACATTTTTTTTAGTATTCAGTATACCTGTTCACACATCTTTAAAAAATATCTTTCTATTCATGATTGTGAACAGTTTTCAATATGTAATTGATTTATTTCATCATTATGAAATTTCCAGAAGGATTTTATTGATGCGTGACACTGGCCGTTGTATTGCTTGGCAGTTAAGAATATATTGAATATATTTCAGCAGGAAAAAAAATTAGAGAAAAGTTTGCTTCTTACTTAGCTATTTATTCTTCGGGTGGTGAGGGAATAAAAGTTCATAAGAAGATATTTTTTGTCGAGATGAGTAAAAGGAATGAAATATGGAAACGCATCCATCCACTAAAGGATTGTAGATCAACCATAAATGAAAAAAAAATCACATTTTAAGCAGCCGGAAGCAACAGCCTTTGAACTAATACTTCAAGCCGTGATTTCTTTTACCCTATAAGGACAAATTTTTCGCATTTTTCGTTCCTTTTCCTCGTTTCTCTGGAAGATCTCATATCCCTTCACTCTGGAGCAGCAACTCATCTTTTCGCTAAGGAAGTAAAAAAAGATGGAATGACACTCTTAGTGACAAATGGCGCATTGAATTGACGCCAACTATTCTCATTTCTCTTTAAAACTTGCTGTAAATATCATCCAGTCTTTGTCTTCTCAGCGAAATGCATATATTTTCGGCCTTTTACCGATTTGTCTTGTATGACAAATTGAGCTCTCTTGTCTAATGTCCAGAAAATGCATAGTTGCATTTCTCCATGCATCAAACATATCGCAAGTTGGGCGACGGAGGAAAGTTATTGCCTCGTTGCTCGCGAGTGCATTGGGTAGGTTAAAATTGCCTCAGGAGAAGATGGAGTGATTCATTTGAGAACTTTCGAAGTCGCTAGATTTTTTTTATATAAATTGTATGCTCGAATCTGAAGTTCATTTGAATACCTAGACTGTGCTTATTGTGCTTAGGAAAAATGATTTTGATATAAGCGCTTTTGAATAATCGCGCTCAAATTCAGACGAACAGAAACAGAGATAATCTTTCCGTTGATGGATCCAAATCCAAAATTTGATACAGATCTACAATTTTTGAGGAAAGGTAACATAACAGATTTCAATCCATCTAACGCTTAGTGTTTTTGAGTTGTCGTGTTTACATACACACAGACGTAATTTTCCCCCCTTAAATCACGGAGGTCTAAAACGTGAAAATTGTTAAAAATGTCAGGTTCGAACTTTTTGACGATTGCAGTACCTGGAAATGTGAAATTAGAAAGAATGGAAGAATTTTCTCTCAAGATGTTGAGTGAGTGAGAATTTTATCACACTTTTAGTTCTGGAAGATCAACGAAATTATTTTGCTACTAATAAATTCCTGTGAAATTTTCGCACATTTAGCTCTCCCCAAATGATTCAATCTTATGTAGGGTTGTTTAAATTAAACACTCAGAGAAGTGTATACACAAAATAGCAAAGAAAGTTTGTTGATGTGAACGTATTTCCAATTTACTGCACCTGTCTGTATGCAATATTTGATGACAGAATGTAATGATCTTGATTTTTTTTTCATTTTCGGTAATTCATACAAAAATGTTCTTAAATTTAGTGACGCTTGAAAAGGCTGCAAAAACTGAGTTATTTATAATTTTATTTTGTAAAATAGTAAGAAAAAAGTGTGATGGACATGCGCATCCATGCTGTCTAAGATATTTATGAAATTAACAACGAGAAACTTTCATATGGAAAACAGTACATTTTATTATTAAAACTCATTTCCAAAATACCATAAAAAGACAGAACAGGTCGCATAATTGTCGTGTTCAGCTTACGAAGACGAAAGTTACTCATTGGTGATTAAATAGCATTGAGAAAGTGCGCCTTTTCGATGCGAGCTCGTATGCTTAGGTATTAAGTTTTAATTTTTCTTTTAAGCTAAATATTAAACAAACGATGTTATCGCAAACTGATTATGCTAATCCAGGAGTCTGTAAAAAAATTCCTATCCACTGTTACCTTATTCATCGCATTAGGCTTTATATTAGTTGATGAAAAGGGATATTGACAACAGAAATGGTATATATAATTTTGGGAATTCTTGCAGTCGGTTTTACATTTAATAATCTTAAAATAAGTATTTTAATTAAACCTGTCACTTACTTTCTTTCTTTGTAACTTTAACAGAGCTTGTTAGCATCTGTGAAATAATTGGTAGATAACTTTCACGAAAAATAACTATTAGCACTTTTTCTAATCCTTTAATTATTTAGCAACTCTTACCAAATAGTTTTTAATAACAAATTACCCAATATCGTGTCAATAGATAGTTGCAATTCTGGTTAATGAAACGCCGTATTTCAGAACAGGAAATACATTTTAAGCTATCGAATAGAGAATGTAGCTCGAGAATTATTGTCTCGATGTTGAAAGTGGAATTGCTTCGATAAAGATGGGGTGATTCATTTGACGACTTTTAGAATTGTGGATTCGCTATAATTTATACTTAAATCTGAAACATCTTCGAATGAAAATAGGGAAAAGCATTTTAGGAATTTAAGGTTTGCTTAGTTTAGTTTAGCTATATTTACTTCCCTTTTGAAGCAACACGAGGGCTATTTAGGAATTTAGGAAAGAATTATCTATGTCCAAATGATTTGCCATTCGATACAAATAGGCTACAATTTGATGTGAGTTTTAGTGCGATCATCATCTCTTTAAAGTGAGTTTTGGGGGAAAGTTGAGGAAAAACAAAAAGATTTAATTTTTTTTTTATCTTCACAAAAGAAGTTCGAAAGAGTTCAAATGTTTTCATTAATTAAAATCATGCAATTTATTGGAAACAGCGTTTATTTCCTGATTGCTTATTATTGGCACGACAGAAATTTTCAACAAAATTGTGTTGAACGTCAATGAAAAGACTTCGAATCGGTTTTAGAAATATAGCAGAGCGTTGTATATCAGCGTAAGAAATGGAGAGAGT
Source organism: Araneus ventricosus (assembly GCA_013235015.1). Taxonomy (NCBI): domain Eukaryota; kingdom Metazoa; phylum Arthropoda; class Arachnida; order Araneae; family Araneidae; genus Araneus; species Araneus ventricosus. The sequence continues at coordinate 198,624 of BGPR01001886.1, read as the reverse complement.
CGCCAAATTTGGACGACTTTTACATTTTTAAATGCACAGCGATGGAGAAATAATTTTAACAAAAAACAAGTAGTAGAATTTTTTGTAGATTATTGATCTTCAAACCAGTGTAATTAAGTTTTTATGAAATGTGCTATAATTAGGGGGAAAAAAGCAGATTTTTTAAAAAAAATGTGTCATTTGTCCAATCAAGGAAACCAGTTGTCTAGATTAGACAACAGGTTGCACAGATTGGACTACCAATTTCTTTAAGCACAACTAAAGCAAATATATTTTTTATTCTCAAATTCACACCAGCACACAATGCATGAACCAAAGTATGACATTTTATGGACTGTATCACTTCCTCTTCTCACTTTGTTTCCCCACAAATGATACGCATTCGAAGTTCTCATACTTTTTGATTCAACATTTGATGGTTTTAATGTCCTTTTAATTGTTCCATTTCCAATTTATTAGTATTACTAGGGGCTTATAAAATGCTTTCTGGATTATTCCTATAGTTTAAGATAATAATCCCATTAATTTAAATTATCCAATTTAGGCTAACCGTGTATGGTCGAATCTAGACAACTTTTGGACAACAACTAAAAAATTCCCCTAGCCTTAATTTTAAACTATTTTCATAAAATTATTGTAGTATTTCGGGGCTCCAGATCGTTTAACTTAGCGGTTATCGCGCAGTGCTTGGAGACATTTCTTTTACGGCCGATAGATGGCAATACTTGAGATCGGGGTGTCCGTCACCTTCGGAGCGGACCGGCCACCTCAAGTGAGGAGGACAGAGAGATTTTAGGAGAGAAAGGAGCGAGATGATTTTTCGGTTGCTCTGCGCGATAGCTATTTTGGTATTCTATTCCTCGCTGAGGAGGATAGAACTACATATATGTAAGATCTGGCTTTATATAAGGAGAAAAAGTCCATTTTCATCAAGGAAGAGACGAATTTTGTTTAGATCTTCTTTTTATTTAGGCATCAGACGTTATTATTCATAGGTAAAGCACTTAGTTTTTACGTAGCTCCATGACCAGACTTTAGAAGTTACGCCGAGCGGCGCGTTGTTGTTGAAAGCTTACATCTCGGCGTGAAAAAGGGCAGAAATGAATGCGCAGAACGCTTAAGTACTCAGAAGAGGGAATTCCCCTTGAAACTCGTGATTTGAAAGGAAAGTTGTAGTGCGTTAATTATGATGAAAGTAGAAGTATTTAAAATGAGGTGTCATTAAGATTATTTAGGAAAGTTAAAAAATTAAATTATCACATATATATATATATATATATATATATATATATATATATATATATATATATATATATATATATATATATTTCTCAATTTCTCATTGAGGGGAATAAGAAACCATTTGTAGAAATGAATAGCAGTGAAGGAAGTTTAAATAAAAAGGATTTAGCTTGCAACCCAGAATTTTCATTTGAAACGAATCATCGAACATCAAAATGATTATAGTAAATTGTTGACAAAGAAATGTCTTGTCTTAGGATATAATAACATATTTTCCTATTTAACTTAGAATAGCGTAAGTGGACTTTTGTCTTCTATTAAAATAATCGCCAAATAAAATGTCGAAATCTAAACACTTGTTCTCCAATTGTAACCACGTACCGCTTTCTCCTTAAAATTATATCATACACCGTATTGACATCGTTACAACATAATTTACCTATTTTGCGCACAAATATTTAATAGAATTGAAATCATGATATCGGTTCGAACTAGGAGCCGGTCCATAATCGGCGTCTCTCCCCCATAAAAATTTGCAAACAATTATAACCTCGATTTAAGAGATAAGATATAATGCGATTTGCGCTGCTACATATAGTGATATATTTTTATTAGTAAGCAGATTTTCTAACGCAGTTATATTCGTTTTAATATTTCGTAAAACTTTTCCACTCAAGGTTCATATATGTATTTTTAGATGTCAAATAATTTATGGAAAAGAAACAAAAAAAATCTGATTTAATTTGACAAGGTTTTATAAAAAATCGTAACATTTGTTCAATTTTGGAATATTTGCATATGATGATTCAAGCTCTGATTTTGTGGCCAAATTTAGATTAATAATGATTATTATTATAATAATTTTCCAGTCATATCGTTAAACGGGGTATTTAGGCATATTCAAATACAATAACTTAATATTTGGAAGATTTATGGATGAGTATATTTCTTGTTTCCTTTCCCATAATTTTTAAAGTAATGTTTATTCACTTTACAGACAATATTCTAAACTAACTGAATAAACGCCGAATATTTGAACAAATATTTCTCTACAGTTCATTTACTTGCGAATTTTTTTGGAAGATCCTTCTACTATTTTTTATAATGTCTTGCCAGGACAGTTTATCCAAAATTTCAGTTTGAACATAAATATATTGTATTTGATAATTTGTTTGACTATTTATATGAACTCCTCTATACTTAAATAAATGCAGATTTGAATTTAAAAAACGGCAAAGAAGTAAGCTCGACTTTGCTCTTAATCCATATATATAAAAGAGCTAATTTTCTGTGCATGCATGCATGTTCGTTTATTTCTTCTTTATGCACGCCCAGACCGTTTGATTTACCCGTACCAAATTTGGCTCAGTCATGGATTAGCACAAGCCGGAGCTAACACCGTAAATTTATTTAAAATTATAATTAGATTTTTATTTATTTGATCTTAAGTTGCTTCTTATTTTCTCGAATTTTCTGCATATATTCTCATCGGAGAACCTTTTTTTTCATATCATTGTAAAATCCAAAATTTTCCGGTCTGAAAAGAACAATTTGCAGTTTCTGTGCAATATTTCCCGATTTTTAGCATTTTTTTTTTTAATTTTTGGAAACGCCTTTCTTCTGCAAACGATTCTCGGCGCGCGAGGCGAAATATTATGCTACCGTGTTTTAATTTATAAACATCGTAAAAAATTCGTTTGAACAGACAAGTTCTAGAAACATATATTTAATTATCGAGAAAAATTTCTTTTTTTGGCATCGGCCAATTCCCGTTACTGCCGGTTAAGAGCTATTTGACTGTATGTTGAAGTCCAGTCGTCATCCTCACATTATTGCGGAGTGGAAAAGTCGTTTTATGTTTTGCCAAAACTGAAAAAAATTTTTGATATCCTTCCCTACTAAGGTTTAAAAGTGAGATTTCAATCTAACGAAATAACTCAAATAATTTGCTTCGGAATATCAAACAAATACTTTTCAATTAAATTGTTTATCTAATATCACAATTTTGGTTCATTTAAACATTTTTTTTTATCTTAAATTTCTTCCATTTATATGCAGGATAACGTTTCATTAGAAACATTCTGATTCTTTTATGATTCGTTAGTTGTTTTTGGCATCTGATAATTTTCTTCGCTTCCTCAGAACAAAGTAAAAAAAAAAGTTGAAATAATAAAATGACGTATAATGATCTTTTAGGAAGTGGAGCTTACTTTAGTTATATTAACATCCAGTTTTGAAGCGCCACGAGGGCTATTTGGAGATGGGTCCAATAATTTTGAACCGCCTTCAGATGATAAGGGCGACACCTAAGTCGTCATCTCCTCTTCAAACTTCCGCACCACACTAACGGGAGGACATTTGACACTCAACGTCAGATTTAACGTTCAAGCTCACATACACCGGGGATCTTCGATGGAATCGGGTTCTGAACCTTGAACTCTTAGATCAAGAAGCCATCAGCACCAGGTTTATTAGTTTATAGTTTATCACAATTTATATTATCAGGTATGATATGATAATAGTTTAAAGTGCAAGGGAAGAGTTTCATCGCTTACTTTGTAAGTTCACATTACAATTTACAGCTTTAAAATTTTTTTCACCATTGAAAAGATTTTTTAAAATTTAAATAACGCTTAATGATAATTTAAGTAGGGGAAAATGGGGTAAAACCGGGTTCCTAAGGTTCGAAGGTTTGTTGGAGCTAAACTATTCGACATAGAGTTTGTCAAATTTAACCAAAATATTCATTATTCATCAGAGTACAATATATCTTTTAGGGAAAGTCATAGTTTTGCTACTTTTAATAATGATTTTTTTGTAGAAAAAGTCAAACTACCCGGTTTTACCCCACTAGTGGGATAAAACCGGGTACACATGTTAACGCTATGGGAAATTAGGGAAAACTAGATTTGCAGTGGAAATGTTGCATAAATTTTTTTTAGGTGACAATTTAAGAATAAATTTTTTTAAGCTTTAACAGTAGTTATAATAGTTGACAATTTAAGAAAAAAGACGATTTTTTAAAAATTTAACAACAATTACAATAGTTGACAATATAAGAATAAACACAGTTTTCTTTTAAGATTTATGAATAGTCACAATAGTTGACAACATAAGAATAAAGATAATCAATTTAAAAAAATTTGCAAAATTCACAAATTTACAAATTAGTAATAAAAGCAGTTGGAATGAAATAGAGAACCTAGTAATGTCACTAACGCATTGAAACACTTCTGGTTTGGAAATTTCAATAGAACAGAATAGCGACAAAATGAAATGAAAGAATCTAACAAATGTTGTATAAAACAAGAAATTGAAAGAACGTAATAGACTATTTGGGTTCTCCTACTATTTTAATTATCCAAATCTAAAAGCATCAGAAGAAAAATATATTCTACGTAATTCTTTCTTCTTTAAAATTCAGGCGAACTAAGATATGAACTCAGTCGAAATGACGATGCGTTAAATAAAACCAAATGATTGCAAAGACTTCGAGCAAAAGATTTTTAATTTCACATGTATTTTAAGTTTTATATGAGAAAAATTAAATAAAAATCGTTTATTTGCAAACGAGAAAACAATGGAATAAAAAGATTTCAATTCTTTTTTAAATTTTATCTAAAATAATTCTAATTTGAAATTATCACAAAAAAAGAAAATATTGGAAATCGGAATAAATTGGAAATGCTTTCCATCAAATCATTTGACTCAAAAGTCAAATAGGAACGGCTCTCCACAATCAGGAAATCCTCTTGAGTCGGGTACCATATTTTTCCCTAGTACCCGGTTTTACCCCAAGTGCAGAGGTTATAAAATACGAAACAGAACCACGCAATTGTTTTATTAAGTCTTTATTGTTTGATAGGATGTAAATATTTAGTAAACATATAATAAGCCTTACTAAATATAGTTTTTATAATTGTAATAATTAATAAGTAGGGATAGTTTAAAAAGAAACGAACATTGGAGAGTTGCCGTCATAAAACAAATAAACCTTCACAGACGAAGTGAATTCAACAACAACAACATGGTAGCTATGACCATTCCTTTTTCTTCACTAGTAGAGTATAATTCAGAATTTGTCCACTAGAAAGGAGAATTAATAACGCCAAAATCAAGGTACCCTGTTTTACCGCACTCTCCCCTACGTAGGAAGATCTATAGAAAAATAATTTACATTTCCATGATGTAAACTCAATTAATACATGCCTTTTCTTAGAAAATTGTTTATTTTTCCGTTAAACCTTTTCTTTATATCGCACACAATAAAATTCATTTTATTTTTAGTTGCAGAAAAAATATTTTAAGTATTTGGGAAAATACGTTTAAAACTTAAATTGATTTTTTTGCGAGGTACGGATCGAATTTTTCCCTTTAAATTTCGTGGATTAAATCTCCTTTAAATCTCTTTTGTAAAGAATGAAAAAATTTTCAGTTTAAGCTTCTTTTGGAAGGAATCTGAAATCTTTCACTACTAGTGGCTTTAATTTTACACTCGACTGCTTTCTAAAATTAAATGTCAAAATAAAACATATATACATTTTGGAATAATTTAAACTTTTAAAAGTATATTAAGATATTTTTAATTCTTATTTGAATGAAACATTTCAAAAATCTTATAGATTAAATTAATTCTCTCAGAATCGAATATACATGTTGATTCAGAATTGATTGTTCAGACTAATTTGGGGGAGGTAGGGAATAGTAAATTAACATAATTTCACACCGGAAGATAGGTTCGCAAATGCATGCATGCATGGCGTTGTAGAGGGCGCTGTGTATCCACAAATTCTGTTCACGTGCAAAATTGTACCTCTACTGCAGCCGGCCATCATTCGACAAGTCGGCTGCACAGAGGTAACACAAATCTGTATACATTTATACATTCCATGAATTAGCTTTTATACATCTGACATGCAGTGCAGCAAGGAAAAGAACTCGGACATCTACATAATTGTATAAAGAATGCTATCTCTACCGACGAATACTACAGCATCAAATGTAAATACCAGAATTATCTCCCATCGATTTTTTTTCCTTTTTCGGGATCCATGATAAACCTTCTGTGCGAGACTTCTGTTGACAGTAACGTGGATTTTGCAGCATGAATATACACCGGTAACGTCCTTGAAATGTCAGGCTTTTTCAGAATGTTTTTCAGTGAATGCATTGGTGCTGTCAGTTCTGTGTTATATCAAACGGCAGATAATCCCAACTGTGGCCATCTGAAGTAATCAAGTAAAATTGATGAAGACATAAATGTGGTTTGATTAATTACTTGCTTGCACTATTTCCGCCTCCCCAACTCTTAACTTTAGAACGGCAACAACTAGAGTCTTAAAAATGGTGTCTAATAAAGTGAATATTCGCTATGTAATGAGACCATTTATAGCCTCACCTAATGACGATATTCACTTAGCTTTCTAGTAGCTTTCCTATCTCGAAAGCAGCGTAAAACAGGGGAAAATTCAATAAAGTCAATTGCATAGTTGAGGAGGATTATTGGCTTGAGTTGCAACAAAACACTGCTTAACTTTAGGTCAAAAAATGTTTAGTCCTTCTATTTGAATACACATGAAGAAATGTTTATCCATAAACAATGCGCATCAATATTTCGTTAATGTAATCATCAGTTGTCGTAAATTATTAAGTATTTTATGCTATAAACTTGTTGTTAAGTCATTTAAAATCTTCGGCTGCAAATGAGTCTAATAATTAATCTAAAAATACGGTATCTTATAATTTAAACATTACTGCTCATGTAATGATGTTTAGTTCTTATTACTGTAATAACTTAAATAACAAGTACTGTATATCACATAAATACCCAGAATAACAAAAAAAACTATTTACTTTTTCTCTAAATTCATACGTACAACCCCTCTAGACACAGCTAATATTAATGTAAAACTAGATTCCTGCAAATGAATCATAAACCTACCCTTTCAGGAATTTGGAAAAAAAAACATCCTTATTCATCAAAACTTAGAAAAAAATATCCAGAAAACATTCTTTCTGATAGAAGGTGTCTTACTGCTTTTCATAACGGATTCTTTCAGCTGCGAAAGTGTTCTTTAGATGTTGAATGCTGACGTAAATGTTTTCGTCGGGAGAAAAATACGTCTGGGTCGGAAATAAAAAGTACTCAACGTACCTATCTGAATTATTAAATGGGCACGTTTCGGTAATAGCGTCAGTTTCTGTCGAGCGTGGAACAGCTGGTGAAAGGTATTCCTTTTGCTTCGATGGTCGAGATATCTTTCCAAGAAGAATTTCGAGTGCTATTTTCCCCTATGATGAAAATTTAAGGCTCAGTTACCACGCTGAACCTTAAAGGCGAAAGAAAATCGCTTCCAGAGGTATAACAGCTTGCAGGCTGTCTTCACACAAATTCTGTGTTATATGGGTAAATGGTACAGCGAAGAAGAGATGCGAATGATCTTCACATATTTATGATAGAAGGAATCTCTGAGATTTTACCATCGGCGTGTACTACGATCGATATGCAAAGACTGTCAATTTTTTAAGTGTTACTTTTCTAAATGGAATTTTTAAAAAATGAATTTTATCGTCCCTTCCCATTTCTTATGTTTTTATGTATAATTATTAATTTTCATGAACTTTTATGATACTTTCACACTTTTGTGATACTTGTGATTTAATATATTTCTTTTAAGTTATTTAATTCATCACAGTTTTTTTTTCTTGCTTGCACTATGAAACTTAATTACTTCACTTCAAGAGATTTATATTAAATTTGTTTCCCCTGTAAATTGATTGAAATGTGAATACCATTAAATTTTTATAATAATCGTTGAGTATTAATTAGACACAACTATAGATATATATATACTATAGAGTAAAAAAGACTGTTATTAACATTTCGAACAGTTAAGGAGGGACTAATCTTTAATTTTAAACAATAAGCTTTTCTCTAGTTTCCGTTCCATAAGTCCATTTATACTGCAAAAGTAAACGAAATAATAGTGAAGGGCTGTCAATAACTGTGGTGTCAATTACTCTTCCTTTATGGTGGCAAATACCGAAAAGCTATACTTTCCAGGAATAATTTTTTTATGTAACCCTTTATTCATTTTAAAATAGAGTAATTCTGGAAAAGTTACACTGTATCAAAACTTGAATGAACTATTTTCATTATGTTTTAATGATTTTATATTTTAAATATTGCCTAAGGGAGTCAATAACTGTACAGCTGTTTACCCTAGCTGTAGCAGGCTCACTAGCAAAAACTGTACCTAAGTGCAGATAGTTTGTCGCCCAATACATATAAAAATTCAAAAACGAACTTTGAAAAATATATAGCATTAGAATTCTTCTTTCTGTAACGTTATGTGAAAGTAACTATCTGTAAATGTTATTATGGAGTTTCTTTCTTATTTGTACAACTGCGTCTTATGACAGTTTTTTTGCGTTTGAAGTGTGAGAAAGCAACTGCATTCTTTTCATCTAAAAAATTAGCAAATAAAATTTACTCTAGTTTTTTTCTTTATAACGATGGAATCTAGGATTTCCATTTATAACCAATGATTTTAATCCAATTTTCATCTATAACCAATGATAAATATAATGATAAATTTCTCAGGCACCATTTGTTAATACATTTTTCTAATTCTTAATATCTTATATATGAATTGGTCCGTTGTACTTCAAGAATGTCACGTAACTTTGAGTACGTAGTATGCTTGGTCATTATTTCTTAGAGTAATTAAAATTTAGAGGTCATGTGACATGCAGCGCAGCGTGACAGCGTTATACATCGCTGTCAAAAAATGCCTTTGCCGTGTCCAAATGAGTCGGAGCCTTGACATAGCAATTTTCATGATGGATGGAACTTCTCCACAGACGTTAAAGAGGTGCTCATAACACATTTTTCAGACGAATGCGTCATCAGTTTCCACTTCCATTATGTCTAGCCTACCCGATTACCGACTTGAATCCCAGTGATTTTTGGCGCTGGGGAATATGAGAGAGACGATCTGTCGTGAGAACACAAGAAATGTGCCAGATCTAGACATCAGAATTTCGCACAATACCCTCAACATTTCAAGGAATTCGCTTCGTCTGGTTGCTGAACATACATTTTATAGTAGTTGACTATGGTAATCAAATTATTGACTGAGATGAATCTCTTGTCTGTATTTATTTTTGAATGAATTCTATGATGTAATTTTTTAAATTTCCGAATAAAACAGTAATATTCCTGATGGCAATGTTAGTAACTAATTTTTTCGGCTAAATACCTCTTCCATCCTTTCATTTAAGACGAAAAATTTTAATTTTCTTATAAATAATCACGATTATATACAGTTTTGAATAGTTAAATTTTAATTACTAAATTTATCCGCTATCGCTAAACGAACTTAAAAGTGCTTGAAAAAAGTTGCTACTAATTTAAATTTAAAAGACACTTTTAACACCACACCACACCGCCGTCTCTAGAGCTCATGTGTCTCCTATCCGGGTTGGTATAGATGTAGGTGGACTTTATTGAGTTGCAAAAGAAAAAAAAGAAAATACATCAAGAGAAGAATGACAAATGAAGAGTTTACAAAGCTGGTACTAACACATAGAATTGACAACAAAATAAAGGAATATATGCAATACCTTGAATAACACGATGTGAATGAGAGAAAAATGATGAATGTAGATGATGACGAACAACATGAGGAAGCTTACATCAATTCGCAGGTTTTGAGTAACGTACTAGAGATGGGGGTCATTGCGTGTTAATTGTGGAATACAAGGAATAGGAAGATTACTATTAAAGATTTATGAGAAAGGAAGGACTTAGTATATTCAGTGTATTGAATGCATGATTAAGCTAGAGTTATTGTAGAGAGGTAGGTGAGTGCTTATTCCAGTCGCATTATGTTTTCATTGTCTATTATGAATTTAATCATGTTTATGTTTTTTCTTGAATTCGGATTCTCGAGGACTCTTTGGTACCACAGACTTTCCAGTGAAGTAGAAGGTTTCCTAATATGCCAAAAAATGGGCAAGATGTGGCATAGTGGATGGGATCGCCGACTTCTCCGCAGGCGCAAGAGTCACTATCCGATAAATGGAAACGGTTAAGGAATGGGTCGTGTCCTGTGACAAACAAAATTTCTTCACGTGTCCAAAAGACTGGTTTTAAGTGAACTGTTTTGAACACTTTATAAACAGAACGTCCAGTGTTTCCATTATCCCAAATATTTTGGAATTTTTAAAAACAGTTCTTGTAAATGTTGTTTAAGTTCGCATCGAGGCTTTAGAGATTTCTCTACAACTCCTTCTCTGATGGCTTTCTTGGCGAGAGTATCGGCTTCTTCATTACCCCCATAGCCTGCATGGGCTTTGATCCATCTAACCAGAATATTTTGATTCTGAGTGAGAAGGGATTGAATGTCTCGGACCAGTTGATGAGGGGCACGAGGATCAAGCACAGCCATTACACTCGAAAGGCTGCCTGTCCAAATTTTAGTTATTTCGTTCCCTTGACTTGCTCTGATGGTTGCTTCTTTCAGTCCCATTAATTCGGCCTGAAACACTGTGTGGAATTTTTCTAATTTTCCCTTCCATTCTAAGACTTTGGTGCCGTTTTCGAATGCGCAATAAGAGCACCCTGTTCCCATTTCTGTTTTGGAACCATCTGTAAAGAACACCAAGCTGTTGTCCTCTTTGTAGGGCTCTGTTGTTGAAATTTGATTTATGATATTAAATAATGATGGATGGATTGTTAGGCTCTTGATTTTTTCTTCATAATCCCTTGGCTGGTAGGAGAGACCTTCAAATTCTATTTTCTTTCTCAGACGCGTTGCTGAAAATAGCTTCTTATTGAGCTTTAAGATGTAATGGCATGATACCTGTAATAGTTTGCAGAGTTGCCGTTGGAGTGGTTCTGTAAGAGCCGGTAATGTAAAGGAGGAAGATCATCTGTATTGGAGACTGTTTTTCCCAGATCGGAAAAAAACCGAGAGGGCCCAAGCACTAGCCCCATAAAGGAGCATCCTCTCTATAACTGTTTGATAGAGTATCTTTTTGCATTTTTGTTTTAGCCCCCATCTTGGTCCTGCTATACGGCAGAATTGTTGGTATTGGCTGACAGCTTTAGCCCCTTGCTCTTGAATGTGTGAAATCCAATTTAATTTTTCATCTAAGATAACTCTCAGGTATTTTAGATATGTTGTTCTTTTTATTGGTTGGGAGTTCCATCTGACGATAGGACCCCTGTACAGTTTACCTATTAATAAATATTATGATTTTTCTATTGATATATTAAATTGATTTTTGTCAGTCCATTCTTAAAAGTTTCGAGGGCAAAACTTGTGTGCTGTTCCAGTTCCCGGCGAGTTCTCCCACTGATGACAAAGGCGAAATCGTGGCAAATGCCTGTAAATTAATTTCCATAGGCCAATCTGTTTTCAATATTTCATCTGCGACAATATTCCAGAAAAGAGAAGATGTGCAAGATCCTTGTGGGCAGCCTTGTATTTGTTTCCACACCGCTGTTCTATCACTAGTTTAGATTACCACTTTGCGATTTGATAGGATGTCTTCTAGTGTTTCTGGAATGTTGGATTTCGTGTCGAGCTTTCTTAATTCTTTTCTTATTATGTCATATTTTAAGTTATCAAACGCGCCTTGGATGTCTAGTGAAATAACTATGACGTAGTGTTCTCGTTTCTCGGCATATTCGATGACATCCAACAACTTTAGGAGAGCGTGGTTGATTGATTTGCCTTCTCTAAAACCGAAACCAATTTGTTTATTTATAGAGAAGTTGACTCTTTGGAGTAACAGTTTTTCTAGTAATTTCCCTAGAATCAGGAGGACGGAGCTAGGTCTGTAAGAGTTTATACTATTCTTTTCTTTTCCTTTTTGAGGAAGAGAACTATCAGTCCTGTTTTGAATGACGTTGGAAATTTTTCAGATCTAGGCATTTATTCGTGAATGTAGTCAGGAGTTCAGGAAAGTTGGAGTGGATATTCGACACAATTACTGAGTCAATTCCGTCAAATCCAGGGGCTTTGCTTTCGGGGGATCTTTTGAGAATATTATCGATTTCTATTTTGCTGAAACGTTCTTCAGAAAATGACGGGGTAAATGAAATATCAGTTTGTTCTCCTGCAGCTTCGGGAAAAATTTTCTGTAGTATCTTCCCTGCAAAAGCTTTTGCATTTCCGATGTCAAAGCGTTTCTCAGCATGTTGAAAATTACAAATGGAAAGTTAGCTGGTTTTTTTTTATTTAAATGGGGCTCCATAGGGAGAAATTGCTTTCGAAATGCAAAACAAATTTAAAATTTCTGCATAATATTTAAAGAAACATTGGCAGCTTCTACTTTTAAGGAAGCATCAACAACACACTGTTCGAAGCATGAACCACTTGCATGAATGCCGAAGCCTCAATGGGTCGATCGCCAAATGATATAGGTGGAACTTCTCCATCCATGCCTTGGTTTCCCACATTTTGGAAATATAACAACAGTCAAAATGATAATAACTTTTAATCTGAAGAACTTTAATTTATATCAACTTGATATAAGCATCTCTCTCCTTTGCTGAACTGTTGGCTGGATATCCGTGTGCTTAGCAACACTTGATTCTTTGGCCATGATGTTGGGTGGAAGCGAAATTCCTGTACAAAGATTTTACATAGAAACTTTGTCCTGACCTGACAGATCCTGAAACCAAAGATCGCGCAAAGGAGAAAAGATATAGAGATATTTTTTTAAAAAATGCTATAATTCGGAAAAAAATTTTAGACTATAGTTAAAGTGGTATTTTGAAAAGATAATATTTTGAATTTTTCTGTGGTATGAGAATTATTTTTATGCAACAACATTTTCGAAAGTTATCCCCTAGAATCCCAAAAAGTTTGCTTAATGTTTAATTAACCAAAATGAATTTCAAATATGCATATTCCAACTCTCAAAAGTATATTTGAGCCGAATTTGACAATTCTCTGTCAAACTCTCTGCCCTGTACAGAACTAACACACACACCTTTATTATTAGTAAGGATAAAACACTATTTTCTACTCTTCAGTAAACTAATAAAAGCGTGCTTTTAAAACTTTTTTATTTTTACTCTTCATTCCATTCTGTTTTTCGCCTTTTGTTCTGATGTCTCATACTCTTTAGTCTCAGGCATGCTTTTCGCTGTGAATAACGTTCGAAGCAGAAGAAGATTGATTGACAGTCTCAGCAACAGATGGTGCGTTAAATCAACGCCAAATGCAGTCCCTTCACTTTAAGACGTGCAGTAAATATCATCCACTCTTTATGCCTTCAATGAAATGCGCCATCTATCGCTTTTACTGATTTTTTTTTTGAATGACAAATTAAGGTTTCATGCTTGATGTCGGAGAAAATACATATTTACAGTTCTGGAAAATGAGACGCCGTGCATTAGGATGGGAGACATATTTTAAGCCATCGAGTCGCGGTTAATACTTCCGTTCAGTTGTGTGCTCTGCCTATGGTGATAGCATGTGAAAGAGGACTCGAAGCAGCATTTGCAAAAAACCAATTCTAGCGCGATTTGAAGAAAGCAAATATTTAGAGTCTCAGGTCCCTGTGCGCAAAAGAATGCACAGGGATTTAGATTTGTTTTGATCCTTCAAATACGTGGTTCCAACTTTGGATTTACTGCAGGAGTTTATTTGACGTCTTTATTATTCTAGTTTTCTCATGTGTTAGGGTATACGAGAAAGTTTAGGGACCCTCCCGCTGGTTTCTTATTTGTATGTAGCTGTTGCTGATGAAAAACTAGGTAAAAAATGGTCAAACTTTTTCAAAAGTCGTTTAAGTTTTTGTAGATTTCTGAGACAGGGTAGCTATATGTCCTGATTTATTAGTTTTTTGGAGTAATTGTATGCCGAAGTTTTAGAACAGCTATATAGTATGGTCTTTTTATTATCTACATAGGTCAATTTTGTATTTATCAATATTAAAGTAAAAATTATTGATACTATGTCATATTCAACGATACTAATCAACATTAGAAAACACAGTGGCACATTTTAAAGACCACATTACATATCGTCACTGTCATATATCAAAATGTCGTATGTCAAATCTGCCAAAACATTTTATTAATGTAGAACACCTGTTAAGTTAAATACATCTTCTCTCAAATTGTTGTATGTGATATGTGATTGCTGTAAATTGCTATAAAATGCCATGTACCGCTAGTGATGCCAGCCGTTACATCCAAATTTCGTATGCTTTACTGCTTTTTGTTTTTCTCCGGCAGATTTTGATATAACACGAATATTTGGAGACTACAAATGTAAAATTTTCTTATACTTTTGCCCAGAATAACTCAGATGAGATAAGTGACTCGAAGCACTCATGCTAGAGTGTATATGTAGTCACGCAGGTGATTGCAATCGATAGTGGCATTTCTCTTCATTCTGTTGAAGGGTACATGGCTGCTAGAAGTAGGCGTCAAGACGGAACAGTGTGAGGTCCTGAAAAGCACCCAAATTTCCCACGGAAAGAGTGAACAGGCCTCCCAAGTCGCTAGGAGACAGGTTGAGAAAGGGACGACAAAGCCTTCCGATTGTCATCCCGGAGGGTCTCCGTTTGAAATTCACCGCCATTTGACCGCGAGTGGACACACACAGGTGGGGAGATAGATACATTGCGTACGCCTAGCACCATTGCGATTGAGGAGTGAAGACAGTGTTTTTCTTGTTGGGAGAAGGTTCCCATCTCCTGCAAATGAGGAGCTGAACTGACCCCGCCTAAAGAGGCAGGTCCAGGAGGGTTTTAAACTGGAACCTCGAGGGATCGAGGGAGGATGGAGAGAATCGAAGATAGGTTCGTTTGAAGAACCAGGGAATTAGATTCCCGTGACGGAGATTTTTTTTTGGAAAAGCAGTTCTCAGGCTGAGAAGCTGCTGTACCGTTGCTTAACCAAGCCGACCTGCGGCTGCATATGCCTGTTCGTCTCGAGTGAAAGTTCTTAAACCATTACAACCGTGAGAGGTTATCTGCTAGAAATCTGAGCGATTCTTCCCTCAGATCATTACTTCGGACTCATACTCGCCTAGAGTAAGGCCTTAGAACCTTGCTATCCTCCAGGTGATCTCACATGAAATCTGCAGCTGAATTTCAGATTGGAATTCTGACTTGTCTAATGCTATCTCGTCTGAGGTAGCGGAGTTGTGTAATTTGATATTAATTTGTATAAAGTGTAAAAGTAAATTAACCAAGATTTTGGCATTAAATATAATATCTTAATATGGCTGTTTCGTCTGGTGAGTCCTTTATAGTTTAGCATCGCTGAGCTAAGACCCTACAACAGCTGGCACTCATCTGCTTTCTTTGGCCGGAAGGTGTCGCAGGAGCCGAGACTTAATCGGAGGCTTTCGATACTATCCGACAATGAAACCCGCAACCTCATCAAACGCTGAACCCTCTTGCTACAGAAGTGATGTTGTTTCATGGCAATGCAGGTCATTGGGGGCAGGGGCGAAGGGCGTAGTCCCACCACTTTTGCGAGAAAATGTTTTTATATATAATTTTATTAAATAATTTTTTTGAATGCTTTTATATATAATTTTATAAATCAAGGATATAAAAAAAACCATTAATTGTCAGGAAAGCTAGCTAATTTTGTAATTTTTTAATTTTATTGTAAAACTATACTCCTGTACTCCGGATAGTTTATTATATTAAGGGTCCTGTTCGAGCAACACGACGCTATTTTTGGGACAGACCCTTTACTCGAAGGACGCTTTAGGTGTCTACATTCTTGACTCCCCTCCACTTTGCCACCCAATCGCCGCCACTGATCCGCTATTACTGACACAATCTTCAACCCTGAGCCCGCTTGATTTTGAAACCACAACTCTCTGCAGCCCCATCTCTCGTCATTTCTTTGGGTCCTCAATACATTAAGCAGACTTTTCTAGGAACATGGCGTGAAGTATGGTGCGTAGTGGCAAAAGCTTCTTTCACAGGCAGCACAACATGGCGACTGCTAGATTAAACGTCGTAAACATAGTGACTATGTCGAGAAACTATATCCTTATTCAACCACCAGCTTCGTTCCTACTGTTCAAAAATTAAGAGTGATTATTTTTGAAGTTATGGATAACTATTATAAATTATTAGCCTAAGTTATTCGCAATTAAATCTATTATTAGGTTTCATATAATTTGTTTTATTTTGTATACGCCCTTTTTTATGAAAAAACATCAATAAATATTTTTTAAAAACAAGTAAGTCAGATTCTATAAAAAACTGTTTCTGGAACTTTATGGCAAATTTAAAATTGCAAGAATGGGAATGGATTATAAACATTTTCTAATCCGGCACAAAATAAAAAATTAAAAATAAAAATTATTAATAAAATTAGCATAAAAAATTAAAATATTATGCATCGACCGTGGATATGTATGAAATCGTTGATGAGAAAATCTCTCGTGTCCTTCTGTCGTACATATGAAACGAATAGATCTTTCTTCCTTTCTTATTTATTGTACTATCCTTCCACATAGCACTTAAATTTTGAATAACTGTAAAACTTTATACTTATTTATGGTAGAATTTTACTTTCGCCTGTGTGTTCAGACGTGGTAACTGAGGTATTAAATTTTCAGGATCTGGAGAGAATAGCGCTTGAGATTCCTCTAGAAAGGATATCGCCATTGAAGCAACCTTTCTATTCTATACAGAACTGACACTGAAGTTATATCTGAAACGTGCCCATAATAATTGCAGATAGGTATGTTAAGAATTTTTATTCCAATCAGGTATTTTCTCCCAGCGAAGCATTTTACGTCATCAATCAGCGGCTAGAGGGAGCACTTTCCAGCTAGAAAGAAACCGTTACAGAAGATAACAGGCAAATTTTATTTCCATCTATTTCTTTCTGTGTTTTGATGAGCTGTTTTGACCAAAAAAGTTTGGATTATAGTTTCTAAAATATTTATGTAAGAATATTAGCTGTATACATGGTGTGATATTAGTAGGAAGTTAGAGTGAAAAAAAAAATGGGTTATTTTTGTTGGTCTGTATTTCCGCAAAGAACAGTTATTGGTGAGATAAGTACTCAAAATTACAAATTATTGTGGTTTATTGAAAATAAGTTACCCCCTGCTCTCTCCTCTCCCCAACCCCAAGAATCATGTTGCGATTCTTTTGCGATAATCAAATGCTAATATATATATATATATATATATATATAATAATATTTACATCAATCAGAAATAAGTTATTTGAAACTTCTTTCCATTACACAATTGACAATAACAATTTTATTTGCCCTAACTTCATTCCACCAAAATTTTAATATATTTTTTTAACGAAATGTTGTTGAGAAAAGCTTCCCACATGTATTCGAGGGTCGGTGGCCTGGTGGTAAGATCTCCGGCTTTGGGCCCAGGAGGGCTCAGGTTCGAAACCCGATTCCACTGAAAGATCCGCCGTGTATGGGGCCTGTTGCCGTTAAATCACACGTAGTGGTCAAACGTCCTCCCGTTGGTGTGATAGTTTGGAGGGGGTGCCAGCTCAGGTGTCGTCCTCGTCATCCTTGACCCATGGTTCAAAATTACAGGTCCGTCCCAAAATGCACCTCTGTTGCTTAAAACGGACGTTAATATAACTAAACTAAACCCACATGTATCCACGCTCAGCAATTATAGTTAGATAGAAGATAACTTTTCTCTCTGGAGCAGTTATTTGTGCCGTTAAACCTCAGAAAATAGTTGTCAAGAGAAGATGTAACTCCATTTTACACCTTTTACAAAAAATTGTCATTTAGAGAAAAGATTGAGTTTGAAACGTGCTCTATTAACTCTCAAAATTGACACCATAATAATTATGTATTTTTTAGCTTTTTAAAATTGATAAGATCCCAAGTTTTCTCATGTTGTATGTTGCTCTGCTCAGAAAGCTTCCCCGTACTCCCACATTTCCTTTACAATTTAGGTCAGAAAAAGTACAAAAAATTATTCTCTGGTCAGTCACTTATGTTTTTTAAAACTCAGTAAATGTGAAAATGGAGATGAAAAAGCCCACTTACTCGATCTTTTAAACTAAAAATGACGTATTAGGGAGACATTCATTCATTTCCTAACGTCGTGATGCGTTTTAAATCAAGTTAAAACAAATCATGTGAAGATGATTGGTTTGAATAATAATCAAGGATGTGTCTGATTTACTCAGTAGTTAGAATTTTTGAACACAAATATTAGACAATATTAGTCTTACGGTATCCTTCAATAAAATTTAAATTTGCGAAAATAATCTGAACTAAAATTACGCTTTGCATAACGTAGGCAATTGACTTTAAACTGAAGCAGAGTTACAACACCATGATTAATTTTTAATGTTATAACCTGGCCAAAGATGCATTTGCGGATTGTGTTGGTTTTAAATTTAAATCTTCCAGGTTCAACATATAAAGTCAGATAGGGTTAATTCTTTACAAGTCAGTGAGCTGGGATAAATGACCGTGAAACATATTTAGAATATAAAAACTATTTATTTAAGATCTGTAATGTATGATTAGACTATATAGCATTACAAACACAAAACAAATTTAACATTTTAATTGATTGAGGCCCTTCCTAAAATTTATAAGACACATTGAAACACCTTCCTGATTGAATTTACTTTTCAAATTCTAAAATATATTATCAGGAGACACATAGGCCATTATTTTACTTGAATCAATTTGGTAAGTTAACAATGATTAATTAAAAGCTTCCAAATAGATAAATTATCTCTACACAGAATTCTTTGATATAAGCAAATAAACCGAAAATCTCAATATTCATATTGTTCTGCATTAATCAATTATAAGTTATTTCAGATAAATAAAGATCATCCCAAATCTTCACTCTTAATAGATAGAGTATTTTTACACTATTTGATATCCTTAAAAAACATGCAAAAAATATCAATTAATATAAGAAGCGGAAACAAATTACAGCTACATTCTATTGGCGCTTAGATTTTAAAGTTTAAATATTACATAGCTATTTGACTGGACATGGAGACGCACAGGGTCCATATCGTTCCATGGCATTGGAACGGATATCTATAGATAGAAAAAAAACACGTAGCACGCAGAACAAAGACACGTAACCAGTCAGCGATGACACAGAAATGACAGTGAAATAACAGATATTATTTGTTTCACAAATTTTCCTTCACCCGTGACATCTTTGTGTGTAGAGCTGAGTGAACACAATATGGCATGTGCTTTGTTTGCTTATTTGTTTTATTTGTTGTAAGTTAAGTAGGTTGCCATTCGACTGGCTCACTACTTGTCGGCGTTCTGAAGAGGGGTTAAAATGGAGAATGGGTGGGTTCAGGATCTTGTGGAAACTCTACGTAATTCGTAAATAAAATCACACAAAGTAATAGGAAACATTTCAACTTGTAACAAAATGTGTTTGACAATTAAAGTTTCGATATATTAAAGTTGATTACGAACTACGTGATTTCTAAGATAAACAAACATCAAAAGAATGTGCACTGATCAAAGAAAAAAATAAAGAAATAAATATCTAAAGAATATTTATCCCTGTCTGTTAATTCTTGATTTCTCAGTAAGATGTTGACGATATTAATTTCAATTTCGGTCAATTGTAACATTTTGAAAGTTCATCGCATCTTTTTTAATTGAAAATTGAGGTTGATATTTTTTTAGACAACAACTCTTAAAAATATTTTACAATTGAGTAAAATCTTCCAAAAATTCCTCAGAGAAACACGGATTAATTAATCCAGGTTTCTAAACATCCAACCTCTCCTTTCATACCTCTTAAAACAAACCCTTGCTGAGAAGAATGCACCTGAAAATAAAAAATTTTCCTCAATTTCTTATCAACCCTCTGTTTGTGTATCCCAAGCGATTTCCGCGGGTTGGAACATGTCTTCATTTTCTCTGCTGTATCTTGATTTTCATAGGCTAATGTGTTTATTAGGGTACATTTTAGCGTTGGATCATATTATACTAATAAAGCTTTTGCATAAATAACAACTTGTTTGACTCAACGATATCTGAACACGTTGAAAAACGTTGGCATCTAAATTCATTAAAATCGGCAGTCAGAGGGTTAATTCAATAGAGTACCTTTGTCAATAGTCACGATTAAATAAGCCATTTCATTTTCTTGGTTTCCTGACATCAGACAGAGGCTAGCTATTTTTTATCAAAAAAGCAATTACTTTGCCCTAGTTTCAAAGTGCACCTATATCAATCAAAGTTATTTTCTAGTAGTTCCCTAACTCAAACATTGAACAAATGTCAACGTCAGACTGAGTTTTAGAGTTTGTCGTAGGGCGAAACGTAAGATAACCAAGGAGAAAGTTAAACTCCTCTCTTTTAATATAAAATCAATCTTGGTCTATGAACATGTAATCTTTCAGCAATTCAGGTGTATCTTTGCTATAGAGTATAAATCTTATCACAATTCAGATTATCATTTATGGATATTAATTAAACTGAAATTATCTAGCGTAAATATTTAGCAATTTAAATATATAACTTATTTCAGATCCTTTTATTAAATTTTATTAACGCTTCTTTATCAGGAGTCCACTCAAAGAAAGTATCATCCTATGTTTATTTTAATTGCTGTTCCATGAGTTTCATATACTTCCGGTATCCCACAGGGCCTCCATCTTGGACCTCATCTATTTATTCTTATCTTCATAATGACCTTACTTCAGGTTTTAAGCACCTTGGACTGCCTTTATTTACTGACGAACTGGTATTGGTCAATACGTTCCGATTTAGATTCTGTTCTTTTTTACAAAGAGATCTTGAATTTCTTTTTTAAGTGGTGCATAGACAACAGACAATTCCTTTGAACCTTGAAAATGTAGTGTTCTTAAGTACACTCAGGAAGGTCAACCTTTGATTCATGTATACAAAATTAACAATCTTACTACGCTCAAATACAAGTCACTGATCTTGGTATCATCTTTGACTCCAAAACTTGATTTTCCGCATATCGATACCTGGTCTCTAAGACACTATCGCGGTTAGCTTGGATTTCTTAAGAATGTAGAACCAGAGAATTCTTCAGTGAACACCCTCAAGGGTCTTGTGCATTGCCATCATGTCGATTCCAATCTGGATCAACTCAGTATTAACCACAGCCCATTACGAAACAAAAGTGAAATTATTGAGGCAACAAGAACAACTTCTCTGAGACATATTTACTTTAAAAATGGCACTACTTGCATGATATATCTTCAATTCTCATCCACGTAATATTTTAATAATGCCTAGTTTATCCTCAGACAGGAACAGTCTTGCGTCTTTTCTTTACAAAGTTATTAATGGTTCAATTGTGTAATGATATAATGAGCTCCACATCAGTTTCCTTGCTAGATTTTTTAAGAAACCAGGTTCCTTTCCAACTATAACTTAATCTGAGTATTAACAGGTTCCTCGTTATATAGGTTTTATAAAATTTTACACGTTCTCTGATGAACTCTGAAATTCTACTTGGCTCTTTTAAGTCAAAATGTATACTCTTTTAAATACAGATATATGTATTTCCTTCTACAATCATTTCCTAGATTTTTATACTTTTGATCTTCTCCGATTTCTATGCATTCGACCTCAGTTTCGGCGCCCGTGTTTGACGTTTATTTTATCTTGTGTTAGCTTTTAAACTCAAGTGTTGCCTTTTGGAAATGAACCTTGTAGATTTAAACGTGACGCTTTATGTGCATAGTGTGTCTTAAAAGTGTCTTGTGATTACGTGCTTCAGTTTTGTACATATAGGCGCTGTATGACATCGTTTATGATTCATGTATTCTCTGTGTTCTACCACTTTTTGCTCTAAGACATAATTCTTTTTTTATTTTATCCATTTACTCATTGTGACCTTTGATTCTTTGATTTGTTTGTCAAGCACTCTGTAAATGGGATTTTCTCAGAATAGTGCTCCTTCTTTAAATATACAGTCCCTTCTACCTATATTAACCTTGAGAACGCTCGAAACTATTATACAAACTGAGGTGATACAGGTGAAGTGACCTTACGCTAGACAATTGAGA
>BGPR01001886.1:124267-173936 GCA_013235015.1 Araneus ventricosus | reverse complement strand
TGATTGGAGGAAAGTTGATTAAAACGATGTGTGAAAGTACATTAGATTGATTGCATTTCTTGGAAGGAGAAGTGGGCTGATTCATTTGACGATCTCCCATGTAACTTCTTCTGATATATTTTCTTCTGAATCTGAAGTTTATTTGATCGGATCATCGAAAGAGCATTTTTGTTCCGTTAAAGATTATCTGTGTTTAAAGGCATGAAACGAAGAGGCATCGTTCTGCTGGAGTTTCTGCTTTGTTTTACTTTCTAGTACGCAAGTATACAAAGAGAAAATATTGTAATCGTCAAAAATTCGAACCTGAGATTTTGATGAATCTCCACGTTTTAGACCTTCCTGAGTCCGAAAAACACAATTTTGGAATTGATGTCTGCTTCGTCTGTGGCCTGTCCTTCTGTCTAGGAACAAGAGTCTGAAAACTATTAGAGCTACGGGTGAAATTTTGTGTATGTGGTCTTAAACATAATTTGTAGGTTTCTATCAAATTTTGACAAAATACTAACAGGAAGTTCAATCAATGTACGTCATGGCGCAACGCTATAACTCAAAAACTTGAATAGCTAGAGGGATAAATTTGGTACACTGCTCATCAGCGTGAATGTAGGTCCGTATAAAATTTTGGGCCAAATCCGTCGAAGGGTGATTCGTCTGTAGTCTGTATAACGCTACTTGTTCAGTTTTGAACTAACTGTCTGCATGCCTATGGTGAATGTGAAAGAGGACTCGAAACTGCAGTTTGCAAAACCATCATGCGATTTTGAAGAAAGCAAATATTTAGAGTCTCCTAGGTCCCTTGCAAAAGAATGCAGGGATTTGAATTTGTTTTGATCCTAAACCATCGTGGTTCAACTTTATTTGGTTTATGAAGCTTTTTTGATCCTTTATTATTCTAGTTTTCTCATGTGTTAGGAGTATACGAGAAAGTTTAGGAGACCACTCCCTGGTTTCTTTTATTAGCTGTAGCTGCTGATGAAAAACTAGGTAAAAAAATGGTCACAACTTTTTCAAAAGTCGTTTAAAGTTTTGTAAGATTTCTGAGACTAGGGTAGCTATATGTCTGATTTATTAGTTTTTGGAGTAATTGTATAGCCGTTTTGGAAGTTTTTAGAACAGCTATATAGTATGGTCTTTTTATTATCTACATAGGTCAATTTTGTATTTATCAATATTAAAGTAAAAATTATTGATACTATGTCATATTCAACGATACTAATCAACATTAGAAAACACAGTGGCACATTTTAAAGACCACATTACATATCGTCACTGTCATATATCAAAATGTCGTATGTCAAATCTGCCAAAACATTTTATTAATGTAGAACACCTGTTAAGTTAAATACATCTTCAAATTGTTGTATTGATGCTATAAAATGCCATGTACTCAGTGATGCCAGCCGTTACATCAATTCGTATGCTTTACTGCTTTTGTTTTTCTCCGGATACGAGTTTTGATATAACACGAATATTTGGAGACTCAAAATGTAAAATTTTCTGCTACTTTTGCCCAGAAATAACTCGAATGAGATAAGTGATCAGAGTCGCAGAGGTATAAGGTCAAGCGAGTCCAGGTCGGATCAATGATAGTGGCATTTCATTCTGTTGAAGGGTAAACATGGCTGCACCTTTAGAAGTAGGCGTCAGACGGAACATGTGTGAGGTCCTGAAAAACCCCGCAAATTTCCCACGGAAAGAGTGAACGGCCTCCCAAGTCGCTAGGAGACAGCGGTTGAGAAAGGGACGACAAAGCCTCGATTTGTCATCCCGGAGGTCTCCGCTTTGAAATTCACCGCCATTTGACCTGTGATGGACACACAAAGTGAGATAGATGCATTGCGTACGCCTAGCACCATTGCGATTGAGGAGAAAGACAGTGTTTTATCATTGGGAGAAGGGTCCCATCTCCTGCAAATGAGGAGCTGAACTTTTTGACCCCGCCTAAAAGGGCAGGTCTCAGGAGGGTTTTAAACTGGAACCGAGAGGGATCGAGGGAGGATGGAGGAGAGATCGAAGATAGGTTCGTTTGAAGAACCAGGGAATTAGATTCCCGTGACGGAGATTTTTTTTTGGAAAAGCAGTTCTCAGGCTGAGAAGCTGCTGGCCTGCCCCTGCTTAACTAAGCCGACCGCGGCTGCATATCGCCTGTCGTCTCGAGGAGAAGTTCTTAAACCTCGATACAACCCGTGAGAGGTTATCGTTAGAAATTGAGCGATTCTTCCCTCAGATCATTACTTCGGACTCATACTCGCCTAGAGTAAGCCTTAGAACCTGCTATACCTCAGGTGATCTCTCAAGGAAATCTGAAACTGAATTTCCAGATTGGAATTCTGACTTGTCTAATGCTATCTCGTCTGAGTAGCGGAGTGTGTAATTTGATATTAATTTGTATCAAGGTGTAAAAGTAAATTAACCAAGATTTTGGCATTAAATATTAATATCTTAATATGGCTGTTTCGTCTGGTGAGTCCTTTATAGTTTAGCATCGCTGAGCTAAGACCCTACAACAGCTGGCATCTGTTTTCTTTGGCCGGAAGGTGTCGCAGGAGCCGAGATTAATCGGAGGCTTGTCTATCCGACAATGAAACCGCAACCTCATCAAACGCTGAACCCTCTTGCTACAGAAGTGATGTTGTTTCATGCAGCAATACAGGTCATTGGGTAGGCACAGAAGCGTAGTCCCACCTACTTTTGCGAGAAAATGTTTTTATATATAATTTTATTAAATAATTTTGAAGTTATATAATTTTATAAATCAAGCGAATTATAAAAAAAACCATTAATGTCAGGAAAGCTAGCTAATTTGTAATTTTTAAAATTTTATGTATAAACTATACTCCTGTACCCGGATAGTTTAATTATATTAAGGTCCTGCTTCAGCAACACGAGGCTATTTTTGGGACAGACCCTTTACTCGAAGGAGCGTTTAGGTGTCTACATTCTTGACTCCTCCCACTTTGCCACCCAATCGCCGCCACTGATCCGTCTATTACCGGACACAATCTTCAACCCTGAGCCCGCTTGATTTTGAAAGCCAACACACTCTCTGCAGCCCGCATCCACTCCGTCATTTCTTTGGGTCCTCAAAGATGCATTAAGCGGAGCCTTTTCTACGGAACATGGCGTGCAAGTATTGGTCAGTGGTGGCAAAAGCTTCTTTCACAGGCAGTACACAAGCATGGCGACTGCTAGATTAAACGCGTCGTAAACATCAGTGACTTATGTCGAGAAACTATGTCCTTATTCAACCACCAGCTTCGTTGCCTACTGTTCAAAATTAAGAGTGGATTATTTTTGAAGTTATGGATTAACCTATTATAAATTATTAGCCTAAGTTATTCGCAATTAAATCATTATTAGGTTTCATATAATTTGTTTTATTTTGTATACGCCCTTTTTTATGAAAACATCAATAAATATTATTTTAAAAAACGGTAAGTCAATTCTATAAAAAACTGTTTCTGGAACTTTATAAATTTAAAATTGCAAGAAATGGGAATGGATTATAAAATACAATTTTCAATCCGGCACAAAATAAAAAATTAAAAATAATTAAAATTATTAATAAAATTAAAGCATAAAAATTAAAAATGTTATGCATCGACCGTGGATATGTAGAAATCGATGAGAAAATCTCTGTGTCCTTCTGTCGTACATATGAAACGAATAGATCTTTCTTCCTTTCTTATTTATTGTACTATCCTTCCACATAGCACTTAAATTTTGAAGAAACTGTAAAACTTTATACTTATTTATGGTGAATTTTATTTTCTGCCTGTGTGTTCAGCGTGGTAACTGAGTATTAAATTTTCAGGATCTGGGAGAATAGCGCTTGAGATTCCTCTAGAAGGATAATGCTCATTGAAGCAACCTTTCACCAACTATTCTATACAGAACTGACACTGAAGTTATATCTGAAACGATGCCCATTTAATAATTCAGATAGGTATGTTAAGAATATTTTATTAACCTCAGACGTATTTTCTCCCGGCGAAAGCATTTACGTCATCAGCAATACGTAACCGAAACGGAAGTAATCATCGGTTACAGCGCCACCTGGTGGCAAACAGCGTTCCTATCTCGAAAACGGTACAAGAAGGCAGATAAAAGAATTATTTAACTCAGAAATTCTTTTATGTAGCAAAATTAAATCTTTTAAAATAAGGATATTACTCTATGATACGAATAAATTCATAAAACAACCACAGAAGACAAAAGTTAATCTGAAAGAAGAAAAAGAAAATGCTTTGTTTTCTTTAAAACGCTAGTTCGTTTCGATTTAGGTAATTGTAAAGTGATTTAGCTGAATTATACTGAATAAGTGACATAAGGCTGAAAATTTGTAAACGGATTTGAATGTTAAAAAAATTTGCCTGAAGTTCAAAACTGAAAGCAAACAAAAATTGTTTTTGATCGAAATAGCTAAAAATTAACCAAAAATTTCTTAATCAGCTGCTTTTATTAAGCCATTCTATCAGAAAGAAAATAAACCTGATTTCAATTCAATAAATAAGACTTTGGTTCAATGTAATTCTAAGACAATAGAATTACCCTCGTTAGAAATACCAGATGGCGACACTACAAGTATTTTCAAATCACTATATTTAATAAATTTAAATGTGAAAAACAAGTCATAGATGGCAGCACTATATATTTTTACATTGCTCTGAGTTTTTCCTCTATATGTCAGATGTTCCCAACATGTGGTACTTGTATCCCTGGGGGATAAGCAAAAGTGATCTTGGTAATGGCCCAAAAATATAAAACATAAGGAATGAAAAAAATTATAGAATTTTGTTTCCCAAGTTCGTGTGAAAAGTGAAATTTCTGCAAGTCCGAAAGTCTATTCACGAAATAAGTAAAAGACAGATAAAAGACCTACAAATTGATTGATAATTGGTTGTCACCAGGTCAACCACGAATCATATTGCGCGTTATGCTAGAGTTCAATCCAAGTTAAATTATGCATGTCTTCGTTAAAACATTAGCTTCAGTAACGCCCCCGTTCTTTCTGTCTTTTTTCTTCTGCTCTTTTCGTTTAAGGTTATCCAGAAAAATCGTGAATCCTCTGAGAGCTTCTTGTTTCGAAGTTTTTATTTGAAACACGATTTTAAGCTGGAATTAACAATAGATTATGACTATAAGTAATTGTTAGCCTTCATCGTAGGTTAATACGAAATTATTTTAATGCTGTTTTCATTTATTTTGACGTTGAACTAATTCAATTATTGAACAGTGAGAAAAATGTAAAATCAAGAATAAACCTACAAATGTAATTAAATTAATTCGAGTCTTTTGACTCTTAAGTTAACCTAAGCCCTTAACATTATTAATAAGAAATATTTTAGCGTGAAGAGATAGTTTGGGGGAGGCAGCGGTAGATTATAATGTTATTGGGTACTCAAAAATAAAAAATGAAAATAAGAATCAAGGAGTACGGTGTTAAAAAAAACTTGGGAACCGCTGCTCTATGTGCATAGAAACAAATACAATGCAAACGTACTTATCAAGGAATGCATACTGAAGGTAGAACGAAATTTTCATTTTGTATAAATAGAATAACTCACTATATGAAACAATTAGTAATATGTAGCTTCGTTTGAACATCGTTAAGAAATTCGTACCTTATCATTCTCGCATTTTTAATGATCGAAGGATTTCAGATCCGGTAATACTTAATTTTTTATCTTTTTCAATTATTTCACAAAATTTCATCCATTTATTTTGGTATTCAAAAGAGCTGTGATTCGAAATTTGAACTAAATCTTTCTCCATTTTCTAAATTTTCTGTTTCCAAAAATAAACAAAGCTTTGATACAACGTATTGAATTCCTACTAAACTTTCAAAAAATACCCTCAATGAAAGGTTAAATTCAAATTTCTATGAATTTGCATCACACAAAACTCTAGATTAAATACCTGAAAAAGAAAATATATTTTGAAATGAGGAAAATAATAAAAATTATCTATTTTACTTTCAAAGCAATTTCAATAAGATGTTAATATTTATATAATTTTAATATCACCACTTAATTTCCTAATATGCTATATTAAATTGTATAAAGCGAAGCTACAAATCTATATATATAAAAGAGAAAGGAACTCAATAACTCATCAACGAATCTCCCAAACCACTGGGACTAGAAACTTGAAATTTGGCAGGCTTTTTGGGTAGTAGGTGGAAAGGATTTTTCAAAATTTTAATTAGAATTTTAATTAATTCAAAATTACCTTAAATTTATACGTGTATATATATATATATATATAACTTCGGAGCATATTATCACACAAAAACTATTTTAAAGCATCGTAAAGTACAAAAAAATTAGCTTTTTAATAACACCGATCTTATTTCCACGCGACATTTTGTTCAATTTTAATTATCTTCTCAAAATGTCTTCAAACAATGTTTTTATTGTTGCAAATAAAATTCAAACCATTCTCATTACTTCAGCAAATTTTTTATTCGCACGCTTTTGCAATTGTTACGGTTCTGATAGTATAACCTGTTTCCTCGGGAAATTAACTCCAAAGCAGAATTTTCACTTTAGTATTCATCGGTCGCAATATCGCATCGGTTGTAATATTTTTTGTATTTATACTAAACGTGACAACAGATATTTGATTTTAGTGTGTGTGTGTGTGTGTGTTAGACTGAAATGATTTTCACTCTTTCTTGAAGCATTTTATCTCATGCTTTCCTACCACTTTAAAATTAAAAATTGAAAACGCTTTTAAATTTTTGTATATTGCATGAAAGGCAAGTTTTTATTTAAATTTTGGTTAGTCTTAACAGCACAGTACTGGCAACCAAACTTGAATTTTCTCAAGTGATAACTCATCAAATTTGGCATTAGATTTAGCGCAGTTCAGAACTAATGGTGGGAAGCCAACTTAACGGTAGAAGAAAGAGACGTTAAGTTGGTGAGGGTATTATATCTCGCGTAATTTAGTAAAATTAAAAACTAAATTAGTTAATAAATTAGCAAACCAATTTAGTAAAACTTAACTTAATAAAATTAGCTTTTCAATAATACCAATTTAATTTACATGCGACATTCTGTTTAAATTTGAAAGTGTTTCGAACTGTGCTGAAGAGTCAGTTCACCTGCAGCCAGAGGGAAAAACCTAGAATGTGGTACATAAAGTGATGGTATATTAATATCTTGAAGACTGTGGAAATACAAGAGGTCCCAATAATTATAATACGCGAACGAAGTCGCGGGTATCAGCTAGTATTACATGTTTAAAGGCTAATTAATATTGCTAGTACAAAACAGCATTTATCTCTCCAGTTATTGAAATACAGGATATTTGGATTTTATGCGGAAGAGGTTTAAGTTGGGTCCCGTATTACATGAGGACATTAGAAATGTTCATATTCTGAGCAACATGCTCAAAGACGTTGTGAAATTTACAAGCATTTTCTGATTTCTATGACTTCAGGGAACTTTGAAATTGACAAGTTTTGTGTTTTTGTTTCCATCTCCTTTTTTCATATCTCTAAAATAATTAAAAACTTTGCGAAAGGTTTTTCAAACTGTTTATGCTCTGGCGTTGCATAGGCAATTCAAGAATTGTTTGCAGAAATTAAATTGATTTCGATTTGTATCGATAAACAATAATTATTACCAATGGTCTATGGAAATGACGAAAGCAGAAGCACGTCTACAGAAAATGCCCCCAGACTAGATGCCCAAATCCCCCATCCCCCTTTTTCATGAAACTTTATGCCAGAAACTTTTGTAAGAATAACTTTAATAATTACCATCATTTTCTCACTACTCCTTTTTAAAAAGAGCCAGTTTCTTTCACTGTATTAAATACACAAAAAGAGGTTAGTATTTACAAATATTCCTTTTCATTATGCGCTTTACAAGGCAATTTGAATGAAAATATTATATAAATTTTTAAATATTGTAGTTTGTTTTATAGTCACCTTGCTACTCTCGTTCAAAGAAAATTTTATATAATTTTTTTAAATACTGCATTTATTTACAATTGTACTGCCACAGCGTCCAATCAAAATCTTCAACACATCTATTTGTGTGGAAGTTATCGTGGTTATAATTGACTAAAATTCCTGCCGTGAAGATAGTAAAGCAAAGGTAGATTCCTTTTTCCCGAAGATATAAAAAAAATCTCCACTACTTTTTATTATTTTCACCTCTAAACTGATAAGGGTTGGAGCTATGGGGATGAAAGAGAGAGAATGCAAATAAGGAGAGTTTAGCAACAATGAGTGACATACTTAGATTAAAATATAGAGAGAATCAAATAAAAGGCTATTAACAATTAAAACAAATTAAAAATATATTACAAAACTGTTACAATATTTTAATAGTGCGCAATATGCCACTGTATACAGAAAACATTCTAAATAAGTAAAAAGAAGAAATTCAATCCGAAAAAACAGAAGCAAACGTACAAGGAATCCATTCTAGCCTATTTTCTCAAGGGTCATAGGCTTTTCGATATGGATTCAAATAACTTGGGAAATCTTTCTGTTAGTCTTGAAATATCTCACGTTACTGTTTTCCTTTAGATTCACCAACTCAGCAAACCAATTTTTAAGAAAACCCAGTTCAGAAAATCGCTTTGACACAAAATATTTAATTAAAATTAAGAAATATCTATTTTATTGAGTTTTTTTAAATTTATTTTTATGTAATCCTTGGTTTACTTATTTGCTTTCCGACTTTGAGGTCGCGCCGAAATATTTCTGGTGAACATTTCTTTTCCTCCGTGAAAAGTTTAATAAGTTCTGATTTACACTACTTTTAGGGATGTCAATTTAGAGCGCTTAATTTCATAACAAAAAATTTTCGACACATGAATTGAACGCGTGAAGGATTGAATGTTTTCTTTTGGAACCAACGAAATTATTCTCCCTTGACTTTTCTCAAACAGTTTCGAAAAACGGTGCGTTTTGTGCTTGGATAAGTTGTTTTATGAAGAGAATCGAGTTGGCATTTTGGAGCTTTTTCCCGTTGATCGATTTGGTCCAAACTTTGACATGAGTTTACATTTTGGTTTTAAGACCACAAACCAAATTTCAGTTATCTCCTTTTTTATATTTTCGAGTTACTGTGTGCACATACGCAGCACGAGCAATTTGCAAGTATTAAAGGAAATAAGTCTTCTGTTAGATCCAGAATTATTGACATTCACCTTGGTTCAGTTTTGAAATTAATCTCTGCGGACAAGATATCCATCGGAGTCGGAAAGATGGTATCAGAGAAGAGATACCACGTGTCATGAAAAAAACATTAAATTTACTATTGTCATAGTTTATTTTTATACTGTGTTTTCAAACTAAACATATGTTTCTGAAAAAAATTGAATGTTTTTTTAGGCCCACATAAACTTAGACCTTCTTTAAATCTATAAATTAAGTGTTGTAGAAGAAGCCAGGGAGATGATCAATAATATAAAAGAAGATATGAAAGAATATAAGGGAAAAATAACCTTGACTTGGATTAGAGCACACATGAGGAATTTTGGGAATGAACGTGCTGATCAACTTGCCAAAGAGGCAACATTGATTTCAAATGAAACAATTAGTTTTGTTCCCTCAAGAAACCGGATAAGAAATGAAGGAAATAAAATTATAAAGTAACTGTGGCAAAATCGCTGGAATGAATAAAAAAAATGGCCAAAACTTAATGATGGACCAAAAACCTAATAGATAAAATTAAAGTGGATAGATTATATGGCGATTTCTACATAAATCAAATTATGACGGCGCATGGAGTTTTTAGAGAACACCAGGCTAGATTCTTCGAAAAAACGCCGCTATGTTCATGCGGTCAAGAAACGGGATCTGTACTTCACGTAATTAAAGTGTGCGAAATTTGGACTTCATACAGAAGCAACTGGCCTAGTGAGTGGTAATCAGTGAGTTTAAAAGACTTGATAAATAATCCCGATATTCGTGACTCATTGCGAGGACTTCTTCACGAACTGTTTATTAAAGAATTAGACTTAATGTCGTCGTTTCAGTGAAACTGTTGATTCCCGTCTCTGAAAAATGACAAACGAGTATTGTTCAATCTGGAGTAAGATATAGCACATTTTTCCCGCATGGCCTAGGTCAGGGCGGAGTAATCTCTTGTAGACCTTCTTTATTTGGTCTGTGCTAGCATTTGAGTTAGACACCCTTGCTCTAAAACATGGAGATTCATAAAAATTTCGAGATAGGAATTTTTGACAACTCTAATATTTTCACTTTATTTACTTCGTATAAGAAAGCAAAAAATGCTATTGAAAGAGCACCAACAGCTTACTGTAATTTGAAAAATATCTTCAGACTATAATAAATCGCGGGAATCCACTCAGTAAGGGAATCCATGTTGAATAAAAGGTTAAGAACATATCCATGAAAAGATGCTGCTCATTTGTACGAAATTTAAAACAGATGCGTAGAAGGCCCCTTGGTGTGAAAACAGTTCTCGGTTTATAAGAAAGTCAACGCCCTGGCACGTCCATGAATGTTTTCAAGGCCGCTCGGGGCTTGCCAGGTGGTTTCGCTCTTTTGAAGTAAGGACGTACCGTCTGGTCTGCAGTATAGATAGGGTTGCTATTGTGCTGTTCTACGCCATATGGCTGAGATGTTGCATAATAAATTTAAAAAAAGAGTAATCCGTTTATAGGACATACAGGTTTATACAAATTCAAAGATGTAGAACCAAAAAGATAAAATTTAAGTAATAAGATAACAGCGAAATAAATCACAAAAAATTAAATGCCCTTTAATCGCTTTATCATAAAATTGCGAAATAATCTGAGTAATATGAGCGTTCAAGTTTTACAAGAAGATAGAAAAACGTTTGTTATTATACGTAATTGCACACAATGAGAATTTTGATATAAATTGAGAGAGAAGGAAGGTATTTATTTATTATTTACATGATAATGTTTATAGGATGGCGTACTATCTATAAACTAGAAAATCACCCGACATGGTATGACGGGTGCAAATTGCCTCTTCATTCGAGAGATTTCCCGTCAAATCTGACGTATTTAAATAGATATATATGCGATAGAAATGTTTAACATTGATTGAAAACAAATAAAATAAATATACGTTTTATGACAGGAAATATATATTTTTTATTTACATACTTCTGCATTCAAAAAAACCACTTGGTCTAAAAAAATCTAGAAGATCTAGTAGATATAATCTAGATAGATAGAAAATGTGATTTCAAAACAAAGCACTTCTCTGCTTGTCAAACGTTGCCAAAAAATATTATCAAATTATATCATCACGATTGCAATAAATAATGAGATGCATCGTGGCGTCCAAACTATATCACGCGCATGATATACCACTGACGTAATTTATTACTTTCGATTAAAAACTGAAATTAATTTGAAATATATGATTAATATAATTTAAACCCTATTGCTAGCGTATGGGATATCTACTATTACGCCGTAAATACACCAATAGTTACGATCAATAGTTTATGAAAATGTTAAAGGAAGAGGCTTCTTGAACTGTGCATCCTGATTTAATTGATACAGGAGGAGATTGATACAGGAGTCGCCGCTTCTAGTGATCACAAATGTAACGATTAATCGGTTGTACTGATCAAAATAGCGTGGAAAGGATCTCTCGTACCTAACTCATAGAAAATCCGCTGGTTCTAGTGATCAACAGTTCGCTTGTAGTGATCGGTTTCGATGAGATGACGTCTCAGAGCATGAGGACAATGACGATGATGAGGAACCCAGAAGAGATACCATCAATAGCTAAAGAAACTCTCCAATCCCTTCGTACTTTAAATCCAATGCTGTGCTGAATCTTTTGATGAGCATTTTTCATGTGAACGGTGCATACAATGAATTCTTGATAAAAAAACGGGTTTCTCTCGATAACAGTTTTATAAAGCTTAAAAAATTAATTATGTATGATTTTTTTTCCAATTCTGTACATTATGTCTATTTTCTTTTTTCCAATTAAGACGAATAAGTACATACCAGCAATGCTGTGCGGTCTGTTATTTCTGTTATTCTTGTTTAGCTATAGATTTGAAATGTTTCTAAAATGTTTTGGATGTACTGATCATTCGGATGTAGTGAGAACCTTGGTTTGGACCCCAAGTGATCACTACAAGCGGTGTCAACTGTATATGGAAACGTACCGAACTGAACTCACTGGTTTTATTTTGCAAATTAAGCCTAATAATTAAACGTATTAACATGTAATTAAATGTAGTAATTAAATGTAAATAGCAGTGGTACGTTGTGACTTCTATATCTTATTACTTAAGGGAGTTGATCGATTATTTCCAAACTCTTTTTTTTTTTACCAAATGGGCAAATGTTCTAAGTCATTTGAAGCTCAATTTTTATATATTTCCATCTTAGTTCATCAGGAAGCTCCTTAACTGGACAGAAATTGGAGAATTAAATGTGGTTTATTCAAGTAACGTTTAAGAAACTGTCGTACCTGTAAATAAACTTGTTCGAGAAAAGAGCAAAAAAACCCCTAATTTGGCATTTTCATTTAGAAACGTGGCAGTTGCGCATACAAACGTTAAAAAACGTATGGGTATAAACGTAAACGTATATAAACCGAGTTTTTCCAAGTTTGACTTAATTCTTTTCTTAATTTGGAAGAAAATGGCAAATCGGACAATTAAAGTTTGTCAGAGGAAGTTATAAGCAATAAAAAATTCATATAATAAGCTTTATATGAGTTAGAAGCCACCTTTGGCGACCAGCCTGTTCGCTTGAGAGAAATATAATTTCAATTAAATCTTTTATACATAAATTGATTTTCATGGTTTCTTTAACAAAGAAATTTTAAGTTTCAAATTTTGACAGACATTTTACGCATGTTCTTACAGTAATTTGCATCTATTCTGTTCGTTGTCTTCATGGACGTATGGAGTCGAGTAACTATCTATGTCATGTAATATCCAATTGCACGTTGTCGGCATCAGCTTCACTAATTAATTAAAATTCTAATTAAAATTTCAAAAAAGGGGTTCCCAGATGCACATTCCCACCCTCCAAAGTATGTTTATGCAGAATTTCGTAGTTCTAGGTCCAGCTGTCTGCTCTGTAGAGCGCCAACACACACACACATTCTTCTTTAGAGATTATGAATGTAAGCATTGTTATGAATGCTTTAAAAAATGCTGAATCATAGCTCAGGGTCAGGGAATGTGAAATTTTCAGAAATATTTGCAACCAAATTAGAGACTCTGGGGTCTGATTTTGGGTTTTGATTTCTGCAGCAGGGCTGTTGCCTCGTTCTCGTTTGATGTTTGTTCTGCAGATTTTATAACTTTTAATAAGCATTATTTTGAAACAATGGTTATACATAGATGGAATGTGACGAGAAAGTTTTGCAACCTGAAACGGGGTCACAATTAGAAATAGCCCCGGAGAACCAGATTCAAGTTATTCTTCATGTTATAAACCATGTTTGAATATTAAAAATTTCTTCACCTATTTTCATTTCAACCCAAAATCTTGTCATATAATTCCGGCAGCCGAAATCCTAACAAAGTTGAAAATCTGACAGGCTTGAGAACGCCGAAATCATGTCAAATCAATATCTAAATGCAAACGCTCAATGTCGCTTAGTTAAATAACGTTTTCAGACCAGTATTATATGTTACTAACAGTGTTAATAAGTTAAATCATAAAATTTAAACAGATAACTGACCTGCTGTAGAATATTTTCGTAGTATCGCTCACAATCAGTGGAGAAGACTTGGGGAGGGCAATGGCCCCCTCACTTTTTGCAAAAAAAATTAAATTTTTATTTCATTTCCGCTGCTTAAAGCTAGGAATTGCATATATAAAAACAACAGTAGTGCCTGGGAAGATTAGCTAATTTTTTAAACTAAATTTTGTTGTCGACACTCTGTATTCCGGGTTACTTTTAGATGTCTAGAAATTTTTTGCCCTCCACTTTTGCCCCCCAATCGCCACCACTGCTCACAACGTGCCACTTTAAATATGTACAGGGTGTCCCGGAGCATCGTTTACAAAGTTTAATTGGTAGGCATACAGAACCAAATCATTTTTGCAATAGAACATGGCCCTGAATCGCAAAGGGTGGTGGCTACATGGGGCTGTTTGTCAATGAATTAAGTAAAAGAAAAGGATATACCAGATAAGATATACATCACAGTTTAATAGAATACAAATTTGCAATAGCGCAACAACCCAGTTGCATAAATAACAACAATAAAAGTCGTGCGGATGCACGACAGATACGATAATGGAAAATAAGATGAAATGATAACAACAACAAACCTTTGGAGCATTTAAAGAAAATGTTCAAGGGACTTGCCGTTTGAAGCAATGCACGCTTCGGATGTCATTAGTCATGCAACTGTTTTGCTGTGCTATTGTAAATTTGTACTTTTGAAGTTTATAAACGACCTTTCGGAACATCTTGTATAGAGAATGTGTAAGTGTTGGTTTTTTCATAAAGTTTTTTAATAAAGCAAATTTTTTAAATCTGTATTCAATCTTTGACTATGATTGTTACAAAAATTTTCAGTAATGGCAAGAGTTACATGCTTTAGTGATTATAACTACTTAATATATGAAATAATAACTTTATATGCAATAATAACGTTATATGCAATAATAACTTTTCTTGTAAAGTTTTAACAGTTATATGTAATTTTTAGTTAAAAATAGTATTTAATTAAGCCAAGCTGAGCTTAATTAAACGTCATTACCTTACTTAAATTAATACCATGAATTCAGATGCCATTTATCAGAATTTCGACCCTCTCGGGATTACGACTTACAAGGGCAACACCAGGTACATGGGTCACCGATTTTTTTCAAATTCTATACATTTGTAGCAGTGCCTTAGGAAGATACAACATGCAAGCCACAAGTTCTACAACTCAGTAATTTTTGAGAAAATCGATCGAAAACTTTAGCAGATATAATATCAAACAGTTCGCTGCAAGCTAATGCAAGATGACGGCTGTCTAGTGGTTAGCTTCAGAGATCCGTAATTGCTGTGTATCCGGATCGAGGTCCAGGCTGAACGTTGTTTTAATACAATTTAAGTATTTTATAACAAATAATATTGTTTATACGCATGGGTATTTATTGGACTTTCAACAGCGTTTAGTAATTACATTTTATCGTAAAATAAAAACTTATTTTTTATTATAACTTTATTCATCACATTATATCAATCGTAATTAATATCACTTCAGCTGTACTAATGAGATGGCGGCTTATAATGCGATGAATAAAATTATAATAAAAAATAATTTTTTATCTGCAAAGAATTAACAGAATTACTAAACGCTGTTGAAAGTTAAATAAATATCCATGCATATAAACGTTATTATTCGTTATAAGATATTTAAATGATAGGTTGAAAAAAAGTTCAGCGTGGGACTCGATCCGGTGACCCAAGCAATTACGAAGCTCTGACGCTAACCTCCCGACCACCGCCGTCCCGGTCTAGATCTGCAGCGAACTGATTGATATTCTATCCGCTAATGTTTTCGATCGATTTTCTCGAAAATTACCGAGTTGTAGAACTTGTGACTGGTATGTTGTCTTGTACTAAGGCACTACTACAAATGCACAAAATTTGAAAAAAACTCGGTGACCCATGTATCTGGTATTGCCCTCGTTAGTCTTCACAGAGAAGAGGGGAAGACAAGAACTCAACCAGTACAAGTTTCTCGGGTTAAATTCTTCATAGCCACGATAAGGCTGCAGGCGTGTGAGTTGGGATGTCCTAATAGCCGTTAATAGATCGTCAACCAGAATTTGATGCAAAAATCACCACCCACTCGGTAACGGTAACGACAGAACATCAGAAACCGGATGACACAGTCATGAGGTCGAAAAAAAGAAAGGAACAAAGAAGGTGAAAAAAAGTGACCGAAAGTATTTTGTGGCGAGAAGAGTCAATAATTATCATTTGTTCCGCGCGTATGAGTGTCAGGTATTCCGCCAATACGGTAATGTGCTCATCGCTGCGAGGCCGAAATTAAGTGGCTTTCGCAGTATCGGAGCCAAAAAAAGCAGGCAATAAAGAGAAGAGAAACGATAAAATCTTAAGCGAGGCGATGTCAAGAGTAAATGGTGCCTTTTAAAAAGCGGATTCTTCCTCCGATGGGAAAATAAAGATGGGAACCAAGACGCAGGCGATACGCACCCTTGCACCTCAGCCACGATAATGGAGCGAGCAGAATTTGGCGAGGTGCCTGGTCAATCATCGCCAAAGCTTGTTGATGCTGTTGCGAATGTCCACATCCTCCACTGAACAATAAAGAGTACTACGCTAAATTTGGGGATAACATTTTTTAATTTTTAAAACCGGACTCAAGCTGAAAATCCATGTCTTTTCTTTGATCCGAAGAGAACACGGAATACTTTAAATTTGAATGAGACACTTTATAGTAAGCAAAATACTTCAAACTTGGTTAAGTAATATTGATATTAATTAACCAAAAACTATTAATTAATTAAGAACACGATTAGATAATATCGATACTAATTATTCAAGAATGATTAACTAATTAAGAACCTGCTTAAATATTATCAAGAATCTTGTCAAAATACGAAATATTTTAAACCTAACATTAATTATTTTCTAAAGAGATGAAGACAAAATGAATAAGATCCGAAAAGTGTCATAACTCTCTATTTTAATTTTAAATCGTGGTCTGATTATGCAGAAGATGTCTAAGCCGGTCCCACCACTTCAAACCCAAGCGAGGAATTTTGGCCCCCGACATCAGATTTCACATAAACCAGGCCCACATCCATGTCGAATAATCGCTGGAATCAGGTAATCAATCTGCGGCCCTCCAATTCCAAAGCTGTGTCGGCAGATCATCATAGCCTGTTTTATTCATGAAAAATACAATGTTCTGGTTCTCTAAAGTGATTTCTGGTGTGCGTTCGTAAAGTAATAAATAATTAAGGAAAAAAAATAATTAAGGATTAAAAACTGCTTTTATTAAATTTATTTTATATCCTTTTCCCTTCAACTCATGTTATTTCATAAGAAACCTTAAAAAATACAAACGATGGAAGAAAATATAGAAACGAAAATCCATACTTTTAATCATTGCAATTCCAGCAAGTTCGACAGAAGTATCCTATGTGTTCAATAAACTTTGATATCTTACGCAGAGTATAAAAAGGAAAGAATATTCACAATACGATATCTCTTTCTTTTTGTCAAGAAATTGCATACAAGTGTTTGCTTTAATCTAATGAGAAAATACTGCGTATGTTCATGTGACAAAAAATTTCATTGAAAGCCTGTTACGTTTCATGTATTAAAATAT
Organism: Araneus ventricosus; assembly: GCA_013235015.1. Taxonomy (NCBI): domain Eukaryota; kingdom Metazoa; phylum Arthropoda; class Arachnida; order Araneae; family Araneidae; genus Araneus; species Araneus ventricosus. The sequence goes on along the minus strand of BGPR01001886.1, from coordinate 156,627 downwards.
TTGGCATAAATGAAAACTTAAATCCTTCAATCAGACTTCAGAAAATGAAAAACACCATTCATACATTAAATCCATTTTGCCATTATCCAAAAATTAAGCTGCCACTTTATAATTCTTAAATGCAATTTTACTTCAAGTTATATTTTATTATTGACTATTAAATATTTTGGAACAATGGAAGATATAAATTATGGCCATTCATAGAGAATAAATTAAGAAAGCGACTGACGCAATCTAAAGTTGTATGCATGGAGAGAACGTCTTCCTGAAAAAGTTACTAATGAAAATTTATCCGCTTTGCATTATACAACACGGAGCAACTCCCAATCATTTTCATCCTTAAATGGCAGCAATGTATCTGAGGAATACGAGATTTCCTCTGCAATATGTTCATCCGGTTATGATAATTTTTACTTTATACAGGCTGTACACAAATGAAGTGACACACTTCAAATATTACTTTAAAAAACCCTAAAAATGTTGGAACTACGATTTTTTTAAAAATGAGAGCGCATCTCAAAAAGTTTTTTTTTTAGATAGGTAACATGCAATTTCGGTGGCCTAGGGGGTCGTAAATTACTGGAAATCAAAAATTTGTTTAGAGCCATTATCTGAGAAAATATTAAAACTAGAAGAAAAATAAAAGCATGTATTTGTAGGGAATTTTACGCTCTTTAAGTTGTTAATTCACATGTAGTGGGAAAGCTGAAGAGTTTTCGTGATATACAACAAAAACTAAAAAAAGAAACCAGAAAACACGCATCGGCTTCTGCTGAGCGGTAGCTATTGCGTATGGAATTTTCTCGCTGTAACAAATTTAGAGCGGCGTAAAGCCGCATTAATTACCGGAAAAAACTTTTTGAGATGCGCTTTTATTTTTTAAAAACAATCGTAGTTCCAACATTTTTAGTTTTTTTTTAAATTAATTTTTTAAATGTGTCACTTCATTTGTGTACACCCTGTAACTATAATAATAAATGCTAATGAGTATTCTACAAGAAAAAAAAATCAAATTGTGATGAATTACTAGTAGAGTAAACAACAGAAAACGGATTAAAATCCAATCTGGCAAGCGTTTCCAGTAGCGGCGACTCGGAGGAGCGAGGAGAGGAGGGACAACTTTTTGTGACAAAATTAAATTTTTATTTCATTTTAGCTGCATAAAACTAGGAATTATAAAAAAAATAATAAGGCCGGGAAAGCTAGCTAATTTTGTAACTAAATTTTTTAATTTTGTTGTCTATTCCCTATACTCCGAGGTATTTTTAGGTGTTTAAATTTTTTGATCCACTCCTCCCCCACTTCTGCCACCATTGAGCGCATCTATTAGATACTGCGACTAACAGAGGATATAGTAATCAACTGATCTAAAGAGTATCGACTCTGCTGAGATGCGAATTATTTGTCTGTTAAGAGAATGCCACTAATTAAAATTACTTCAAAGCTCATAGGAGTAATTTGACTAAGATTAAGAAGTTTTGAGATTTCGTGTCATACGTCGGTCGTAAGAGTGGAAATGCCTCTCTTTAAAATGCCTGAAATATCTTCAAACATATATATTAATTTTCTTCTTCCTTCTCTAGATATCTCTTCTCTACTTAAAACTAACTACATATGCAAATATAATCTGTTAACATTTTTTGTTATCGTTATTTAAATATTTTGGAAATTATCAGGTTTTGAGAGGAATAAGAAAGAATATTCTAATCTGAGAAAACAGATGAAGTCTAAGCTTTCTGGAATAATGCATAATTTTGAAAGTTTATTTAATGCAGTGAGATATGATTAAACTTTCTACTTTTATTCTTACTGTTTAAAGCACTGGGGTTTCTAAAACCAGTTTTGATTTAGCGAATTTAGAATAGAAAAGCAATTATCATTACTTACTAACAAAAATAAAAAAAAGGATTTAGAATTTTTATCCTTTTCACAAAAATAATTTTTTTAAACTTGATGAATATTTATTTTCTCTCTTTGAAATTCTAATGCACCGATGCTCATTCTTATGTTTCTTTATAATATAAAATTATCAATTGCTCATTTATTTCTATTTAGACCACAAATTAATAAAGTATAACTTAGGTAAGCTGTTGCACTATTTTGAAGGTCGTAAAAGTTTTCTGGCATGACTTGCTAATAAACCATTTGCCTTTTTATGGATAAAATAATATTTAACAATAACAATAGCGAAGCAATTTGTTGTTTTAGAATTCAGAATGATAGTTAAATTTTGAGTGCGTCGAACAATTGATAAACAAAACTTAATTTTCCAAGAATGAATGATTTCATTTGTTAAATTAAAACTCGAGATTTTGATGAATCTTCTCGTATTATACCTCCCTGAATCCAAAAATTCATTTTTGAAACCATGTCTATCTGTCTGACTGCCTGTGTAAACGATTATTGTTTAGCAACGGATTCGGAAACCGTCCGCGCTTTTGCGCATGCGCGGGTGGAGTTATTTTCATCTAAGTAGAGGGAAAGTGGAGAGTGGAAGGGTAATGTTCACATTTTACTGAGCGTGATCTAACAAAGAACTCCGGAAATGCGCTCATATGACTCATTGCCTGACACCCCTTTCCGGTGTAAAATCGTCCGAAAGTGGTAGTCTCGGAATCCGTTGCTGAACAGTAATTTCGGATTAAATCCGTCGACGGGTTGACTGCCTGTAGGTTTGTTTACCCGTGTTAATATGACGACATTAATTAAAAAACACATCAGATCAGATGAATGGAATTTGGTATGTGTTCTTGATATAAAAATTGAAGATCTGTGTCAAATTTTGAACCCAGTAGATCAAAGGGAATTGGTCCGTAATGCATACTCATTTTTTTTTTCACTGCACTACAAAACTAACTACAAAATGAGGCATATTGATCAAGTATACGAAACAGCTGAGGAAATTCCTGCTATCTTTGAAGATAACGGTTATTTCTGTTGATATTTAATGCATCAATAATGACAAAGCATCTATTTGGTGAGACTGAATTATTTTTTATTTCTTTAATAATATTAGCTTTAAATTGAACATCATATTTTAAGATTCCATTTATTGCTCACATCTTATTGTCGTTGAATAGAAAGAAAATTCATACTGATGCCATTGTTATTATAATGTGTCTTATTACATTGGCGACACACACACAAAAGAAAACTCTTCTAAAAACACACAAAATAATGCAACCACTAACTTCTTTGTTATCGAGCTGGGAAATTGACATGATGCTTTCAGACAATTCTTCACCTAGTGACATTGAAACAGTTATCCAAGACGATGCAGTTTCACGATGCTGGCAAAGACATTAAATAGCACTTCTGTTTCAGTCGTTGTCGACGTTTGTACAATTATGTATGAAGTTTCCGACCCTTTAGAATAAGCCCAATACTGGTACCACATGTCCTCATATGTACTTCTTGATTCCAACAGGAAATAGGAAAAAGAGATTATTGTTTTTACTTTTGCTAACTCAACGTTTGCTCTTAGTGATCTAATATTGTATTTTTTTATTTGATATTTTCAAGTTTTATGAACCCACATTTTGAATTTAGAGCTTCTTATCTTGTGATAGTGTTTGAAGGATTCTTGTCTTTGTTTTTCACTTTTTCGACTTCCTTTATGGTATGAGCTTATCTTTATTCTCGGATTCATAACCAACGAATGTTTGGTGCAGTATGACCTCCTCTTGTCCCTGTGCCATAAAACCTGGCCAGTTTTATCATTAGATGGGCGATAGCCTACAAGCGCCACAATAATACGACTCTTGTCTATGAAACGAAACTGCTAATAATAAATATTGGATTGCAAAATGCATTTAACTATAACTGTTAATGTATATAAGTATATTGATTAATTACTGATGCTTAAAATGCAAGTCTTTAGTTTAGTTTAGTTTAATCCATTTTGGAAGCAACACGAGGGCTTTTGTGGAACGCACCTCGTAATTTTGAACCCAGATCAGATGACGAGGACGACATCTGAGATGCCCCCTCCCCCACAAGTCAAATGCAAGTCAATGAAATGCAATTCAATGAAGTTTATTGAAAATTGTTTCCACTTTTTGCACAAATTAAATGTTCTGTTAATTTTAAGAAAATAATATATATTTTGAATCGAATTGGTTTCCATTTAGCTATGTTATGTTTGGCTGTGCATGTGAATATGTAAGTACGCACTGGTAAGGGGAGCATTAAAACGTTTTTGCCTAGGGCCGCATGAATTTTTCTTTGCTTAAGCTGCCATGTATCCTTGCACCGGTCCTGCTTAAAACCAATCCATCATCGTTAAAATGAAGCAGCAGGAAAAAAAAAGAGCAATCCGTTTACATGGAAACAGTAACTTTTTTCTTTATTCAAGGATAAAAAGCCAAATGTTGCAGACAATTTCATCTCCAAAACGGAGCGGGTCAGTCGCCAATCCGTAGTTCCGTCCGAAAAGCTTTCCAAAATGAAGCAACCTGCCTGAGCACGAACAGTTCGGTAGTCTCATGTTTTCCCAACTGTGACACGACTGCCTCACTTTCTGCGGAATGCACTCTTCCATTTTTTAGTTTATTTCATGACGGATTCACTTAGGTGTGATTCGATTCAATACAGTAGGAGGAAAGAACAGTGCAAACAAACAGTGATTTTAGTTTTAATTAAATTTGCTCTGGCTCTAGCGTTGCGGAATGCGGAGACGCATCTTTAACTCGTTGTTTTGTTGCTTGCTTGATTTACGAGAGATCGTCTGTTCTAACTGCCTTGTTTTCTTCGAACGATCTTTTCCGAGAAATTTTTATGATTCTCGCAGCATCCGAGAGAGATGAAAATTATGAGATTATTCTGAGGAAGTCGCTACTTTTGGTTTTTATGAATTATGGTGACAGATTTTAAGATATTGAGTAATTTGAAAAATTGACCGTGGATGCTGCCAGCTGACTTATTCTGTATAACTTACGGATGGTCGCAATTCTGAAATCTTGATAGAATATGAAATGAAAAAAAAAATTCCATTGTGCATTATTTTCAATATTATTTAAATAAACAACTATAAAAATGTTTTAAAAATATACTTTTATTAGTGTCCCATAAAGTAGAAAATAATCTTTCTACCAGAAATCGAGAGTTAAAAACAAATTCACAAAAGCGCGAGGCGCTGTTAAAATTAATCTAAACGAATTGGAATTCTAATCACATTCATACTATGCTTTAATTTTGAAGAAATATTTAGGAATTTTCTTTTTTAAATATTCAGTGCGGCTTAATTTCTTTATAGTATTGTTTCCAGTTCTTCAAGCCTTTATGATTGCACTTTGCCTTTTTTGATAAAAACTTCTTTTCTAGTCTTTAATACTCTAATAAAAGCGTGTTTGCACCCTTAAGGGGACATACGACTCTTAACCTCGAAAAAAATGATGGGAAACTGTCAAATTCGATACATTATATGTCTGAAACAATGTAATTCTCAAACTCACTTTTTTCTAGAAAAATATCTGTTCTTTCTTTTATAGTACACATATTTTCAAACCTTCATATTGATATGTATTTATTTGAGAGAGTAATAAGTATGGGTATAATGTTTGGAGAAAAAATGAGATAGTCACCTTGCGCGCATGATTGCGGATAAAATATTTATCTAAACACAATATTTTGGGTATCTAAGTAATCCAAACAGTCTGTTTAAGAAACTGAACCACAATTTATTAGCATTTACATTCAATTTCGATTTTATATACCAATTTAAAATAAAAATGTTAAAAATAGTTAAACAAAGAAACTTCTTTGGAGAAATACGTACAAAAATGTGGTTCAATTTATAGAACATAGCAAAATACATATTCGAAAAAACTTTTATGTAAAATTATTCAATAGTTCTTGAGATATCGTGCGCTCACTATCAAAAAGACGCATTTTGAGATATAGCGCTTTAAAGATATGGTCATATTCAATGTTTACGTTGAAGAGCTGATACATTTTCCTTCATAACTTTCATAATTATGGGAATTTTTTAGATCGGATTGTTTTAAATTGTTCATATATATATATATATTCATAAAATTGAAAATTTTCGAGTTTTAACAGTCGTATGTCCCCTTAAAGGCCCAGTGTTGCCTTTAAGCAACGTGCCCAATTTTGTCTTCTAAAATCTTGAGAATAAGACTGAAGCTCTAATGCCTGTTGTTGCCGATAGTATACATACTGAAATTTTTATTAAATCAATTTAAGACGTATAGATGGTAGCCTGAGTGCTGATAAAGAAATAAAAATAAATTGATGTTTTTCACTTGAGGCTGCATTTTTTTAGCTTTGTTTGTACGTTTGAGAATACCATATTTTATTCTACAATATTAAAGGAAATTCCTTATCCGTATTATTATTTAATAAAATCAATCTATGTTTGAGGTTATAGAATTTTATGGAGGATTTTTTTTTTCTGAAATAAAGCCCAGTGTTGTCGATAGGTAACAAACTGATTTTCAGCCATAAACCATATTTAGAAAAAAATAGGATTTTTTAAAGTATTTTTCCATGTTTTATTCAAGAAATGAAAGTCGGAAAAACATGTTAAAATCAATTTTTAAGAAATCGGGCTTTTAAGGGTTAAAAACTTTTTTATTTTTATTATTTTCTACTTTTTAGTCTTAATATATTTTACAATTCCTTATCATAAATATTGCGGGATCTTAAAATCAATTTTTCTCAAGTTCACCTACCTATGACGTCTCTCATATCAAATCAAAATTCAATTAATATTAATCGATTAACTGATAATTAAGTTAATCGATAAGCTGACAATAAAGCATTATGTTAATATCTGGAACAAAAATCGCACATTCTTTCATAGCTTTAGTACATCAAGAAGTGTGTTAAAAAAATCCTATTACAAATTTTCATCTTTACAAACATGAGACAAGTCAAGTTAAATGAGAGTATATAAAAGTGTATATGCTTCACTAAATTAATACGATATGAAATTCATTCAAATTTTTTCAAATTAAAGTACTACTGCATTTCTATAAAATTAACACAGGATTTTATATCAATGCGTAGTGGTGGCCGGGTAACTCTCGGTTACGGGACTGTAGGATCATGAGCTCAAAAAACGATTTCTTCAGAGATCTGCTGTGTACATGGGGCAGATACATGCTAGATCTGTCGAAGTCAAATGCCTGGATACTGTGGTGTTGAAGTTTGGAAAAGGAATGTCGTCCTCGTGATGTGACTGCGGTTCAAAATTATGAGGATCGTCCAAAAAAAAAGCCCTCATGGTGCTTAAAAATCTCATTAACCCTTTGAGGACGACCATCGGCGTTCCAACTTCTTCGTAGCGTTGAGCGTGCGGCTGTCCTCAAAAGATCAATCTATTTAAACTATACTTATGTTAATGTTTGGTGTAAAAGTCATATTGGATCTTATTTTCAGGTGATGTAGTAGTTGTTCAAGTACAATAAACTCATTTTTTATATTTACAGCCTTCTATATTTATCACTTCAAAATATCTACATTTAGTGAAATACAGATATGTCATCCTCTTCTGGAATGTTTTCATAAATCTCTTTCCATTCCATTTCCTGCAGGTTAGAAACACATTCCTTCATATCTAGCCCTCTTAAATCAGATGTTTTTGTTCATGCAATTAAATTCCTGTTAGTGCGATATATCTGTGCTTCTTTTTAAATATTTAAAAAAATATAGTCCATGAAATTATCAATTTTAAACATAAATGTTAATTTCACTTAATTAAATTTAATTACTTAATAATGTTATTATTTTGAAAAGTAATACATTCATTGCATGCTGCAATGACGTGCTAAATACACCCGTCTGACTGAAGATTGTAAATGAGGTTTATTTTTTGTGTGCATCCTAAAATGCACGTAAGGTCTAATTTTGAGGAATATAGAATAAGAGAATACATATGTACTCGGGTGTTCCTCTTTTCCTTCCCGATACTTACGACTCCCGAAGATGTGATTAGCTGCTATGCCACAATATCTGAAAGATATGCGCACAATAACTCCCAAGTTGGTAGATCTTTGCAATATTCTTCTGCGCGTGTTATGTCTAAAGAAAGAACTGAGTTTCAAGCAATAAATAGTTTCAAACTACAAGTATGAGGATGTCTATACTATTCTGAAATAAATAAATTGGTTTAACTTGATACTGTCAGCATACGAATTGGAATAAGATAAAATGACACTTAGTCCGATAATTGAGAAATGAGTCCGGATAAAAGACATTTTCAGTGGAAAGTATCCGACAATCATAGGACAATATCTCAATCCGGATAATCAAATTTCCATTCCGTAAACGACAAACCTGTTAACTTTAAAATGAACATTAAATGATCAATCCAAATACTGCCAAGTTCTACTTTATCATAATTTTTAACTGGCTGAAGAGCACATCAGTAGGAGGAGAAATGACTAGAGCAACGCTCTCTTATCCGACGAGTCCCGTTTTGTTGTTCTCCCAAGTCCATAGGCGTATTATCATCTGGAGGGAAAATCCGCCATTTGTGCCAGAAAGTATCAGATTTGGTGGAGGTCGAATGATAGCGTGGGCCGCTTCTCTATTCATGAGCGCAGTGACCCCCATGTCATTAGGAATGTATCTCTAACAGCTCAGCGACGCTGCGATGAAATTCTTAGACTTTTTGTAGCCCCTTACATTGTAGCAATCGAAGTTCATTTCATCTTAATGGGCAATAATTGTAGGCTACGTCGAACAACGTTAGCAAATGACCTCCTTAAAGACTAAGGGATCATTTGAAATGTTTGACCAGTTTGTTCTCCGGACATGAATCCAATACGACATGTTTGGATATGCAAGGTAGAAGAGTTGCCTACAGTCCCTACAAACAATGTAAGAGTTACCTTAAAATAATACCTCAATTACTCATTAATGTCCTAATAGATTCCATGTCTCTCTGGTGTTCAACATTGCTATCCTTTGAGGAAACCAATCCCGATAAAACATTTTCTGTCCATTTATTGAGCAAAGTAATAACTTCGTATTAGCAGATCGAAACGATGACATGGTTGGTTCACAAAATTCTACCTTCTTGGTAAAGATTTTAAGTATAAATTATTAAACATCTGAAGCGCTTTACATTCCAAGAAACATTCTCAACCTACTAGCAGTTCCTCATCTTTTACGCCTGCTAATATATACAGGTGGATGACAGAAAACTTGTTTAGGATTTACACATTTTTTTAAATGTCTCCCGAAAGGCTGGGTGGATTTTCTTTGAACTTCGACCATGTACAGAAGAGGCTTGAACTCACATTTTGCAGTAACTATTTGGTCACAAGGGTATGTAGGGGACTGACCAATAAAAAATTATTTACTACAAATACTTATATTTCTTCTAATATTTAAATATTTACTTCAAATTTTAATACAATGCTTCTCTAACATAATGTCGAGTATTCGTAAGTTTCGTATATATAATTTGGTTGAAAACCTGCACGTTATAAGCAAAAAACAAGCGGGAAATATGGGATTTTTTAAGAAAACCATTATATCTTCCTGAATAGCTATGTTTACGAAAATGCATGTAGATATTGCACATATCAAACAAAACTATTGATGAAAGTTGAAATTCATTATAAGATTTCTGAGAAACGGGGTGAGTCACAAATCATTTTCTGATGCATCAATTTCTTGTCAGTCCCCTACATACCCTTGTTACCGAACATTCACTGTAAAATGCGAGTTCAAGACTCTTTTTTATATGGTCTAATTTCAAAGAAAAATTATCTTTTTTACATGGTTTAATTTCAAAGAAAAATTATCTTTTTTACATGGTCTAATTTCAAAGAAAAATTATCTAGCCTTTCGGGAGTATTCAAAAAAATGTGCAAATCCTAATGTTTTTACATTCTTCTGTCGTCCATAAATATATTTCAGGTTCTTATCAACTACTTGAAGGGTGAAGTGAAAAACTATTGCCTACTTTAAAATATCTTCATAATCATGCTGAACCATAATTTATTAACAAATAAACCGAACAATTCCTAAAGCATAATCGCATCACTCCCCCTAAAAGTAAGCTAAATTTAGCAAATATTTTAAAATGTGTTGATGGCCTCGAAAAGGTAAAAAATAACTTTTAAAAGTTATGCATTAAAGCACAAAATAATAATCAATAAATTTTTAAAAAAACGTCTCCTTTATTGTATACGACGTATACGAAGAAAAAGTCATGTAATCGTCAAAAAATCCAATTTCGAGTTCTCCATGACTCTCCAAATCCAAAAAAACCATTCTTGGAATTTTGATTGTCTGCCTGACACGATAACTCATTAACACAACAAGTTAGACAGATGAAATTTTGTATGCTGTCTTTACACCAATCAAATTTGGTAGATAAACACCAAATAATACATCAATAAAAACTGACAAATTAAATTTGGCATATAGATTTATTACTAGATTTTTTTAGATTTGTTTAACATTTTGGACCCACAACATTCATGGATTTACTGTCTGTAAATCTGTATGTACGCGAACATGTTAACTTAAAATCTTAGTGTGCATCGTCTTTAATTTAAGAGAAAGGGAGCATTAAGAGAAAATTGAGAGAAGATAATTCCCTCTGGTTAGCTAGTGAACTTATTTTAAAATATGTACTCAATGCATGTATGTCTATGTACCATACTAATATTCTGAATTACATGAAATAACGTCGGATTTTTGTTCCACCTTAGCTCCCAGAATTTTTAAAATGAGGTCGTTATCACCCTGAATAGCTGTTATCTCAAATTTTCAAGCATTTCATTTCTATTTTAAATGAGCACAGATTTTAGTATATCACCTGCTTGGTTGATTTTCACCGCTCACCAGACTAGAAAGAACGTTCTTGCAGAGAACAAGACGGCCTTATAAAACGTGAGTGCGTGAAATATTCATGAGATCCTCCAAGGTTAGCGGGACCTCGAAATGAGCAAAGAAACACGCGACATACCTAACATGCTAAACCTCCGGCGTGATTTACACACTTTCTTCCCACTGCTTCAGAAGTGATCGATTCGGAGAATCCGATTTATATAGAAAGAAAACCCCAGGAGATATGCTTCAGCCAACACAATGAGAACTAGAAATTGCTCTTAATGAGGTTAGGCTTCTTATGAAATGGGGACCGGTAAAAGGGTGATTTTAAAAGAAGATTTAGCATAGAAATGTTTTGGAGGCGAAAGACTGTTATGTGATGTATGATGTAAAGGAAATTTTTGTTGCGGCCGTAAAGTTAAAAGGATGACAGTTTGTTTCTGGCAAAGTGAGACAGCAAGATGCAATGCTGAATTTATATGTATGTTGAAAATGAATTGTAGAAAGAAATTGGTCTGCTGACTGTTTGGTAGAGGTCAAACATATTGCTTTTTCTGTTCCGCTTGAACGTAATTTAGCAGAACACATACTTTTATGACTTAAACGGTTACTCTCTTTAAATACGTTCATTAAAATCTGCGATTTTATATTAAAAAATTTCGTGACACTCAAATTATTAATTAACTGAAGTGTTTTATTAAAAGTTTGCACAAAAAATAGTCTAACGAGTATTCGACTGATGATCAAATCAAAGCTTAATACGTAATTTAAGTTGATTTGGGAATAACAAAAAACCCGTTTCTAACCTAAATTTAAAAAATAAAGAGTGAATTTTGTTTGATTATGTCCCATTTTGAAGGAACGCAAGAACTGTTCAGAATTGACACAGTAAATTTAAGCAAAGCTAGATGACGAAGGTAAAGTCTGAGTTGGAACTCCATTGTATAATTAAAAATCATAAAAAATACAGAAAGAAAAAAATTTCATCAAATAAATAAATACTATAATAAACTAATAAAATAGAGAAAAACGAAATAAACTAATAAAATATATAAAGGAAATAAGGGGCTATTCCTTTCACGATGCATTATTTGTTGGTGCGCTTCAAGCTATCCGAAAGTCTTTTTTGAAATGTTGTGCATTTGTGTATTCTCAACGACAATACACTATTTTAATATTTTAAGAACTTAATTATCAAATAATCAGATAATTTTATTAAATTTATTTTACTACATGCGGGACGCCATCTGGTAGTGAATTTCGGAAATACATTTTCATCAAGATTCCAAAATATTTATAGTAACGAATTATAAATTAAAGACTAAAAAGTAGAAAATAATTAAAATAAAAAAAAATTCTACATTTTAGTACTCTAATAAAATCGTGTTTTAAAAACTTTTTATTAAATATGTTATTGGTAGGAACATTTTAGCATTACTAAAATTGGTTTCATGCAAATGACTTAATTAGTGGCAAAATTCGAGCACCCGAAGATTATTTCTATTTCTAGAGACATGAAACTCTCTTCCCGTTGAATGAGGATCATCAGTAAGCAGTGGCGTATCCACCGGGGGGCAAGGGGAGCATAGATTCTCCGGGCGCCATGGAGCCAAAACATTAGTGCCTTTGCGTCACTTTTCAAAGTAAAATATGATGAGGGAATATAAAAATACCATTCTCCAGAGGCCATTTACGTTCGCAAAGCCATTGATGACGAAGCGTGCGAATTGAGACGATGAAGGAAAAAAAAACATTATTCTCCTGGCGCCACTTACCTGCCCTACGCCATTGGCCATGGTGACAAAGCGTTAGTGAGTTTATTTCACCTTTTAATGACAAACACTATCAGGTAGCGAAAAAATGTCGTGCCTAGGGAGCCGTTAACACAAGCTAAACTGGTAGTGATGATTGGGGGGGGGCGAAAAATCATGTTATGATCCGGCCGCCACCTACCCTAGCTACGGCGCTGTCAGTAAGCAGGGCCGTAGCAAAAAGATGGCGAAATTGGCCCCTGCCAAGGGTGTAGGCAGAAGGGGCACATAAATGACCATTGCAGAAACAAGATTCAGGATTAGATTGGTACGACCCCTGTGTGAATAAAAAAAAACAACCCAAGAATGAGCCTTCCGTGGCTGATTAAAACAACAGGAGTTTTTAGTTCTGCCTATAGATAGCTAGTAACTGCACTTCGTCTTTCTGGCTAGTGATAGGCCGGATGAGATGTAATATTTTATATACGAGGATTTAAAATTGGCTAAATCTGTGTAAGGAAAAAATTAAGGTAGTTTTTCAGGAGACGTCACAGAGGGAGTGAAAATTAGCAAAAATGTAACACATAATTGGGGGAGGTGGCGCAGGAAAATTTGGAAGTTCTGCTAGGAGCGCAGGATCATCTTGGTACGGCACTCTCGAAACTACAATGGTCTCATTACTTGTGACAAAACTACTTCTGAAGGCTTACCAATCTTAAACTACATTACATGTAGTTAGACTTCGAATTAACATACCTACAGATATTACTGAGTTCCTTCGTCGACTTTTTAAAGATATCTAGACAGTTTTTCCGTGGTATCTTTTTGCATCAAAGCATCATTTACATAGACTTAACTCGTAGGGAATTTACTTCTCGCAGTGGCTCATTCCAGTTCAGAAATATTTTACAAAGGCGTTTATTTGCTTTTGAAATAGCAGTTTTGAGAGAGTTCACAGTGATTTTGCTTTGAACTTGCTATTTATTCAAATTAAAATATTTCCTTAATTTTCTGAAATTACTCAATGACCCACTTATGAAAGCATTTGATCAAGAACTCCCAAAAGTAGAGCAGAGGAGAGGCGAAAGCAGTTTGCTTTTCTTTTTTAAATCCCTTGAATGCGTGTTTAAATGCACGTAAGACATTCTTTTCATAATCTAAATCGATTGAACGAAATATCATACGGCTATTTTCAAGAGCGATTAAAATCAAATCGATGATAAGTTATTTTTACTCTGCCAAGTCGCCAAGCAAGAGTGTGGTTGATTGTTTACATCGCTCCGCTAATTTTGCCTAATTTTACGGTAAATTTATCGATTTTAATCAAATTTTTTGTATTTTTAATTAGTTAACGAGTCAAGTGACCACCCGTGGGCTTTAATGTCATATTATATTGATTATTTTATGAGATAATGGACTTAGAAAATTCGCTCAAATTTTGACTGTGTATTTCTTCAAGTTCCATTTATTACTTTGATATATAGTGTTGCACCCGGATAATAGGCCTTATTATCAACATTTACACCAATTTTGGTGGAATTTCATACGATATTGGTGCTCTTAGGAGCAATACAAGACTTGTATCCACCGGAATCGTCGTTGTTTGGGTGAAACGTCTTAATATCCATTTTATTTACGAGAAACGCCCCTTCGTCTTCAAAGATCTTGAATCACGTGACTCGATGTAGGTTATCGTCAGCGATTGAACAGTTTGCCTTGAAAGGAAACTTGGAGAATTCCTGGAGATATCGGCAACAACATCTTAGTTTCTGAAAACATCACCGGCAACATCCTCGGGATACTCGACGATTTCTTCATTGGCTTTGTTCTACCTTGTGAACTCTGTACAGGGTACAGACTTTGTGTTTTGTGTGTGTTCAGATTTTCCTGGATTTTCAAGGGCATTTGCTTTCTGGATTTGCTGTGAGTTTTTTATGGTTTTTATTCGTATTTAAGTTGTGGAGTGATCCTACTGTGTTTTTATATGCTGATGATTTGTTATATGTGTGTATGCTTTATATGTGTGCAAGCTTTTAATATAAAGATTTTAAATTTTGACCAACGTTTTCTCAAGGGTGTTCTTATATAAATTTAACGTTTTTATCCTGGTTTTTGAATTCTGTGTTTTTTTAAAGTGCTCTCTCCCCTTTCCTAGAAATGGGAAGGAAAAAGGGAGAAAATAATACTGAAGAGGGGGGCCCATCTTCCTCCGCATCGAACACTGAGTTGCCCAATGAGCTCCAAATACTTATTCAATCACTAGATTCCAATGATTTTTATGAGGAGGTTCAGAAAACCCTTAGAATGCTATTGGCTGAGTTCGATAAGGTCTCCAATACCGCAATTGAATCTAGATTACAGTGGGGTAAAAAACTTCGTAACAAATTTACCTTGGATCATTTTAGCGGATTTGTAGATCTCTTTAAGAATCTTTGCGGCAGATTAAAAAATAAAGATGCAGATATTTATGATCTGCAAAATGTTATGTCTGACTGTGAACTCTCGCTGGCGAGGGCTAAGATTTGGGCACTAGAAAAGGAGAAAGCGGCGTTGCAGGCTAAATTAGACCTCCACAATGAAATTTCCCCATCTTTAGAGAAGATCATCCCTAAATTAGACGAAATTAGAGAAGCTAATAATCAGAAAATTATGGAAGAAATTCCCAAAATAATCAAAAATGTTGCCTGCCCAGACATTAAACAATCACTAGAATCTGCCAACAAACAGATTATTGATGAGGTTAAGAAAAATGGTGTGGAGGCTCGTTCCTTCGCGCAAGTGGCCCTTCAATCTAAGAATTTAACACCTAGGTCCTCTTTGCCTCCTAGTGAGCCTGAGGGCATCTTATTAATCAAACCGAAGGATGACTCTCACAGAGACTATGAAATCAACCAAAAACTTTTCTTGGATATCTTGCAATCACACAGTCCTGAGGTCCGCCTCAGGAGTGTAAACAAAATTTATGGCGGCGGTATTAAATTAGTAGCCGCAAACACTGACGAAATTTCAAACATTAGAGAGGTTTTAAAGGAATATTGCTCTGAGGAGACACTAGACACATTTGATCTCGTGATTCCCAATAGAAGGACCCCACAAATAATTCTGTATAATATCACGAGAGATGTGGATCAAGAGAGATTAAAGATTGGTTTACTCGCAAAAAATATATTTTTAGCCGATTCTACTAACAAGCCTCATTTTAAGGTGGAATTTAGGATTGCTGCTAGGAACCCCCGATTCAATCACTGGGTCCTCTCTATTAACCCAAAAAAGTTCAACGACATCATGAACAAAGTGGGATTGTATTTCCAGTTTTCGAGACTTCGATTCGCTGAATTCATATCGATTAGACAATGTAGGAAATGTTTTGGCTTCGGCCATACAACCAGCAAATGCGATCCCCAGGAGAAGCAGCACTGTGATAAATGCAGTGAAATTAAAGAGGAGGGCCATCGTTGTCGTGGCCCTAGCTGTAGTAATTGCAAAGATTTTAATAAAAAAGCCAGAAAGACTTACGGTTGCGGGCATAGCCCACTTGATCAGAATTGCAGATCTCTTGCTAGACAAAAGGAACTAGTCAAAAACAGGACTGACTATGGGTTGTAATTTTTTAAGAGGTGTTCAGATTAATGTTAATCATTGTCTCGCCGCCCACACGGGGGCGTTTGTGGTCGCTCGGGACTTACAGTTGGATTTCATCGCCATCCAGGACCCCTATCTTTATAAAGGGGAACCCCCTAAAACCGAATGTGGAAAAGTATATATGTCCATGAAGAAAAACGCAATAACTTATATTTTTAATAAGAATCTTAATTGCTATTTTAAGTTCAACACCACCAATACAGTGGTTGTTGAACTTCATTTTAATAACATGATTTTTAATATTTTTAATTGCTATTTTCCCCCACACGACGATATTGATGATTTAATAGGTGAATTTCAAGATTTTAATTTTAATAATAGTTTTAATTTGTTGGTGGGGGATTTTAATTGTAAATCGAGAAGCTGGGGCTATGACTCCGACAACTACAGAGGTAGAAAAATGTCGGAGTTCATGGCCTCAAATAACCTTCATATCTGTAACATACCAGAGTATGGACCCACATTCATTTCTCCGATTCATCAGGGGTTCCCTGATCTTACCATCATTAATAATTCCGTAGCTAATTATTTAAAAAATTGGGGTGTCCTGGATACCCAGTCCCATAGTGACCATAAATATATATATTTTAAGCTTGAATTTGAAGACATACCAGAGGCTGATTTTTATTTTAAATCAAAATTTGGGCAGAAGAAGTTTTTGAATTTTATTAAAAAGCATTTACACTCTTTTAAAACCAAATTGAACAAGGTGGATAACATTGTATATTTTAATCAATATGTAAAGGATTTTATTGAAATGATCAAAAGAGCAGCTTTTAAAACATTTAAGAAGAAACCCAAGCGAATTTCACAGAGATTCAGCTTCTGGTGTGAAGACCTCCGTGTGGCACGCAATAAAGTTAGTAAATTATTTAAAATATATGTGAGAAATAAATCGATTAATAATGATCAGGTATTAGTCCAGAGCTCCGGCAGTGCTTACCGGAAGGCCAGAGCCGGCTACAAGAAACTTTTACTTCAGACTAAGAGAAAGGCCTGGGAGTCTTATTGCATCAATTACAACGAAAGATATGGCTCTCTATTTAACTTGGTTTTTAATAAGTACAATATAAATAATGAAATCTGTGTAAAACCTAACAATAATCCTAATTTATCAATTAAGGAAAAAATATCTTTTATTATGGACAGTTTCTTCCCAGGCCAATCTCCAGGAGAGGAACTAACTTACTCCCCCGTAGTCGGCTCTGTTGATCCACTTATTATCCAGGATCTAGAATTAGTTTTTAATGCTTTAAAAGGTGGTAAGGCTCCGGGCCTGGACCGTATCGATTACCGTATGTGGAGAGCGGTGTTCGAATATGATAAGGATTTTATGCTTGACTTTTTTAACATGTTTTTTAAACTGAATTATTTTCCTAATTGTATGAGGAATTCCAGGATCTTCTTCCTTTTGAAAGATGGGAAGGATCCTGGGTTATGTTCCTCTTACCGGCCAGTTTGTCTTCTTCCAACATTAGGTAAAATCGTCGAACGATTATTTCTTTTAAAATTAAATCGATGGCTAGATCAGAATAATATTATACATTCAAACCAATACGGCTTTCGTGAGGGCAAAAGCTGTGATCTAGCCATTTCTAATATCGTAGAGAACATCAAATCCCGAATTCCTTTTGAGCATCTTGCCCTCGTTTCTCTAGATATTAAATCCGCGTTCGACAACATGAACTGGCCGGTTCTTTTTAATATTTTTAATGTAATTGGACTTCCCAAATTTTTTATGAATTTTATATTTTATTACTTGAAAGATCGATTTGTATTTTATGTCAACGACGTATTCGAGACATCTCGGCAATGTTTTAGAGGATGTCCCCAAGGGTCGGTGATAGCACCCACTCTTTGGAATATTTATATAAATTCGTTACTTTTTAATAATAATGGAGAACTTTACATACAGGCATTTGCGGATGACCTGGCACTGGTTGTGGGGGGTCGAACGGCCAGGGATTTGGAGAAGAACGCCAATCTTATCCTGGCCGAAACAGCTAGTAAATTAGACTCCCTTAAACTATCTCTTTCTATACAAAAGTGCCAGGCAATCGTCTATAGGAGTTACGCATCTCAAAAGTTCTCCAAACGCAATTCAACGATCCTGAATCGCAAACCAACTTTTAGAATTAATAATATATCAATTCGGGTTACCGATAGCCTTAAGATACTGGGAATTATTATTGACCAAAAACTATCTTGGACCGCCCACATAGACTCTCTTCATGATAAGATTTTAACTTTAACTTCAAATTTTAATCGTATTGTCAAATCGGATTGGAGTGTTAATCAAAACCTAATCAAAACCTGGTATCTAACAACGATTGAAAAGGCCCTACTCTATGGCGCAAGTGTCTGGGGTGGGGCCCTAACGAAAATCCAGGTCAATCGATTACACTCCATCCAACGAATATTTTTATTAAAATTTACTAGGGGCTACCGAACTACTTCAACCAATGTTTTGAACGTTCTCACCGGCATCCCCCCATTACATATATCAGCTGAAGCAGAACATATTAAATTCCAGATCTGGGTGCGGCGCTCCAGTCAATTCAATCACATAATAGATTCCGTCTCTCTTGATCAAAATATCCTTATCAAAAAAATTCCCTCCCATCTGAAATTTATAAGTCCACCTACACAAATAGATAACGCAGATTTCGAGGTATACACGGACGGATCCAGAATCGAAAATGAGACTGGGTTCGCCGTGTGTACCTTTCAAAATGGTCAAAATCTTCACAACTTTCTTTTCAAATTAAATTATTACAATTCTGTATTCCAAGCAGAACTGGCGGCCATTCATCATGCAGTCAAATGGGCCGCCAGTAACAATTACAAAATTAACATTTATACAGATAGTCTGTCATCAATTCTTGCATTAAAGAGCGCCCACTCCAGATCTTCATTTGTTAATAGTGTGAAACAAGATGTCGCAATAGCAGGTAATCTGGTCGGCCTCTCCTGGGTGAAAGCCCATGTTGGCATCCAGGGGAATGAGGTGGCCGACCAAAATGCAAAACAAGCAACTACATCTGGTGAGGAGT
Organism: Araneus ventricosus; assembly: GCA_013235015.1. Taxonomy (NCBI): domain Eukaryota; kingdom Metazoa; phylum Arthropoda; class Arachnida; order Araneae; family Araneidae; genus Araneus; species Araneus ventricosus. The sequence goes on along the minus strand of BGPR01001886.1, from coordinate 137,369 downwards.
TGGTTATTCCAGCTCCTCGTTCTTTTTTAAACAGAAAACTCAAACTTTACATCTGTCAGACATGGAATACCCTCTGGAACAATTATGATTCAGCTTCGGGTGAGAGAGTCCGGAAACACATAAACACGGTTAGCCCCACGTTTTTAATCAACAATAAAATTTTAATTTACTTTTTAAGTGGGCACGGTCCTTTCCCAGCATATCTATACCGATTTAAAAAAATTAACTCACCACTCTGCGTCTGCGGTCAGGGGGCGATGCCGAACATTATACATTCGACTGCTCGCTCACCAAAGAGTTTCATCTAACAAAACCCGCAGACGCTCATCGAAAAGCGTGGTTTTCAAATTTAATGAATAATAACCAGGCTATCGGAAAACTTGCAAATTTTCGTTCAGGATCAGTAAAGGGGTTTGCGATTCGCTGACCCGTTCTGGGGACTCCTAGTTTTTAAAAGTTTTTTAGCATATTTTTTCTTTACCGTGCTTTTATTGCTTTCCCGACCGGCTGGACCGGTTTGTGTCATTTCATCTGTTAACTTTTGTATGTTACTTGTTTTATTTGGACCCAATGTATTTTATACTTCATTAATCTCATATTTTGATGGGGACTTTACGATGGAGTGGGCGAAGTACGTCGGGAGTTTTATACTCCTGGTAGGGCCACCCAAGGCGTGAAGGTCGCTCCGTGTCCCATCTTATCATTATTTCACCTTACTAGCTCATTGAATCCTGTTTTATAGGTATATTGTGGTGTCTTTGGATCTGACCATTTTATAGCTATGTTTGATATTTTTAGATTTTTGACTATTTGTATAGATTTTTAGATATTTTACTATTGAACTTTGGTTTTACTAAAATTGTATTTTTAATATTTTTTTTTTAACTTTTGGCACCGCTCTCCTTATCTGAACACCCATTTTGGTCAGTCCTCGTATAGCAAGACATGTAAGTCATTTCTGACCGCGCTTTTAATTCGCGATCTTCCTGGGGATCTCCGGTTATAGGATGTAGAAATTACCCCTCAGAGGGTATTGAGGCGATTTTTAATCCTTTAACACTTCTTTTATTCTGCTTGTGTCTCTGACAGCAATTTTGGATTTTATCTCGCCTTGGGACATTTTCCTTGGTTTCCTTCATCGTGTTTTTATTCTTTGATATTCATTTTAGTATTTAGACTATAATCTGGCTTTTTAACGACTTGGTTGTGTTTGTTGTGTGTGTGTTTGTGTGCGTGTGTGATGTGTTGTCTTGTTTTGTCATTATTTTTATGAATTTTAATATATATTTCAGGTTCCTCTGGTCTGGCGGAGTCTTGGCAGTCTGGTGCCCTTATTGGGTTCTCTTCTTAACATCTACATATTGCTCTTGGAGCATTGGTCTCAATATTCAAATAAAATAAATTTTTACCACTTGATGTAGATTTGTCATTTTACACATTCACCACATACAAAACACCAGATTGTCTTGGTGTAGGGCTTTTAATATGATAATTTTTAAATTCAATGACTCTTATATTTTATTAGAACACAGGATTACTGGAATTGGGAAAATTTTACTTCATCGGAAAACGGGACTTCATATATTTCATCATTTTATCAGAACACTTGACTGAGAAATATTTTTAAAAAATACACGTCTCGGGCTGACACCGGAGACGGGTTGTATTAGTATTGTGTAATAATGTTGTTTGTGAGTGTAGATGTACTAGATAGAAAAATGGGCCCTTTTACCATCCTGAAATGAGCTAGGCCTTTCATCTTCGGTCATGTTTAAAAATTGTTTTATTTGCTTTTCCTTCGTTATTTCATCAACTTTTCACACATCTCCATTTTGTACAAAGTTTTACTCATCATATTAATCTTTCACATCATATATTTTAATTCTACTTTTTTAGTCCATTTTGCCATCAACCAGACTTTGCCATCAACCAGACTCTGCCGTGGCCAGTAGGTAACAATTTTGTAAAATTGTTATATATTTTGCTGCTTCACTTCTACTGTATTAAATTTTGCCCTGCTCTGGGAACAGTTTGTACTATTTCAATTTAAGCCTATATTTTAATTCCTGCCCATGTTGCAGGGCTCAGATTGTGTGGCGGCGTTTGCATTTTTACTAAGACTTGTTTTATTTTTTCCGCCCTTTGGCGTAGTTTGTAATTTTATATATTTTTTTTTATGTGTCAAATTATATTGTTTTTAAGTACTGCCCCTGTTACAGGGCAATGACTGTAATAAGATTAATTGACACAATAAATCCTGCCCGTGGGGCCGGGGCACGCTATTCCTTCGGCGTGCTTGGGGGCCCCTCTCCCCGCCGATTCCTTTTGGCCCTAAACCCTTTGGGTGGGCAGATTCGGCGAGGGTATTCAAGTTATTTTTACAGAGATTAAGATGTTCCCCAAAGGTTAATAGAGTCAATGGCGTAGCTAGGGTAAATGGCGCCTGGAGCATTCAATTTTTTATACCCTCGAGTCATATTTGGTTTTATAAACAGGAAATAAAGGCAATAATATGTCGTCTTCGATGTTACTCCTTAGAATGGCGCAAAGATCATCCATAAGCCTTTATCACTCATTATTAAACCTCTGGTTAGAGAGGAAAACGTGACATAATTTCATAAATAAAATTGCTTGGATCTACGAAACAAATATACATAGAGTACCTTATAACAGGACGGGACATTGTATTTTCTTTTCTCCTTCCTTTTATATTTGGGGCTATAAAGTGAAATAAATGTATTTATATTTTGTCTCTGTTGCGTTCCTCAGAAGGTGGTGGTGTGTTAGGAGGGGGGGCATGGTAGCCTCGTGACACGGGCTTGGAGTCGCGATCCGCGGGCTGGTTCGAGACCAGGTTTTGAGGAAAATTCGCCTTGTATACGACTCAGTTTCACGTTAAATTCATTGGTGGGTCAAACGTCCTCCTACTGGTGTGAAATGTGTCGTCTCAAATGTCGTTCTCGTCCTTTGACCAGGAGACGTTAATATAAAAAAACTACACCCTGAAATCGGGGGTATCGGATATTTATGCCCTCTTGCCCCCTTCACTACGCCGATGCATCCCAGGTAGACTAGACGTTAAGGTAACTAAACTAAACCCTGAAATCAGGAACACCGGATGTTTGTAACTTCCTGCCCCCTACACAATTCCACCGGGTCGCAGGTTGACAAAATACTAATAAAATCTAATCAAATTGGAATCATCGTCCCTAACTGCTGCCGTCTCTGGACCACATCACAAAATCATATGACAGCGCATCAATGTCCTTTTAGATTCGCATCAACTTTTCCCCCTTGCACTCTGCCTCTCCTGACACCGGTGCTCCCCTCCTCCGAAAGCACTCGAGGCAATGTGCTCGCGTGCCACCTGCCCTACAAAAATGCCAGGTGGAGGCAGCTGTGACAAAAACTCCCATCTTGTGGAGGTGGCACCGAAAAAGGGAAGTTCTGAAAGGACCAAATAGGCATGAATTGTTGAGACTTCCGCTGAAGAAGAAAACGTGCCTCCCAAAATGAAAGGAGCGTTTTAGAAAAAGATCGTCTGCCTCTTAATAACTCAGCTAGACATATATATGTGGGAGAAAGGAGTGGTGTGACTTAAAACGTTCCCGAATCACGTTCGTGGATGCGTCCGTGATGATTTTATTTTATATCAAATCGCCATGTGTTTTGTGTGAGAGGCTCTTATCCAAATGTTCTCTGGGTTTCTTCTTTTTTTAGTGCAGGATAAGTGGTTTTACAAAAAACGAAAGTTTTTGAAACATTTTGAGTTCTTTTATTGCTATAGAAAAGATAAAGGCTCCCTCCGTTCAATTTTACTTGCCCGATTTGCCTTTTTCTTCCAAATAAAGAAATGGCCAAAGACAGATTTGGTAAAACTCGGTCCATACATCTTTTGACGTATATACTTGCAATAGCGTTAATCTCAAAAATAAAATTGCCCGTGCCCACATGTTTCCTCATTCAAAATGGATTTTTTTTTTTTCATTTTGATTTTTTTTTCTTGTTTTTCGAACAAGTTTATTTACGGTTACAAAATTCTTGAGCTATACAGGGCAAACCGTCTGTCCTAGAGCTACTAAATATGACATAAACATAGAAGCTGTAATTATGCATCTCGGAGAGATTTCTTTGATATTTTAAAAATTTTAATTAATTAAACAGTAGGAAAATCTTTGAAGTCCGAAAATGTAATCAGACATTAATAATTTTTTTCATTATCTTAAATTTTTTTTAAAAAATTGTCTCTTCAATGATACCAATCTAAATGCAGTAGAATTTTCCCCTAATTTTAATAAATTTGTAAAAATATTTTTAAGTATAATTTACAACAATGCTTTTCATTGTTGTAATGAAATTGAAATCGTTTTCGTTGTTGCTGTAAATATTTAATTCTCGGTTTTTAATCCATTGGTAAGATAACCAAGGAATGAGGATCCGGCTACTTTTCGCATATTGAGATATTCCTTTTAAAACATTATTTTAATAAAATTTTTAAATTAAAAAAATTGTGATAATTCCGGTTAAAGTTTAACTTCAGTAGTAAGTAATGTCGAAAGTTTTTAAAGTTCATCCATTTTTAAACATTGCTGCTCTTTCCTGTAATGCAAACGGATATGTAAAAATACATTGTCGCTTTTTTGCCTTCAACTTTTGTTTACTTACACTGAAGTTTTCCCGCGACCCGATTTCACGGAAGATCCGCCTTGTATTAGGGCCTGGTGCACGATAAATCTGCCGAAAGTCGAACGTTCTACCGCTGGTGTTTTTCACAACTTCCAATCCGCCCCGGCCTACACAACCGGGTGTAATGCCTTGTAAGAAGACGGAGGAGAAGAGAATCACTTCAGCACTGTGAGGCGACAATTACCGAAGGCCTGGGTAAATATCCAAAAATTGGGTATTTTGAGGGGGAAAAAATTAGAATGCTGATTCACAATAAAACATACAAACTTTTATAAATACCCAAACACTTGATATTCTGCAAAAAAAAAGTATTTATGAATGGTGATTCAAAATCAAACATAAAATTTATAAATACCCAAAACTGGGTATTTTGCAATAAAAAAAGTATTTGAGAATGGTGATTCAAAAGTGAAAGATTAAATTTATAAATACTTATACACTGAATATTTTGCAAAAAAAAAATCGAACTTATTTGTGAATGGTGATTCAAAATGAAACATATCAAATTTATAAATACCTCCCAACTGGATATTTTGCAAAAAAAAAAAAAAAAAATGGTGATTCAAAATGGAACATAAAAATTATAAATACCCTAAAACTGGGTATTTTACAAAATAATAATAATAAAATAAGAGTATTTGCGAATGGTGATTCAAAATGAAACAAAAAAAAATAAATAAGCACCCAAAAACTGGGTATTTTGTAAAAAAAAAAAGTATTTGCGAATGGCTATTCAAAATCAAACATATAAAATTTATATACATAATACACAGTTTATAAAATTTTGAAATTAAAGTTTTGATTAAATTCTAAAAAAAAACACAATTGCTATCAGGATTCAGAATAAAGTATTCTAAAGCTTAAACGGAATCGGGGATAATTTAATTTTTCCGATTTGAAACAATGACACTTAAAATAGAATAATAATTTTTGACACCGGTTATATTATATAGACAGCGCTAGTGAATCTTGTGATCCATAGTTTATTCACATTGCTATGCTGTAAGTTAGCCATTCTTGTCTTGATTTAGTGAATATTTAGTCATTTACGTCATATGTAATATTATTATTGTAAATTTTACGTTAAAAAGTAAAACAGAAAAAAAATGGTAAAAGTAACCTGCTTGGAACTTTTAATGTTAAAAAGGATAAAAGTATCGAATTAATGTACTGTAATGTTGAGAACAAACATGTCAATGTAAGGAAAACGAAGAAACATAAAAAAATATTTCAAAAGTCCTGCTGGATTAAAAAAGGTTTTGAAAGGGATAAAATAGATAATGAATTTTCTTTTGAACAAATTCCAAACATTACAACTACATCAAATTTGGAGGTTTAAGAACCTTTAAATATTGATGTTCATGATCCAGATGAATCCCGTCTAATCAGGAAACTATGTGTGAGTATGCGTCTAACACACCGTCAAATAATACAACAGTTTCAGCAACAAAAAATTCACATTTATTGTTGCTGAAATCTTGTTACAAAGATCACTTACCTTTGCATATTACTTTCAGAATAATTCACTCTTAAAAACTGTTAGAACTGAAACATCTGCTAACTTTTCATCAGCAATGTCAAGGTACTTTTATAGAGTTTAAAAGGTTCATATATTACTAGTTTTCTTTTTTTTACCTTAGCGTATGCTCAATATATATTCTATATATGTTTATATTATATAGAGACATCTTGTTTCACAGCAGTGCCCGTATTTTATATGAATAGAGCTAACTGAAAAATAAATACCCAGGTAAATACCCATTTTGGGTTTTTCCCCGGGTAAATACTCATTTTGGGTTTTTTTCCCTGGGTAAATACCCAGGGTATAAATAAATACCTGCGTCGGACCCCCAGCGAAACCGGGGATTTATTTAATAAAAATTAAAGGTACTCCCAGTAACAGGGGTGGTATTTAATTACATAAAAATATCACACAACTGCTCATCTGGTCGATGCAGAATAAGATAGACAGTTTAAAACACTAATCCAAATACAATACAATAAAATGTTTAAAAACATTATACATATAATCAAACATCGCCGCTAGAGAGAAAAATAAATTCACACAGTAAAGATTCACAAACACACCCCACTGGGTGATAAAAACCACATCATCAATTGCCGTATCAAAAACCAGAGGGGGATGCCGGCTCAGGTATTGTTCTCGTCATCTGACCTAGATTCAAAATTGCGAAGTCCGTCCCGAAATAGCTCTCGTGTAACTTCAAAACGAAACGTTAATCTAACTAAGGTAAATTAAAGAAAACTGCGGGTCACGGCTTATAAACTCGAGTAAAGAGGATTTCATAGGTTCGAAAATTTTTACAGCAGATGCTCTTATTAGATTCTTTAAAGATAGAAATTAAAATTAACGAAGAAAGTTATTTTTTTAAAGCAGTTGATTCAAATTTCCGAACACATTTTTAAGCCAGTCATTGATATGTGTCCTTTACTTTCTTTCGTAAATGTACATTTAAAGAGTAGAATTTTTATTCAGATGAGAAGCGTTTAAGAAACACTGCTGTAACATATAACAAGAAAGCCAATACTGCTTTTAATAGTATCTTTTTTACTTTCAGAACTGTCGGAAAAGAATCCATTTTTTCTTCAGTTCTATATCATTTTACTATAAATGATACATAGTAAGCCAACTTTGTACCCCTCGCTTTAACAACCCGGTGGATTTCTTTCAAAACATCAGTAAAGGGCAATATGACTAATTTTTAAAATTATAAATAGATGAGATCTCTAAGCATCCTTTTAAAATGGGAAATATTGCGAAAAAATTGGGAGCTGTTTCACCAATTTTAAAGTCACTGTAGAATAAGATATGTTTTCATTCTATCCATCCAAGGTGATAGTATTTCTATCTTACTTTACTAGCAATAAAACTAGCCATCGTACCTGAAGCCATACAATGGGATAAAGAAGTAAAATTTTCAACAGCTGAATTTTCTTAATGACAGATAAGTTCCGGAAGGGTGATATCATAATTTTCTAGAGACACAGCATTTGTACAAGACCCTACACTGAGGAAAAAATTCTACTGATACGATGTTTATGGTAGTAGTTCTAACCCGACTTGATCTATAATATCTATTCAAGTCTTTGAGTCAAGGATTTACGATAAATTGGAAAGTATCTGCTGCAGAGAGCGACCTTGGAGCACCTGAGGTAAAAGTCTTACTTAGCTTCATTTTCTGAATGTAGGTTGCCCTCTTGGAGAGTTTTCAGGAGAAATTGCCTCATATTTGTGTTACGCTTGATGGCAAACCAGGAAATCAGACCGATACCAGATTGTTACTAAAGCGCACACCAGTTTTTGAAATAATGCAGTTGAGCTGGCACAGCCAGAGGGCAGAACCCATCACATTCTTCCTCCGGTTCAGATTCTCCAGCCATGCCATGCCTTAACCCACTAGATCAGCGGTTCCCAACCTATAGGCCACGGCCCACTTATGGGCTGTGGATAGCGTATTAGTGGGCCGCGGAACGCTAGTAAAAAGTCGAAGACAGAGGAGCTTCAAGAATCGTCACTAGTGTTTTGCTTTATAAACAATATCCCTTGGGGGCTGGGGAACCCGTGGACTTGTCGTGCTGTCACAAATCGTCTAACTTCACCACTGGTCCATGCTGGGCATTACACACTTCTGGTTTGGCTGGGCCTGTGAAAGTTTCAATCAATCAATTTATAAACAATATATTTTTAATCCCTTTAGATTAATCTTTACTAATTACTGAGATATACTTTCATATAATATACATATAAATGTATTATAGTTGTTTGTATTTTTTACTTGTATATTTAGTTTGTGGGCTTCAAAATATTTTCTATACAATAGGTGGTCCGCACAATCAAAAAGGTTGGGAACCGCTGCACTAGATCACTAATGAGCGTGCAACGCTAGTACCGACGGAAAAGTAAAAGTTGTTTAAAGTATAATTTCATGAAATACTTCTGAGAATATATGTTAGTTCTGAATTATATTGCTTTCATACATTTTTTTAAAAACCTCAAGAAGATATTTTTTACACTTTGAAATAATTTGCGGTTTCATTTCGGTCCCGGAGGCATATAGGCATTCTGTACTCGAGCAGAGCACCATTGTAACTTTGGAGGGCTCTGATTGGACAAGCGAATCTGACGTCACTCTTCTGCACATTGCATCAATAGTGAGACATACGTATCTTGTTTATAGTTCTTAAAACTCTGAATACTAATTTTTTCTCCAAGATATTGCCTGAATTTCTTTTCAAAAGGGGAATCTTTCTTCTTCTTGATTTAATGCCGTTAGATTTGCTTCATTATTGCTTCATTCAAACCTGAAACATTGAAATTTATATGTTAATAGTTAACTTAAACCATGATAAATATAAGTATTGAAATGATGCCTGGTATAGGATTACAAATTACAACATATATCATCTAAAAGATAAAGATTTGAAATAATTATTGCTACTTACCAGCATAAAAGCCTTGTTCCAGATGGTCTAGAAGATCGAAGATTTCATTTCGTGTCCGACGTTCTTCCATATTCTTCTATCCATGAATACACATCGGAAACACGATGCTGCGAACGATGGTTTCATCTTCAAAAATTTTAACAACTTCGTTTACAAAAGAAGGGGGAAGATTGGAATTCTGATTAGCCATGGCGTATTACACAAAGAACATTTCGCTATCGTTAGTCGAAAGAATCAGTCAGAGCGTGGTCAGAGGTAAACAAACAAGCAAAGCATAGTTGCGTCAGATTCGCTCGTCCAATCAGAGTCCTCCAAAGTGACAATGGTACTCTGCTCGAGTACAGTATGCCTATATGCGTCCCGGAGCTCTGGTGAGTGCTAAGTGAGTCTTGCTCTGATTCAGCCCTCATAAAAAAAACATATATATGCCTTTTACCAGTACAACTATTTAAAATTCGTTCACCAACAACTTGCGAATTTTAAACGTAATTACTGAAAGTTGACAGAGTGTAAAAAGCAATTTTAACTTATTGAGATTGTTTCTATGCACTTATTTAAATTGACGTTTCATGCTTGCAAAGAAAAAATTTTGTAATTGATTTTCCATTCTCTTCCTGATGTGTTTGTATCTTCCTCGATGAAAACAAACTATTATAGAATTTTCAGAGAACTTAATAATCAGTTAATTGATTAATTTAATTAAATTTAGATTTCATACGAGAAGAGCCACCTAGTTGAGAATTCGGAAAAAAATGATTTTAAGATTCCATATTTATAAAAGTCAATTATATATTAAAGACTAAATAGTAGAAAATAATTAAAATAATAGAAATTCTCTACTTTTTAGTGCGTTAATAAAAGCGTATTTTCAATTTTTTTTATTAAATTTATTATTTCATTGTTTCACTCAAAAATATAAATTGCAAAATGGATACAATTAACGATATTCGAGTTTGCATTCACTCGTAACATGACTTAAAATTTTCTTTACGGTATTGCATAGGAACAGCTCATTCAATTGCCTCATCAAAAACTAATACAAAAACTCACACATAGATTGTATAATACATTACAAGCATAATCGAAAATTTATGAAAAAAAAGCACCGAAAAATGCAGATGGAAAAGAATGAAAATTAACGATTGCATTCACGCTCTCATCACATGACATCAATACCTTTCAAAGCCATCCCAAAAAAAAAAAATGGCATAACTAACCATTTAACTGTTTCATTTTGTGTACTATCTAATTAGATGAAGCTGTCTGTTTTGAGAATGTCTGTTTGATTCAATTAAGAGTGCATAGAACTCTTGAGATGTTTATGGAAATTTTCTATCGAGTTATAACATTTATGAATAACCTAATTACAGTTTATAAGTTTAAAAACACAATAATGCGAGCATGTACGGGCAAATAAAGTGATTAAAAGTCGTTCAAGGTCCTACCAAACCTACCGAACAAACAAACATAAATCTGGCTTTTACCAATATTACAATTTAAAATTTGTTCATCAACATCTTGCGAATTTTAAATATAATTACTGAAAGTTGATGAAGTGTAAAAAGTTTGAACTCTTTAACATTGTTTTGACTTCATTGTTTCACTCACAAATACAAATTTGCAGTGGCTAAGCATGGGCGGTTCTCGATTTAGCATTCACTCGTAACAAATTACTTAAATTATTCTTACGCTCATTGTATAGGAGTAGTGTATCCAATTGCCTCATCAAAAACTAATACAAAAACTCACACATAGTATTTATAATACATTACAAGCATAATCGAAAATTTATGGAACCAAGCACCGTAAAATACAAATGGGAGAGAATGAAAATTAACGATTCCATTCATACTTCCTTCTCATTACTCGACATCAATATCTTTCAAAGCCGCCCCCAAATGAGACAATTAAAAGTCATCCAAGAACCGACCGTTGTTGCAACGGTGATTTCAAAGAATGATCTTCCGTGCGAAACTAATCACTGACCATATACCTCACTTGTCACATAAGTAGCAGTAATGGGCGCTCAAGGAATACCTATTCCCTACCAATTACAACTCTCAAATGGGCAGAAGAATTAATAATTAGGTAGCTTTAAGCAGGGAGTTTTTTCTGTCTCTTTCAACATGAGTCAAATAATTTTTTTTTCAATATTTGGCGATTTATCGCTAGAGATTATGGCAATTATGCCGTGAATGTGCAGCGGTAATGTGAAAGCATTAAGTACAATTGTGAGAAGATTTTAGTGAATAATCTGCTTTTGTTCTGAAAATGAAAACTGACAAAAGTGGAGATTTTTGTTAATACTGAAGCAATACAAAATTTATTTTAATTTGATGTTTAATAATAATTAAAGAAATAATTTAATTATAGTAATAATTTAAAGTAAATAAAAAATAATAATTAAGTAATAATAATAAAAGAATTAAAATTAATTTAAAATAATAAATTAATTAAGTAAATATAATAAAATAATAATTTAAAGTAAATAAAAATTCTAATATAGCATGAAAGAGTTGTTTTATCATTAGAAAAACAAAAAGCAGGTAAATTATAAAAAGAACGGAAAACTATTAGATAACTTTTTTGCACGTAATGATAAAAACAAAACTGACAAATGATTTGAATGCTGGAAAAATATACATATATTATGGGAGGGGGGAGGAGAAGGGATCATTTAGTTAAGAAACGTTTAGATATATGAAGTAAATTTTTATTACTTTTTGCTTTCTAGTGCATTTTTTTGTGTTTACTCTTTGTGGCTTTCGTTCTTCGTGTGTTTGTTGTGTGTTTATAGCACTCTGTAAATGGAGTTTTCTCTGTAGTGTGCTTTTCTTTAAATAAATAAATAAGTTGCTTTATACTAAGATTATTTAATTATTAATATAGATGCTCTGTTTTCTTAATTTTCTCAACTGACTGAATTTCTTATTTTATTATGCATACCGGAATCGCGAGGCCCAAAGAAAAGGTTATATAAACGTGTTTTTATTTTATTTTCAATTTTAAAGTAGCTAGAAATTAATTTTTTAACAAAGCTGAAAGAGCAGCCTCACTGGAATCTTGTTTTCTAAATACATATCATTTATAGTCATTAAAAATATTAGATGATCGAATGAGAAGTATTGTTTTTAACTGTCTCCTAACGTTAAAAAACGTTAGGAGACACATAAAATTTTAAATTTCAAATGTTACGAACAAATTAAATTTTTTCCATAACTCATTTTATCTTTTCATTCACTTTCTTCAAGATGATAATCACGCAAAACTTTAAAACATCTGCTGCATTCAATCGAAAATTCCATTCATGTTCCAATCGCCAAAAGACGACCCCCCCCCCCCCAAACGCTGAGCATCCTTCTATCCGAGATAAATACCGCAAATCTTCAACACACATTTTTCACTACCTACCATCGAGAGGCCATTAAATCGTTATCGTAACACAATCCGAGAAAACTCTACTGAACAAAATTTTATAACAAACGACGAGCAAAAAAAAGTAAATAACACTCGGCATTCTCCTTCTCCACCTGCTCCCGCTGTGATTGAAATGGGCGCAGTTGGCGGCCGATTTGGCGCTTTTTCTCGACGTGTGAAGGCAACCTGGCGGGTTCGCCATCTGCTGTAAGGAAAGCGTGGGACCACCGGAAGCGGGCCGGTGCCGTTTCCGGAAGCTTGCTTCGTTGATCATCGAGCCACTGATCCTTCTTCTCGGGGCCCTCCCTCTCCCACCCCCACAACAACATGAATGCTTGCCTCGCACCTTGCATTGTGTCCGCAGGAGGGGTCGCCGCACTGAATGTACCTCGCTTATTTGAAGACCGCGTTTTGTCCAACACAAAGTGTGGTTACTCGAAAACTGTAGTGAGGACGTAGTGTCTCTCCTTTTATTAGTAATTGTTTATACTTTTCATTGCGTGCTAAATATAAGCAGGTGTCTCGCGAATAATTT
>BGPR01001886.1:113181-123867 GCA_013235015.1 Araneus ventricosus | reverse complement strand
TAAATAACACTCGGCATTCTCCTTCTCCACCTGCTCCCGCTGTGATTGAAATGGGCGCAGTTGGCGGCCGATTTGGCGCTTTTTCTCGACGTGTGAAGGCAACCTGGCGGGTTCGCCATCTGCTGTAAGGAAAGCGTGGGACCACCGGAAGCGGGCCGGTGCCGTTTCCGGAAGCTTGCTTCGTTGATCATCGAGCCACTGATCCTTCTTCTCGGGGCCCTCCCTCTCCCACCCCCACAACAACATGAATGCTTGCCTCGCACCTTGCATTGTGTCCGCAGGAGGGGTCGCCGCACTGAATGTACCTCGCTTATTTGAAGACCGCGTTTGTCCAACACAAAGCGTGGTTACTCGAAAACTGTAGTGAGGACGTAGTGTCTCTCATTTTATTAGTAATTGTTTATACTTTTCATTGCGTGCTAAATATAAGCAGGTGTCTCGCGAATAATTTGTAGTTTAGTTTAGTTTAAATATGAGCTTAAATATTTTCTACTCGCGACCTGGGGCGTATTTTGATAATATGAGTCCACAGGCGCAAAATTAATGTGATGTCCCCCTTCCTACCAAATGCCGTGAATTCTACGTCGACTTAGCAATGAGATATACATCGAAAAGATTTTGAAGTCCCCCCCCCCGATGGTGTCAGGGCATGAGGCAAGCACCTCTAGCGTGAGTGCCAAAAACCGCTACCGTTTCAGTGAGAAAAAAATTTGCCGACTCCAGTGTTGGGAAGTGAAGCATTAATTAATGTTAAATAAAGGGAAATTCAATTAAAAATAATCTTTAAAAAGTTGTTGATAGAATTTTTAAGCTTGGGCTTTTTATTTAATTATTTTTGAATGCAAACGTTGAAAGAAAACGTTCCAACGAGAAAGTTCCGTTTCTAATATTTTTCTACGCGTTTCTGCAGTTTAAGAAGCCCTGGTTTAGCTTGATAAAAGTCCCTTCTCAAAGTTACACGTTAGTTAAATCTATTTTGAAACTGACCTCTTAGTTCTATTTGTTAATTCTCAGATGACGAGGACGATACGGAATTTGAAGACGAATCGGCATTCGGTCTTCAAATTTCCACACCACACTAGAGAAGGACACTTGCCTTAGATGGACCGCACCAGGCCAGCGCATATAATGGATCCTCAGTGGAAAAGAGTTTCCCGTTTCGAATTCGGATTCCCCACTTCCGAAGCAAAAACTCAGTCACTGCGACCCGTTAATAGTTTATCAATGGAAACTGAATTTCTTATCAAAATTAAAAAGGTGAGTTGTGCTTCCTTGTTCAGTACAAGCTGACCCCCTGATGGATGTTAAACAAAAAGACAATGATGAAACTATATTTATCACAATAACATAATTGACCGAGTGAAGGTAGGTCTTCGTTCTGACTCGAAGGTTCAGCATTTTGTCTGTCAGTAAATTTGTTTGTTACACAATCCAGGCCTGTTCGATTTCCTTTGAATTTGGCATAAATATTCCTAGAAGCAATAAAAAACGATGTATATGTATGGATTTCTATTTTTTGAATTCGTTTCAAGAGGGTGGCCGTTTAACTGATAACAGAATTTTGTCCGTGAATAGGCTTGAAGGGTCATTGAATTGGACAGATCTTATTAAATCTATTTGAATTCAAAGAAGTGCAAGGGTTATAAGGCCTACGTTACTATTAAGATAATCGTTATAAGGCCTACAGAAGACGAAAAAAATGTATCGCTCAATATATTTAGTGTAACGAATGTAAAATTAAAAAACATCATTTTATATGGTCTTTTCAAAATAATGCTGAAAAAATTATAAACATTTTGTCGTTATTTCTTCTGTTTATGCACCGCCTGATGGCTGCGCCCTAGGCCATGGCCTAGGTTGGACCTATGGGAAACCTGGCCCTGGCAAGGGATTCCACAGCTCAATCGATTCGATGCACTTTTTTTTAATATCACGGGCACATATTTTTACATCGACAGTATGAAAGATGATCGGAATTCTCTTCTCCACTTTGCTCTATATGAATTCCCGTACATTAAATATGCACGTGAGATTAGCAACTGGAGTCAGTTCGCGTGAAGCCACAGTCACATGACAATTCCTAACTGCACGTTGCAGATGAATCATCAGAGGCCCGTCATTGCGAGAACTTGGAATGAATTCAATTCAATTTTTCAAAAGAATTAAGAACGTGATTTTATTCCTAAACTTTCTTCATATTGATTAGAGAAAAAATAGACATAATGAAAAAATGGCAAAAAATGAATGAATCTCCACTGTTAGTTGATCATCACTTCAAAAACTTCGCTTCGTCCTGAAGTTCATGAAATTACTTTGTCAGTGCGAAAAGAAAAGAAAAAAAAACTTTATTTTATCCAAATTCTAGTAATTTGAAACTCGTATAATGCTGCAGTTAAATAACGGATTCTAGTAAGAACTCAAATCAATGAACTCAAAAATCTAATGCGTATTTTTTAAACTTTTGTTAACAGAGTATCAAATCTCTGAAAACAGTTCTGATATTAAGATCAGGAAATTTAACCTACACGCTATATTTTCTCTGGCCTTACATTGCCTACTTTGGGCATTTTCTAAAAGAGAGATTAATTAATTATGTTTCTTTTGACGTATCCACTTATCTCTGATTGAAAATGGAAACAAAATAATCAATTTATAAAATTTGTAAAGTACATTTTTTTCAAATAATGTGGATTTCATTTCTTTTATTAGTCTCGAAACACTTCGAGATATAAGGCAGGTTAACCACATTGCATTTTAGCAGGAGATGAAGAGTTGCCAAAACGCCTAATTACAAATCAGATACGCAAAAAGTTTGCCAGGAAATGCAATTTCTAACGGTGATAAAAATTCATAAGAGCAACGTAATGTTGCGAACCTGTTATGTCGCCTTCCAGCAGTGTTAGTCTTACGGTTGGAAAGAGACATTTACAGAGGTCATCATTAACTATCGGAGGGTCAACCCAACACCCCTGACCTTGGTGACAAATTTGGCGACAAAATGAAGGTCCTCGCAAATACTAGAATTTTCGCCCTGTTCTGTTTCACAATTTCTGAACTGTGGGGATCGTTTATGGATTTCGTAAACAGTCCAAATCAGTGCATCAATTATTTATGGAGGTTTGCGTTACACACAGACAGTTTATACAAATAATTTTGCAACTGAACAAACATAAAAAAAGAAAAAATGTTCATTGGACGCATCGCGTTCCATAGCTTGGCCCGGATTGAAGTTCAAAGCTTCAGAGGGCGCTGCCTCTGATTTCAATCACAATCAGTTATGGTTAAGGTATCAAGAGCGACTACAGAACTAAAATATGTCTCAAAGACTTAAATCCTTGTCAATAAGTTGCTTGTACCTCGTATTTAAAATTCTTCATGATGCTGGAAAATGCTGATAAATAATTTTATATTTTATCTACATATTATTAAGAGAAAATTCGTTTTTTTTTTCCTGTAATATTTCTTCCAAGATGTGCGGCAGACATTCTTACAGTGGACTTATATTTCTATTCTTCGTTTTAAAAAAGCAAATTTCTACTTTCTGCTTGTTAAATTATATATTTTGTATTTACTTACATTTGGGTGAAGCAAAATTAAAGGGCACTTTTGTTTTAAAGAAAGTAGAACTTCCATCATTCGAATTAAACGGGAATCGGACTGATTCGGACAATCGGACAAAATTCCGACATTAAGTAGGAAGGACGTCAGAAATAAATTTTTAAAAAATTAATTCATGAAATTAAATTTAACAAGCATAAAGTGCATGAAAACTAAGAATGCTGTAAGATTTATATAAAAAAGAAACCACAAATTAAATTATTTATGAAAAATTCATTACATACAAATGCACTGAAATTACGAATTTTGTAGAAAGTCATAAAAAATGCAGATTCTTCTAATTGGGCTTCAGATAATTGGAGTTTGACTGTGTGTTGCTTTTTTTTTCTTTTTGAGTTGAGAAGTGCTATTTTTTATATTTTACGTATAAATAATTTTATATTTTATCTGCATATTATTAGGAGAAAATTCAGGTGTTTTTTGGTAATATTTCTTCCAAGATGTGAGGCAGGCATCCTTGCAGTGGAGTTATATTTCTAAACTTTTCATTTATAAAAGATAAATTTTTATTTCCCTCTTATTAAATTGTATATTTTGTATTTACATTTGCGTGAAGCAAATCAAAACAATAAATAAATAAAAATAAAAAGGCACCTTGTTCCAAAGAGGGTAGAACTTCCATTATCCGAATTAAATGGGAATCGGACTGATTCGGATGATCGAACTCCCACATTAAGTAGAAAGGACGTCAGATATAGAAAAATAATTCATGAAATTAAGCTTAACAAGCATAAGGTACAGAAAACTACAAATTTAGTAAGATTTATATAAAAAAGAGACCACAAATTGAATTATTTATGAAGGTTCATTACAGACAAATGCATTGACATTATGAACTTCGTATAAAGCCATAAAAATTGCAGATTAAGATAATTGAAGATTCGTATAATTGGGCTTCAGATAATTGGAGTTTGACTGTACATTTTTTTTTTGAGCTGAGCAGAGCCATTTTTAATAGATTGTATTGCATTGATAACATTAAGACATCTCATTTTGGAATACCACACAAATCGTCAAAAAAAAAAAAAAAAAAAAAAAAAAGACACGAAACATTTTTACCTTTTCTCATATTTCATTACTCCCTCCCGCCCTTTTTTTCTATTAGAAGTCGACCATGTTATTTCAGAATTCCGATACAATCGCCCATTTCTATTTTTTTCCCAAGATATCTCGAATTCCGTCTCGCCATGGAATTCGATCAAGATGGAAAACGGTTCACCGATTCGTCAATCATTAGATCGGATTCTTTCCCTATAAAATAAAACAAAAGTTATAAATGGAAATAAAATCAATTTAGCATCAAGGGGTCTTTTAAACGGAAGTTTCCGATACCCGTGTCACAAATTCTTTCAAGAAGAATTAAACTTCGTTTATTTCTCTCTAATCCAGTAACAATTCAAGTTAACAGCATGGGGTCACTCGTTACGCGTTGTATCATTGCGCTATTTAAATAGTCCTAAATACGATCCTAATATATTTCAATAGAATTTTGATTTTACTGCTTTCTATCGATATTCTATGAAATTAAATTGTGCATTTAAAACGAAACTAGTTTATTTTCTAGGGATTCTTTCTATAACGTTACGGCTCACAAAAACACCCATAAGACATTCACCAATTACGCGGAAGCTCCTAGATGTCTACGACTCGCCATCTTGTGCAGTGGCGGTGATTGGGTGTCAAAAGCGAGGGCAAAGCAAAATATTTATAGACACCTAAAAGTACCCCGGAGTATAGGGTGCGGACAAAGAAAATTTAAATTTTAGTTACGAAATTAGTTTTCCAGGATATTATTGTTTTTTTCATAATTCCTAGTTTTAGGCAGCTAAAATGAAACAAAAATTTAATTTTTTTCCGCTAAAAGTGCGGGGCGACTGTCCCCCCTCCCAGTCGCTACTACTGATCTTATGTTGTGATTGACTATAATAGCAAAGATTGGCATTAAAATGAAAAAATATATAAAAGAATGTGTGCGTGCATGCGTGTGAAAAGGCCAAGATCCGATTTCACCGAACATCCACCGAATTACCGAATATCTACTATATACCTGTATACACCGACATATCTCCTGAGATTTAACCTTCCAGCAGAGAAATAAACGCAACTTTTATTTATGTAATCCGATATAAGTATGTAATACGATACACAGTATAAGTATATCCTGCATACGCTCGCCTGCTGGAAGGTTAAATTGTCATGATTAAAACATCCCCACGTGGGGCTGGTGTGGAGAGTGGAGTTCAGATTCAAGTGTTATAGCTTTCATCTGTCCCCGGTCCAAGGTTACAACACCTCTCCTAAAGAATATGGGGCATTTTCAAACTGAAAAATCATTCCAATAAAGCAAATCAAAATTTTCAAAGTTACGTTACCTCCCATCTTTTCTTATAAAAGTTAGAAAAAAAGACTACTTTAGAAAAAAATATTCCATTTGAATTTAAACTTCAGTATTCATTAGATTAAACGTTTAACGTAGTAGAATGTGTTCAATAAATGGGTCAAGTGGTTGAATACTTTATACAAAATTCGTACCGGAAGCTTTGCACATTTTAAATGACTTTCAGCTTAACAAGAGTTGTTGGCTGTAAAGCCCAGCTTTATTAAAATTTTAAAATGTTGCATTTATGCACTCACGGTCTTCGTTTAATAATTTAATTTAAATTTTTTATTGTGCTCAAATATTATATGAAATCGTAGATCAAAATCTGTAACGGCTTATTAATAACATTAACAGGTAACAGAACTGATACGCCGTTAAATATATAATTGCATTTTTGTAACTTATGACATACATCTACACTGCGTCTTGATGTTATTTCGAGTTAAGTAGATTTTTTAATGTTTATTTGAAAGCCAAAATATATAAACCTTAAGTAGATCAGTGAATGAGAGAAAAACTCCTTGTGCCAGGATACAGAATGTTTACAAGATATTAAACAGTCGATAAACGCAAACAAATGTCATGTTTTTACTGCACTCTTTGAATTTTTAGAAAGTGTCTTTGTCGGTAAACAGATTGGTGGGTTGATGGGTTAAAGGGCAATAAGTGTACAGCAAATCTATTTTGGCTAATGGATCGGAATTCCATTTGTATATTTTTAATGCATTGTTGGATGCAAAGGGTTGGTGGCTCGGATGGCGAGTTGGTTAGGGTGCGAGCCTCTTTAGCAAGTTCGATTTCCTGCGAAACTCTATGAGTTCTGAGGTCCAGATTCATTAGAAATCAGGTCGGTTCAGCATGTGTCGTATTCTATATCCTTTGAGTGTATCTTCGACATTTCGCCTTCTCAGCAAAGTGTGACCTGCGGTTCACTCTGTTGGATCAAACTACAGAGAAGAGAGGTCTGCTTCTCTGTGGATAAAACGTACATCGTAACTAGGTAACGATAAGTCTACATTCACCCCGACCTGCCTAGGCATACGGGAAAATACTGAATGATGGCCGTTGCAATAGAAACGAGTACTGAGGTCGGGTCCTAATGGCCAACACAGCCTCACGGCCCAACCCCTCCCGTAGGAGGTACGTACTATCACTGGAGGGGGACTGCGCCCCCATTTATGTAACCCTAGGCGGGCGAGTTCCTTCATATGAAACCTGAGCAACTCATCCACATTTCGTGGTGCCCACATCAGTAGGGTAAATCCAAACTAGGTAATGATAACCGCCGATAGGGGTGCAATATAATGAATGTTTGCTAATTTTATTGACTACAGTGGCGAAACTATAGGGTAGCATGACTCGCAAAATGCCAAGAACCCTCGATCATAGGGGGTTCCAACCCAAGTATGTTATAATTACATTGGATAAAGGGTCTCAGGACCAATGGCGGATTTTGACAATATAAGGAAACAGACGTAAATTATTTTGAGGCCCCTCCTTCTACCCAATGTGGTAAATTCGCTATCTGATGTAAATTGAATACATTTTGAGGCCTCTCAGGTGTCGAGGTACGAGGAGGGCGCCTCTAGCGTCTGTGCTGAAAACTACCGTTTCCCAAGACTGAAAAATAAATAAACGTGTCAGAAAATGGTGAAATGAAAGCTAGAAATAAACAACTTTAAATTAATCTTAGAATAATGTTAATTTACACGCAAAAAAATTTATGTTGTACGAAATAACCATGCCAATAAATACTGAATTGTTTCCTCCCTTCTACTGAATTCGAAGCTTTTTAAAATCAACTAACAGCATTATAAAAACTGATTAAGTATATCAAAAACGAATTACTTAATCAGTTTTAATTATAATGAGTCATAATGATGAGTTAATATTTTAAGGGCCCCATACTGTTAAATTTTTGTCGCTGGCGCCTTATACTGTCTGGTTATGCCACTGATTATCTAACAAAAAAATTTTAAAAGTGACTGCAATAAACTAGAGTCAATTCTCCAATTTTAAAAATAAAAATTTATTTAAACAAAACGTAAATGTAAACGAGCGGGTGATGCCGCGCGATAAGAACAAGAAAAAAATATATCTAACACAAAAAAAGAAAAAGTTAAAACTTTTGCCAGATGATTCTCCGCGGACCTTTTGTTAAAAGCATATTAAAATTGATAAGAAAGAATTTCGTTGGCTATCTCCCTTTTCCGCCATGTACTGAATCCTTAAGTATCCCTAGTTAAGAAAAATATTAAATTACAAAAAAAAAGAAAATACAGAAGAGGTAAACAACAGTGATAACAATATACCTTTTGCGCGCAACGCAGCAGCATCCAGTAATTGCTTCACCAATATTGTCCATAATCAACTAATCAATTAAGATAGAAACAAACTAGTTAAGAAATCTAGTTAAGAAATATTCTCATACCGAAACTAATTTTAATGATTGCACGGTCCCTCAAGGCTCCGATCTTTGATTGTTCCCTCCCCCATTGAGGAGAGGGCGGGGCGAGAGGAAACAAAGAAAGACGAGATCGAAAATAAGTGATGATTACGTGAATGCGTGCCACCGCAGCGAGGAATGACCGGCAGGTTCCACGTGCTCCCCACAAAGGAAGAAAAGGAAGATTCTCTCCCTTCTTTTGTTTCTCTCTCTTCTCTCAATAATTGCTCGATATTTACCCGCAATGTCCAGGGACGATGCTCGGACCTTGGGCAGGAAGCGATGGCTATCAGCTGACGAATTGGCCTCCAGTCACGGATGGAGATCGGGGAATGGACCGGCATTTCTCCGGTTTGGGAATCGAGATGGGGTATTTCCGACCTGTTAAACCGATGTCAGGATAGGACATGTCTCAGAGGACAGCGGTGCGATTTTAAAGGAATGGGATATTATGACAAACAGCCAGTAATTTCTATTCGAGCTCGAGTATGAAACAATGGGGTTTGAAGATGTTTTTAAGAGCTCTCACGCAAAAATAGGATCGGAGAAGGGGAGACAGGGTGCGGAAGGGAGGAATAACGAAACAAAAAGAATTTCTATGATTCTGCATGATTGGTTAGATAAATAAATAAATAAACAATCTTTTACTGTTATTAACACTGCAACAAATAAAATAAGGTTCGAATAAAAACCAAAAGTGTACGTAAAAATAAAATTATCTCATGCAATGCATGGATAGATACCGTACATGACATTACATAATGGACCATCATAGGATTATCTCCAGGTTAGATGGATTAGGTTTATATCCAGTTTGAGTTTCTTTAAAATACGCATTTGGTTGTAAAATTAGAAAAAAAGGAACAAAAATTTGAGTAGCTGAACCGAAACTCGCTCTTAAAAAGTAGGGCAAATGATAGTTATTTTTCTTCTGCAAGTCACTTGTTATAGAGAATAATAATTATAACAAATAGCAATGAATTACTAAACGGAAAGAAAATAAAAGTTCTTTTACGGACAAAGGTCATTTAGAAAATATATAGTTGCCGCAATAATAAAAACCTCTAATATTATATGTCTATCAAAAATAAACAAATAAAATAATCTAGCATTTAAGCCCATGCTAGGATTGTGTCAAAAATCTATCTAAATTGATGATGTAACAATTAAGCTTTACGTTTCATTTACGTAATAGAAAATATAATTGGAAATTTTAAAAACAATTTTTAAAAGTTCAAGAAAATTAGTAAAGCCAGACGACAGAATGCAAGCTAATATCAGCGAAAAGATAATTTTGAATTTTATGAATGAGCATTAGTTTTTTCCCCCTCAGTATCTCAAATATAACGCCACGCCATGCCCCTGATTAAGTATACCAACAGTATCTCAAAGAGCCAGAAAAATCCATACCTCGTTTCGTATAAAAATCCATAATATTCGTTAAAAACTAATAAATAAAACGATTTTACAGGAAATCCTTCAAAAGTGCACTGAATCAAATATCCGAATCAAATACTTTTGTTCAAAAATAAATTTACTATTAATAACTTTTAAAGCCACTCATTTGCAAAAATTGCACACAGAATTGAATGAAGCTAAGTACAGAAAAATTTGTTTCTCCGGATAATGAAAATATTAAAAATTAATTGGAACTGTTTCCCTAATTCTGTGAAAAAATTTCAGTTATGTTGCATTATACAGTCAGTTGCTAAAACAGAGTATCTGAAAATTGTGGAGAAAAATCAACTCAAAATAGCAATGACAAGAATACAATGCACCATTATTGTTTCTTTTTTCTCCGGAGAGTAAGGATATTACTTGAAATGGGAATTCGAATTCTTATTTCGGGGTTTTCCATATTTCAAGAAAGGAATTTCAAGGCACTCTTTTTATTTCAGAATCCATCTATGGAGGACAAATGAAAAGTCTGTCTGAAAAAAATTGAGATGTGTCTTTACCATTAAATGTAGGAAAACTATTCAAGAGTTAGCTTTAGCATTTCTTACATTTTTGATAGCTTAAGTTTGACGCAGTAAATGATAAATAAAACAATACGAGATAGCTCACAGAATCTTGAGACTGGCAATTATACGATTATTTTATCTTATATTTATTTTTTATTTATTTTATTATATATTTATTAATTTATATTTGTTATTTTGTTAATAATATTCAAATGGAATGGAAAATATGTCTTTACCCTAAGTGTATTTAATGAAACGCGTAGAAAATTCTTTCTTGA
>BGPR01001886.1:0-113171 GCA_013235015.1 Araneus ventricosus | reverse complement strand
AAAAAAATGTATAGACACCCAAAAGTACTCCGAAGTATACGGGGTAGACAATAACATTTTAAAATTTAGTTACAAAATTAGCTAGCATTCCCTAGCACTGTTCGTTCTTTATAATTCCTAGTTTTAGAAAACTAAAATGAACTAAAAATTTAATTTTTTTTCTCAAAAAGTGTGAGGGGTCGACTGTGCTCCCTCGCCCACCCCCCGAGTCGCCGCCACTATGAACAAGCACTTCATTTTTTAAGATGCTTAATCACTCGTTATAATGCTGTTGATTTTAAAGAATCTCTGCATTTATTTACAATATTATTTGGCATAAATTTTTATATTTTTTTTAACTGACAATATTTTACAACTAATTTAAAATTGTTTATTTCTAGCTCTATTTCAGCAAAAGTATATCTATTACTTCTTTCAGTCGCTATAAGGTTATAATTTAATTTCGCGATATTCGGCACGGCATTGATTTTATTAATAATCTGATAACTCAGCGCTGCATGGGATACAAAATTTTTTATAAATTCTACAAATTTATCTTTTTCTGCAAATAATATCACTGACTTTCATTAACAAACATAAATCTCCTTTGAATCCTTTCTTATTGAATTAAACCTTTCAGAGGTTCAGGTGGTTCTAGAAGCAGAGGAAATTGCTCTTTTCCGTTACTGCAACTTCTGCCAGGCGACTCTCTAGGCCACCTTTTCACACTGCAGATTGAACAAATGCTCGACATCGATCATATTCTCACAATGCTTTCAGATTCATTCGCACTACTGGAATTTTAGTTATAAGCATTTATACTCCATTACGTAACACACAAGACACAAGAATTACTCTCATCCCTTCATCTTCTTTCAGCCTGAACTCGTATATTATGATGCTCTTCAGTTTATTGCTGTCTTCATTTTGCACTCCTTTTAGTATTTTCTTGCAGCCTGACTTGCCTCTCGCTGTCTTTGATCTGCCTTCCTATCCTTCAGTTTTGTATTTTCGTTTCGGATGGTTTGACTAACATTATTTTCGTAGCTAACGCTTTACAGAAGAAAGCACGTTTTATTTCAAGATTCAAAATACCATTTTCCCTTGTGTGTGGAGGCACAAGAAGAGATGACAGGAGATCAGTAGCACAGTGACAGTTGTTTATACGATGCGATTAAAAACATAAAAATATTTGGAGAGAACAAAACGTTGCCGAAAATATACGTTGCAAAACAAAACATCAAAAAACAAAAATAAATTAATGCAAAAACTAATAAATTAAAGCACGGAAACATAATATATCGTCTTGTGCGACAATAATAATTATGAAAAAAATTTTTGACTCGTGCGATATGAATAATAAAGAAGAATAAAATCTCGCAAATGTTTGCAGTAAAAAAGTTGTTTCGATGAGCTTTAAAAATTAGAAAACACTATATATACATACATAGCACTTTAAGATTATTAAACTCAAATTACTTGAACCGGATTTTCTGGGCTTTACATTGTTATAAAAACTATAGTTCATCGATGAGAATATATGCGGAAAATTTGCGAAATTACTCAAAACCGCCCGAATTCACCCTTTAACATTAAAAAAATGGAAAGATAATTCGAATTTTAAAATAATTTTTACGCCACTACCTCCACTTGTGCTAATCGATCATTGTGCCAAATTTGATCTCAATGTGTCAAACAATGCTGGGTCGGATTGAGGTCTGTAGGGGCCCTTAGGCAATGCAAGTTTTGAGGGATCCCTATCCCCTTCCAAAATCATATATTTTTATTGATTTTAATTTAACATCTATATAAGTAGTTTTTAACTAACAAATATTACGACAAACTGGATTAACCGAGCATTTAATTGCTGGTCGTCTTCAAGAGAGTTTTTGTCAGTATCTCGCGTGTAAAAAAATAATCAAATTGAAAAGTAGTTTTAGACAAAATATTAAAATAAATTTCAAAACATTTTCGAAGTATTCTAAATACTCGAATACAAAGTTTTCTAGAGATGATGACTTGTGATTTAATCAGCTGACTACAAAAAAAAAAAATTTACCACACTGATCTGCAAACTAATTTATAAGCATGAAAAATATCCTAAGAATAATGCTCTGAAAATTAAACAACTTTTGATTTTAATTTGAATATGGTCCAATAAACTGCCATTGAGATTTAAAAGAAAGCACAAAATTATATTACCCTGAAGAAAATACTACGATAGATTGGGGAGGCCCCCAAATTTACGGGGCCCTTAGGTAGTTCCCTATTTGATAATACGCCTTGTGTGTGTATAGCGACGACACACACACACAAGCTCTTATGTATTAAGATTTTTTTTTCTTGGAGGGTGAGGCAGTAACATTGTATATATGCCTATGTAATTGTAATACCTCTGGTGGACGACCCTTAAGATCGTATTTTGCCAGTCCTGCCACCCTACAGCCCAGCTACTGATCTAACTGTTTATTCATTATAGAAGTATTGTGTAAAAAGAGATCGCAAAGAATATTCGCTTGAAAAAGGAAAAATGGCACGCTTAGAAATCCTTTCGAGGCGCCAACAGATTTCCTGTCAGTAGCTCATATAAATAAGCGCCTTGAACTTTTGATATTAAACCAACTGTTCTCGCAGTTATTCTCCTGTCGCCGCTGTTTGTGTAACGGCTTTTCCTGTGAACTTCATTGGCATTTCCAGCAGTACTGAGCTTGCGAAGGTGTTCGTAATTTTGCAGGTAGTGGAGAAGAAAAATTATGGGAATTTAAAACAAAATTGTGAAAAATCTGGTAATGTAGATTTTATTTTTACGAAAAAGGCTTGGATCCAAAGAAATTTCTTGCTGACTTAAAAAAAATATATATCATCAAATATTTCCTAAATGAAATTAAAATAAATCTCGTGCATTAAAATGAAATGAAATGAAAAATAAACTAAAAATCATAACTGGCAACTCAGGATATTGAACAGATCGTTTCTGCGAAATGGAAATGGCAAAATTGAAAAGTAATTCGAAAATGTAAGAAAGAAAATTGAACAAGTATGTGGGAGTCATATATTTAGCATTTAAACTACGGGCTAGATGAAATATCCTAATAGGAATAGGGTCGGATTAAGCTCTCCAGGGGCCCTTCGGCAATGCAAATCTGAAGGGTCCCCGTTATCCCACACCAGCTTACAAAACCAGATGTTTTTTAATTGACTTTAATTTAATCTCTTTATAAGCAGTTTTAAGTAGAAAATTTTGACAGCATGAAATAGTAAAACATTTAATTGTGGATCACGTTCAAGAGAGTTGGCTTCGTCACGTCACATATAAAAAAATATAGAATTAAAATTTGGTAGTAATTTTACACAAAATATTAAAAAATTGACAAAATGTTTTTGACATAATCTAAATACTATTTAAGTATAAGATTGGACAAATTATAAGATTATAAGATTTTAGTTACAAAATTGTGTATTTTTTAAGAATTATAAAGCAATATAATAAAATTATAGAAAAGGTAATTAATTAGGAATGTTGTTGGAATAATGTTTCAAAATTTAAATGATACTTGATTTTAATTTAAAACAGTTCGAGTGCACGGCCTTTGTAATTTAAATGAAAGTACAAAATTAAATTTCTTTGAAAGTAACGGAAAAAAATCTCGAGGCCTAGGGCCCCCCACCCCTCCAAGGTAGCGGGCCCATAGGCAGCTGTCTACTTTGCCTATTTAATAATCCGGCCCTGAATAGGGATTTTGATGAAGAAAACAATAAAATTCTTTTTTTCAATATCCAAGTAATTCGAATATTAAACCTCGTTCGTTTCGACCACCCTTGGGGTTACCTATTCTTTTCTTCCCTCATTATAAATATGCATATCATCTGATGATGCAATGGGATAGGGAAGAAAAGATATAGGGAGATTAGAAAACCCGAAGATTAGCTATGATAAAAGAGTAGAAATATAACGACTTAGTGCTACAACTTTTAAACTAGCCAGTAAGCAGTGTCCAGACATGATCCCGGAGGCCGGAATCCCTTCGGGCGATATTCTAAGAAGTCAAAAATCCCAACAAATCAATAATCTATACCTTACGGCTGGACGAAAACTGGATTATTATTCGAAATACCTCTGAAATAGCAAATTCAAAAAACCCGTACTTTTTCCTTTTAAGTCTCCCCAAAAAGGCCATTGATTCATTTTAGAATGCTAAAATTAAAATTAATGGATATTAATTATGATATTGTTTATCTGTACCTGTCAGGCGCATTGTACCCGACGGAGGGTTAACTTTAATAAAGAACAAAAGTTTGCAGTTTAAGAATTTGTTTTACACTCAAACAATTTCAGAATTATACGCTGAAATTAGATGCGAAACAGTTATAGATATTCATGGTTTAATCGAAAAAATCGCTATCCCCCTTTAGTTGGATTAACCGGAATTGTACTGCTGTATTCATGTACTTCTGAATTTCTTCAAACAAAATCCATTAAACAATGTAATATGTTGAAATTCGAACATAAAAAAATGTAACGCGCTTATCATTACGTTTTGGGATATATATTGGAATTAATTTTTATGAATATTTGTCAAGAAACAAAAACCTTTTTGTTAGATAACGGAACTTTTATATACAATTGTATAAATTCTGCGTTTTTACCGATAAATCAAAAATTTATAATAATACATTTAGCTGATTTTTTAAATGCAATTTTGATAAATTATAAGCCTTTGTCGATAAATATAAATGTTATTAATACGTTTAGCTGAATTTTCTTTATAATATAGGAATGATGTAATAAAGTTATAATGAGCTGAATTCAATAGTTTAGCATTAGAAGATCATTTTAAAGAGAGCGAGCGTATTGTATCCTTAACACATTTTAAAAATTTATTTACCTATTTAATCTTGATGTGGTTATTCATTCTAGAATGATCGGTAACCACGACGTAATTTGTCTCCGTTTTCCCCAAACCAATAAAAAAAGAAAAGAAAACAAAGATCATTGACCACACTTCACCAAGTTCTAGCGGCCCATTAAAAATTCGTGAATTCCATTCTCCTGAACTCATTCTTTCTCTCAACTCAACAGAAAATCTGTTACCTGTGTCAACACAGATGCCCTTTAATATGCGCTCAACACATTCAGCGACTACAGGTGTCGTAACAGCAGATACATTTTTGACGTTCATTCATGCCAGACGGCGAGCCATTGCGCAGGCGCCGTACTTTACTCATCTCTGGAAAAGAAGGGTCACGTGATACCGGCTACGTCACGAAGACTACGAAAACTTTCCTCTCTCTCTACGCGAAGTTTCATTCATTCATTCCGAAGCGATTGTACCGGCACGGCGGGAACAGATGCAACAGCAGCTGTGAATAAAAAATCTGACATTTCGAAAAGTTTTCCACGATCCCATGCTCTACAAGTTACCTTTTGAAAAAAATCTCGAAAAATAGCTTATTTTTATATAAGTATTTAGAAGTTCAATAAGCAATTAGTTTCGAAATTAAACAATTAGAATTTCATTTGTTCCCATATTCATTTTTAAGGATTTAAATCGTCTGACAATTATTACTTCAGTTCTTTTCGGACTTAGATCATCTTATTTATTGGAGGATTAATCTCAAGAAGTGTTCATTCATCGAATTATGTACAAGTGAATTTTTCTAAGGAACTTCATCTATTCGTAAAAAATTTGGAAGTCGCTCTAAGGTTTTACCGATTCAGTCAAAGTTTAGAGAATATGAAGAAACTGAATCATATGATTTCATTGAAAGACATTGTTTACAATGTTAAAGTATGTGCCTTCCTGTTCATGTTCTACATAGAATCAGGTAAGTCCATTTTCAGTTCTCTAGTGCTTTATTAGTTTCACTATAATATTACATCTATCTTCTATATTTTTGAAGAAAAAATATAGAAAATAGATGACTTGTAAATAAAATAGTCAAGACTTCGTAATTTTCATATTCTGTCTTTCTTACATTAATAAGAGTTTGGTGCTCATGAGAAATTTCATTTATAGAATAAAATATTTGAAGAAAATTATTTAAAAAAATATTGAGATTACATGGGCGAAAAAAATATATAAATGTGTCCTTTAACGTTGCAGCACACTCTTAGTTCTTCTATAGAAAACTGTACGTTTATAGTCGTGGTTTGTGGCAACGTATTAAAAGTCTTTCAAGTTAAAGAAACAATGTCAACATTTCATCAAACTTGTTTGTACCGGCATAATAAATCCTCATTTTTTTTTGTTTATTAACTTTAAACGTTTTCACAAAATTTCTCCTTCGTTTTTCTTCGTAAAAGCTATTTTATACAGTACAGAAATTCAATCAAAATTTGGTTGTTCTATTCAGTAAAATAGAAAAATAAATATTCGAAATGATACATTTCATGAATATTTAAAATTCCTTTTTGCTTCATCGTATTAAACAGTACTTCATTTTTTTCATAGAATTCACATTGCTATAATTTAATACTTATGATAGCGAATGGTTTTATGTAAACGCTATTATGTATCATGAAACATCATTATCTTCTGAGCAGTTTTTTAAAAATGTATCAGCTCTGCTGTAATGAATTTTATATCCAATAATGGCTTCATGCTCTAGTAAGTTTTACGCCGGTTGAATACCAAATCACTTTTTTCGGATATCATGCCAAGAAAGACATGATAATGATGGCTATAGAGATCTATACAAATTTCGTGTATATTTACAAATTAATTTAACGCTCGGGTTGTATAAGTAATTACATGCTGATCTTCATTATCTTTGCGATAAAATCTTAAAAACTTCAACAATGATAACTGTTGCAAATCTTAACATAAAAATTTAAAGAATGTATCAGAATTTCTCGTTGAGTTTTGTGTTTGATAAATTGAGAGATAGGTAAACTTGCTATCAGTCACATCTAGTTGGATCGTATAGGTCTAAATTAAAATAGAATTACTATTATGTCTTCTTTAGCTTTTAAACAAAATTTATCGCTAATTTGATAACATTATATACGTAAGACAGCAAATTCATGGCATGCTTTTCATAAATCAACAAATAAGGTTAAATTTCGCGGTCTCCTGCAAAAAATTCTAATTGGATTAATGATGAGATTTTAGATCTGAAGCAGAAGAGTCTTTTAATTAAGAAAGATGGCTTTATTAACTTAAATTAAGGCTTTGGCGATTTTAAATAATTAAAGTAATAACAAAAGAAGATTACGATTAAAAATAAAGAGATGTTGAAGCTGAATATCTAACAAGTGCAATATTATTCGGACCAAAGATGTTCTTAGAATTTAAACTACAATAGTGATTTTCTATGAGGTTATTTATAATTAAAATATTCACGTACTTTAACTTAAGCTGAAAAAAAAAGCATTTTATAAGAACTTAATGTTAAATTTAAAGTGCATATTTCGGCTTTTTTCTTATAGACTTGAGAGACTGATCTTCAATATTGCACTTTAATTGGTATAGGCTTTGTATGTAAAAGCTGAAATTGTGGAACAAAAGATGTATATTAAAATGACGCGTTAATGAAACACATGAAGAATTTCTACAAAATAAAAAAATTAATAGTTTGGAAATCTAAAAGTAAAAAGATACAGTGTCTAGAAAGCATGCAAAATTTAATAGATTTTGAAAATTGTTACATGTCACTTGATTAGCTGTTAAAAAACCAGCAAAGCATTATTTTATAAGTATTTATTTCATAAGTATTATTTAAAGCATTATTTTATAAATTTGTATTATTTACTGCGAGATATATATTGAATAGTTTCCAGACTTACTATTAGGTTCAGTATGCTCATTTAAAAGTAAGCAGTTTGTTGAAGAAAGTTATAAAATGTTACACACTCCATAAGGCTATTTTTCTTCATTCTTTTACGTTTTTCTTATAGGATTTAGACAGAGGAAAAAGTAATTTTCAAATTAAGTCATTTCTTCCATCCACTTAATTTTGTCATTTAACTAAACGCTTTGTTTTACCATACATAGTCTCTTCAATAAACTTAAATAAAGCAATTGGCAAACCTTCCAAATAAATTTTTTATTAATGCACATATAAGTTGGTAAATAACATATATTTATATTTCAAAAATTAGCTTGATAAATGCATTAAATAATTATATAGACATTAGACCTCATTGCCTGTTTAATGGATATTTTTTAAAATTTTATTGTCTAAAACCTCAATTTTTAATGTCATTCACGCAATTGATGAATGTTACTCTTATCACCTGTTAAGTTCTTTTACAACTTACTCGCGTGCCTTAAACGACAGATGGGTTTAAAACAACCTAAAGCAAAAAAAAACCTCTCATTAAAGACAAAGCTTAAATTGTAGAATTAAATTATGAGCTGAGTACTAAAATCATATTTCAGCCAAGAGCTAGAAAGTCATGTATTTGTAAGTTAGAATAAATCGTAATTAACTTCTAATTTGTTCTTGAACAAGTCTATAATTTTCGCCAGCTGTTTTAGTTGTTCTTAAACGCGCCACTTAAAGATACGGCATTCATCTGCCGTTATTACACCAGATACCTTTTTCCACAAAAGAACAGGTTCGTGGGAGAAACATTTTGTATTCCTCTCAAAAATAGAATTTCTAATAGGACTGCATCCGGTGGGGAGAGAATTCCCGCAATCAGAGGAACTGAAAATCTCTTGGTGTTCTGAAGATGCTGGGAGAGGGGAAGTTAGCAGACGAAAAGGGGGTTTTTAATACTTCCGCCTGCTGCAAACATCTGGCCCTCGGAAGATAGGGCGTTTAAATCGGGTAGAAATAGAAAATTATACGTAAAGCCCGCACGCGACTTGGACCTTATTAGATCTTAAAGATGAGCCTTTACTTAAAAATATTACAGAATTGAACTAAAAGTAAAGAATTAATTGGTAATTTTTATAATCATAAAAAATGAGGTACTGTGGTTTAATTGATTCAGGATTAAAAATATCATTCAGATGAGTCAATGCTCTATTCAGCCATCATTCCATATTTGTTGTTACTATTTGAAAATCCTATCAGTTAAAGGCAACATTTAAATAATCCTAAATAACTGCTTCTCTGATTATAATGTCAAAACCACTGTTTTCAAAGCCGACAGTTTATTAGGGGTTGATCTGAAATTTATTGAAAATACCTTTTTCTTTTTTATACATGTTTCTATAAAAATTATGCCATATAATCTTTAAATTCAATTTTTGATATGCTTAATCAAACCAACATAATCTTTGGAAATAAACGTTTCTTGTTGAAAAGTTTTGCGTATCTGAATTTTAGATTAACTCTTCCGCGTAATTATAATCTATTTTAAATATAGAAGATGCTTCAATATCAGATATCATATAACATATGCATAGAATATGTTGCCTAAGCTTGAAAAATGCTTGCTTTTCTGTATTGTAATACAAGCCAAAATTAAATGAAAAATAAAAGTAAAGATAAGCTTTCTTGAGAAAATAAAATTGCTGCTTATTCTTTATGAAGAAACGAAAGAAAATTTGAAAATAAGCAAAATCTCTATCATAAACTCCTTGAAACAGTACCTCTTTGAACCAGCAATTATTTCAGATTTCTAATGATGCATCAATAATTTGGATAGAAATTAACTCATTATGAGTATAGTTGTGTACATGATTGATTAATAATAGCTTAACGACGATAAGTTCATTAATCATCGGATTTTATCTTGGGATAATTTTGAATGAACTAAGAATTTATTGGAAAAAGTGGAAAAGAAGGTGAAAGTGTAAAGTGGAAAAATTGAGATATTTAGAGACCATGTAACCAAATCTATCTTTTTGAGGTATAAAGAGAAAGAATCTGTTTAAATAATGCTTCTTATACAAGGAATTAAAATCTTCGCTGAACTTAAAAAAATTACATTTCTTCTACGGAATGGTATTCTTGTATAAGAAATTTACTAATGAACAAGCATTCCTGTATAAGTTACCATTATTACTTCAATCTATTATGAATGAAATCAAGAGGCTAAGCGTTTACAACTTTATATTAAAGTCAACATAACTGGATTTTTCTTTAAACCATTTCATAAACAGAATAAACTGAATCGGATGTAATTATGGAATTGAGTGCCAATAATCATTTGATCGATTTCGGGTTCATTAGTGAAAACTGTATCTAAAAGTGTGTAATTTGCAGTACAAAACTGTTTTGCGAAAACAGTTGTATCTCAAAATGTGTATTTTGGATTTGGCTTCCTTTTCCATAACTGTGTTCAATTTGTAGTTTTCTATACGCTCATAAATAACTCCATATAAATTCGAAAAGTTGATCTTAAATTACCTTATGGTTGTTGTTTTTTTGACTTCACAGTTTTAACTTATTTGGCAAGACCAACCTGGACACTCCAATGACAATTTTAAAATAACTTTGCTGTAATGACAACTACTAACTGATTCTATCGAATCCTGTTTGCCATTTGCATCAAGCGTAAAGAAAATCCATTTAAGGGCACATTGAAATCTTATTATCTTATTCATTTTCACTACCAGATGATGTAATGAGTGACACATAATTTCCTGGTAATAAGTAGGTAGACTAACTAGTAGAAAAATTCCATTAAAATTTTACGATTGCGATGTTGCTTGAATTTCCTTTACCATTAGTCTTATATCATTCTCCACGCATTTTTTAAAAAAGCATTCAGATAAAATAATGGCTGTAAAATCTGTCGACGACACTTTTTTTGTGTGCTTTCGAATTTCACTATCGTTTGATGGGTCATGTCCGGTCTTTGAAGCGTAACATCGACAGCGGCTACTTCTGTTTTCACTTGGGGAAGTTGGGCAGGAACAGACAGACTAGTCGTTCTGTCGTGCTACAATGATCCGAATAATACCATCTAATTGAGATTTAATTTATTCAATTTAAAGCTTTTTCTCGGGCGGTCAATCTAAATGTGGAATAGGAAACGCTACCTTCTCTAAAAAGAATTTGAGCTAATGCATGTCCATTCTTCATTCATTCTTGACGAATTGCGCCATTTTTTTGGTTTGGTTGTAGAAAATAGGCAAAAATTGCCTGTGAAATGAGTTAGATGATTTCTTAAATTGAAGAAAAACTTCATCCTTGAGCAAGAACCCAAACAATAAACATCAAGTTCAATTAGAGTTTCGGGCTAAAAAATTGAACAATACTTTCTTTCAATTCGATGTTTTTTCTACGTTTTTTTCGGTTTTTGTTTAGGTAATTAAATCAGCCGTTTTCTCAGATGAAACAGGTTATCGCATCATGTTGCGTCCAGTTATTTTTCACGGCAACCGCAACCTTCTATTATTCTATTTTAGACTCTAATGAATAGTTTCTATCATATAAGATTGAGAAGTGAATAAGCAATGAACAGCTATGAATACCACACCTTTGAATAAAAGCCCTGTGGATGAAAATAATTTTATCCTTGTTTCGTGTTTTTGTGGAAACCTTCCTGTTTATTTCATTTTATGAATGTTCTGTAATTTCCTGAACTGTGAATGAATGATAAATGTTTGAGGTTATTATCAAAAGTTGAAGTTAGAAGAGTTTCAGTTTGGGAGTTTGTATTTAATTATATAGGGGAAAGTAACTAAAATATTTATTTTAATAACCAAAAGCAATGCGTTCTTTATTTGCTAGAGATATCTCTCCGTTGATGACTTATGCATCTTAAGTGTGATCCAGATTTCATGTAATTTCTGATCTGTGATTTTTTTCCGCTATTTTTATTACTAACCTCCTTTGGCAACCAGTCTGTTCGGCCGAACAATTGATTGCGTCATTCATTTTACTCATCTCTAATATTCGCCTTAATTCTAAATTTAAATGTAATGAATAATTTAATGAATCTACCCTTCCCCTCAAAGTATTAGTTGGGTTAGGGTCCTTCAGGGGTCTGGGGTTTGAAGACCGATCTGATCAGATATAGTGTTAACAGTATGTTTCTAGTACTGCATGAGATGATGTAGACAATATGTTTATAATATATGTGCATATATATATTTTCAGTTTTTTAGAAAAAAATTGTAAAGAATATTAAAAACATGCTCAGCCTTATTTGAGCATATTAGCCAAATGAAAAAAACTGTCCAAAGCAAACTTAAATATTTTTATGTTTTAATCATCGAAATTTTTTGCCGTTCTGATTTCCTATCCATTGTGAAATGATTGTGGCCAAAGCTAGCATTGCTTATTCTTGGGAAACAAAGTTGTGGTTAGTTAAAATATGCCACAATTCATCATTAGTATGCTGAATGAACGCAAGATATATTTAAAAATCCATCTTCTTCTAACGGAATAAGACCAATATATTGAAACGTGTCTAATCATTCCACAATAACTTTTTATTGGAAAAAGCGATCAAGCTCAAAAACGAATCTAAAATCGAGATCTCCTTCGTCTGTAGATCCGCTGGCCAGATAGGGGGAGAAGCTCTCTCTGCGAAGACAATGACGCTATAATTTCAGTAAACGACGCAGGAAATTGGGATTAGCAGCTCGCGGACGGCTCAGGAGAACAATATGACTGACTCACGAAGAATGGAAGCTGAGAAAATAAAACAGCCCGCAGAGAGGAAGGTTGGTAACCTGTGTTGACAAATCAGAATCCTTACAGAGCTCAGAGCTACTGTGCCTTTAAGTTTCTGGGTCAATGTTATCGCTTTCATTGGGAGCCTTGCGTGTTTTCTAGCACGCCAGTGTCTTCTTTTTGGGTTATTAAAATGCAAAGGGTTGTTTTGAGGATGGGTTCTTGAAAGAGCCTTTATGTATGATAAAAATAACAGGGCGATATCGGAGCAACAATCTGTTCCATTCTAACATAAACATTATAAATTCAATTTATAGCTTAAACATCATAGCTCTTTATGTATTATAATGTTTACATCCACCGATCTTAACATTTTAGCACCAGGGATGCAACTTTCCATATCAATTCATACCCTATCACCTTTTGGTACCTTAACTAATTAGTATCAAAATGCCTTTTCGTCTGTATTACCTTTACATATATCTGTCTTTTCTTATCTTGATTTGAATAATTAGCTTTTTCGTGATAAATTTTTTCATGTCATCGCCCTCCTGTTATTTTACACTTCCTTAAATGAGTCTTTTCCTACAAGATGACAATTATACTATGAATGCAATTAAATTCCACATATTGTTAATATTTTTGTTCCTAAATAGTGAGTCAATAGTTGCAGTTCTTTGCTAATTAACTCTCTTAATACTTTATGTTATGATTATTTTCTTAAGTTTTTCTTCTAAATAAAGGAAAAGTCCATTTAATTAATTTTTTATCTGAAGGCGTTGGAAATAAAGAACATTATTGATGTTTTCTGATTATTCTCTGAAAATGAAAAAAAAAGAAAGAGACCCGTTAATAATTCGTTTTATTCTTCTTTTATGAATGACTCAATTTGGGAATATCTACTCGAATAACATTGCTCCGCTTTGCAGTAAAATTTGAGATATTAGTTAATGCGTTGGATTTAATCTTAGTAGTTTTTAAATATCCCCAAATTTTTCTTTTTTATTAATTGGAGAGCAGAACTGAAGCTAAATGCGTTTTAGTTATTAATTTTTAGTTATGAATTTAAGAAACTGATTGTTAATTTAAATATTGGCCCTTTCGTAATATACTTCAAGAATATAACAAGCAAAGGCCAAAATGTAACTTTATTATGAATAAATCGAGATAGTAAGCGATTTCTACAAATTTCTAAGTTTAGCCTTTTCTCTAGTTATAAGTCAAAAAAGATTACAATGATCCCATTAAATTCCATTTTAAATGATTAACGAACAAATTTTTACAGCAGAAATCGCTGATACAAAAATTTACTGTAGTTTAATTTCCGGAAAGGTAATTTTTTTTTCTTTTGGGTGGGTTCCTATAGGTTGTGATTATGCTGTCTTTTGAAATTTAAGAGGTAGATAAAATAGTTATTTGTGGAAGATCTGCGAATGCATTAACCATTGTGAATTTTTGTCATCTGAGTCACAAGATGAAATGAGTGCGATAAAACGATTTTGTCGTTACTCACATTTTGAATCATGTCCTTCATAAAGCTAACCATTTAAAGTTTTGCCATATTTGACCTTAAGAAAATGTTTTAAAAAGACCTTATAATAAGCTCATTGCAAAAAACAGCATTTTCCTTAAGAATAAAACACAACATCATTTCACCTCATTAGGAGGTAATGAAGAGAATGATTCAGGAAAAGGAAACTCTAAAAGAAGTGCTTTCGTAAATATTTAACGCTGGTTGATTTATATCCGATTGTCCACCACATGAATTCGTACTCACTGCCAACGGTTGTTGTAACGAAATCTGTCCAGTCATTGTGTCCCACACCAAAGGAGCAATTACGGATCCAGATTGAAAAGAAAGAAAAATAAAAGTATTTCCAGACTGGGCATTAAAGGAGCAAGCACATTCTTTTTAAAGTCAATTCACACGAACTTTTTAGCATCCAAAATTCTCTTTGTAGTAAGAACACGAGGAAGAAAACTCGTTTGTAAAACCATCCTAAAAGGGAAAACAATCCTTAATAAAACAAAAACCAGATATCTGTTAGATTGTCCTTTGTCTGTCGTTGGGTGCGTCATGTGGTTTGTAATCAAGCATTTGCCCCTTCATTGTTGTTATCAGAAATTTCTCAGAATGAATTTTTGTCATCGATCGCGTTGAATGTATGAAATTACTGCGATAGGGAGAAGATATTGTCCCGGTTTTTCAGCTCGTTATTTCCTTCTACAATGGGTTAAGATATTTTAAAAGATAATTTGCGATAACTCCGAAGAAAGAATCCTTGCACTCATTATGGGAATTAGCATGATTTGGTCGTATGTTTTAGTGAGAACTTATATATAGAGACAATAACGTAACTTGTGAATGCGTGCAATATTTTTTAGATTATGATTTTGGATGCTTTTCACCACTTTTGATTTGAATTTTTGAATTCTTAATTTTTATTCAATTTTCTCATTTTTTTTCATTTCTCAATTTCCCTTTTCATCCATTATTTTATAAGCCTATTATACCCTGTTAGAATTATATCAATTTGCATTAATCCTTTCAGTCCCAAGAATTTATTATTCATTCTAAAATTCTGAAATAAGTGAAATGGACTCATT
The DNA here is from genome assembly GCA_013235015.1 of Araneus ventricosus. NCBI lineage: Eukaryota > Metazoa > Arthropoda > Arachnida > Araneae > Araneidae > Araneus > Araneus ventricosus. The sequence goes on along the minus strand of BGPR01001886.1, from coordinate 98,063 downwards.
TTGGACCGAAGATGAAAGTTTAAAATGAAAAAAATTAATTTAATTTTTTAAAATTAAAATTCAAAGTGATTTCAATTAGCATCATTCCATTGGCAGAACCCAAATTTTAAAATAAATATCTATCAAAAACAACTTAAATAAAATATTTTAACATATTTAAAAATAATATGAATGGAATTATACCTGTAATAAATTATGATAAAATTGGTTTTTTAAAAATTTTTGTGGCATCTTTTGTTGAATGGAGTGAAGTTCAAAAAGGCAATTTTTCAAGAGATTAAATCGATAGTGCACTTATATACTAGTAAGAATAAAAAATATATTTGAAAAGAGGAAAATGCGAAGAATTTAATGATGTCCATTTGTTATCAGAGGCAGGTATAGATGCCGAACAAAAAAATAATGAATATGATGATTCCAAATGGCATCACTAGGATTGAAAGGGCTGAATTATGTCCGATTATCCAATTAAAGCAATTCTTTTATTCAGTTATTTTCATTTACATATTAATTTAGATCTTAGCAATGATTTTAAAGAAAAAAGAATTATATAAAATGTAACGATATTTTAATTTTGAAGAAAGAATCGTACACGAAGTAATAATGCATATTTACATCACTTACATTTTTGTATTTTTAAAAATTAATTAATAATAATTTATTCATTAAGCAATTTACTTATTCAATTTTTGGTTTCAAGCAAGAAGCTTTTTAATAAAGAAATTATATTTAACTTATTTAAACTTGGAAGTAATAATAGGGTAATTTTCAATTAAGTAGATGTAATGAATTAGTTTTAAATTTTAAATTAAGAAATTTAAATTTAAAAATATAAGTTTAAAATTGATTTTTAACAACATTTTTCTATATTCATTAAATCCATATAAAATGAAAAATGTTGCACTTTTGGATTAAAAGTTTGTAAGATTGTTTGATCTGAAATGAGGAGAATAAGTTCTCTTTTTATGTTTTAAATGTTTTCAACTAGAGAAATAAATCAGTGAGTGATTCAGAAAATGAGATTAATTGTTCACGGAGGGAAAAAAGTCATTAATCTTTATATAATCAAGTATGACAAAGCAAAAAAGTATGTATTTTCTTTTGGTATTGTTCATCTGCTTCAGAAAAACCTAATCTAGGCATAATTTTAACTTACTTCTTTAATTCTCCATTTGTAAAACTCTCCAAGTCTAAATCAGACTTAATTTTAAATAGGGCTCTTTTTTGTTGTTGTTGTATGCATGACATAAATATTTCACACTTTCATTATATTCAAATCCATAGCTTACTGGCAATATTTGAAAACTTTCTTTTAAGTAAAAAGCACTTAAGTGTGATTTATATTATTTATCTTTAATTATTTGCCCACCCAATTAGTAACCACTGATAAGCATAGTTAAGTAATTAGATTTAATGCAGCATCAAAGTTACTGATTTATATGCACAATCTCAAATCTATCTGTAAACAATTTTTATTTATGTTCAGACCTTTTATAGTCATTATAATCTTTCATTCAGCCAGTCTAGCCTCTTTTCTTCTGTCGTATTCGTTGCAGGACTTCGATTCGATACATTTAAATGAACGCGATACCTTTCGTTTTTCATTTTTGATCCCATCCTACGTAGACATGCATTTCAAATTTCTGTAATGCCTTGAAGGTGAAATACGAGGAATTTTATTTTTCTCACCGATTAACTGTGTCTATACTCTACTCCTACTGTGACAAGTTAATCTCTTCCAAAGCTCTCATAAGTAGGAAAAATATTGATCGAGATCTCAAGGATAGACTGAGGTGCGGCAGAAGAAAATACCTACCTGATTAGACCAGAATTCAGTAGGCGAAAGTGAACGAGTTCACATGTTAGGGTTTAAGACACTGAGATCTTTTTGTTGTTAATTGTCTCTGGCATAATCAACAAATACAAAGATATAAATTAGTGTACTACATTTGCCTCAAAGACTAGTTTTTTTATTTTTTAATATTTGGCTAATATTATATAGATCAAACGCTAACAGAAATGTCAAGGTTTGTGAATAATTATCCGTTTTATGAGTAATGTAAGCTTATATTAATTATTTTGTGTCTTAAAAAATTTAAGAATTTCTTTGACGAGAATTTTACTTCCAAAATTTTTTGTAATGAATTTAGATATTTTCTTTTGATCTCACATTAAATATATATAGTAACTCTAACATTTTTATCTTTATAATTGCTAGTATAATGAATTAATGCTTCGAAAATTCCAACTTGTGTTGTTCGTTATTATAGATTTTATATTTCATATGCATGAGGAACCGCTGCAAATGAGTATTAAATTTTTATGATAGAAATAATATAGAATACAGATAAGTCTGCCTGGCTCAAACAGCTTCTGCCCAATGTTAACTTTATTTGAAAATGTTTCAGATATGTTGACCTTATTAGCTCTTATATATGAGATAAACTTTGGTCTTCAGGTGTTCTCGGCCAATACAGAAGACATAAATTTCTCTTTATGGTCACAATTCCTTTAACTTTATTGCTCAGCTTTCGCATTCCTTGTAAAGGCAAATGCAAACTTTTAAAATTTGCTTCCCCTGTCTTTAGACCAGAAAATGTTTTTGTAATCACTCTTCATCTGATATAAATGGGTCATGATCTTTCAACTTTATAAGGAGGATACATTTATCAACTATTTTTATGTAATTACTCGTATATCGATAGGACAAACGGTGAACTCCTTTCAGTACAAATTACTATATAAGTGATAACCATAGATTCCGAGTGAAACAAAGGGTCACACCGCGCACCTCATTGTCATTGAAGGACAATGAGTGTTACCAGAATCCTTAATCTGGCGGGTGCGCATTTAAAATCACCCCCACGACAGTATCCGTCTCTTTTCTTTTCCTTTTTTTAATCGCGTTGGTGCGTTGGCTCCGACTGTCCTTGATCTTCGAGAATCTCCTTGTTTTGTCTCACGGACTCTTGGACGAGGCGTGACTCTGTCACGGACCAACGATCTGGCAATGATCACGCAAACTAAGTTTCCTCGCTCGATCGTCAGTCACAGTCCGGTAGAGCACTTACTCTCCCCCGAAAAAGGGATGCCATGGCGCACCAGGGCTGCCAGATCAGAATGGCAAAATAATGCCAAATGTCTTTAAAAACAAAGCCAGAACAAGACCAAGAATTGATTGTTTAATGGAAATGGCATTTTTTGGTGCAACTTTCGCCAGAAATGAAGTTACAAGTTCTGAACTTCAACCCTGAACGCTCTGGATAATTATGGTTGGAGGAAAGGGTCAAACCAAGACAGAGTCAAATACTGGGACTGTATCAGGTAATTTGGAAAATCTGATCACTTTGCCATTGGCACTAATAATACCACGTGCCTACACATGATGAAAATTAATAATATTCGAAATAAACCACGCTAATAAGCTGCCATTATTCTATAAAATAAGGGAACCACACTCTAAGTATAGTAACATTTGGGTTTGAGAATCCTTCAAAGGTTGATGTTTTAAAATTTAAATTTAGTTAAACTTATATTTTACATTTTTAATATGAACCATAAGTATTCCAAAGCATTTTAATCGGAACTGGACTGAACCCGCGATACTTTTATTCAGTCGTGACAAAGAGACAAAAACCAAGATATTTGGTCGCTTTAACAGTAATGGAGTAATTTTCAGTATAATAAACCCGAATAAAATGGATTGTGTATAGTGAATGAATTGATGTTGATATTATACAAAATAAAATCTAATGCTCTGGCGCAAATTGTTTTAAGAGAATAAAAATCCAGGCCTCATTTATGATCAATCAGTATTGCAATCAAAAAACGGTTTAGAAAATCAGTCTGATTTAAAACATTTTTTTAAACTCGTTGAACTGAATTTCTCTTTATTTATCATTATTCAGTGCGTAATTCGTTTACTTTATTTTCTGGTTATTATTTTCCTTGGTCTAGAAAATTTCATCTAATCGTCAAATAAATTTCTAGTGCCATTCCTTTTGTCCCAGTTAGAAAGAAAAACAGCTTACGTATATTTCGCAATTCTGATTTTAGATTCTGGGTATATGAATAACATAAAAAAATTATGGACAATATAGTTACAAGAAACAACGGAATTAATTAAAAAAATTATTCTAAAAGTTGTGGATGAAAACAAGTCCAAGGCCAAATAAAATTTCGAAAGCCAAGTTCGTAGAGGAAAAAAGAAGGCTAAATTTCCCAAATTTCGCCTTAAAAGGACCATATGGCAACCCTGGATGGCACACATTCACCATTTTAAGGGAACACTGGCGGATCTTCCATGTTTTCTCCTGGGAAAAAGTTCTGGAGTTAGGGAAATTTTGTCGCGTTGCGTGTTTTGTCACGTCTCGTTCCGATGGATGGTGTCGGTGGGTAATCGGTGGTGGGTTTCCGTTTTAATCTCTTCGGAGACTGAGGATCGTTTAAGATGATAAAAAAGGAAAAGAAACCGTATTGGTGTTTTGGAAGATATCGTTTCCTGTCCTGGGTGAAGAGCCGGTTCATGTGCGTGAGAGATATTAGAAGAAAATGAATGCGTTTTAGTTATTTTCTCAGCGTTTTTTGCGCAATTATTTATTCAAAAGTTTTTCATTAATATTTTCTAGAATTTCTCAGAGTGTTATTAATTTCTTCATGCGAAATTGTAATTTGTTTGCTCAAATCTTTAAGACCATGAATCTTCTCTTATCATTAGATACTTATTTTTTAGAGCAATTATTTTTTAAACACATGACTGATTTCTCTTTTCTGTCGTTATCTGCCTTAATCTGAAAATATTTATGTCATTTAAAGTTTCCTTTAATGTGCCGACGGTAATAAAGTTGGATGCTTAATTAACACAAATGTTTCTGGAACAGACCGAAAACAGTTTGCTAGAACTATTCTTTTCTTCTGATTTGAAGTGTCCATGCGACGTTTAATAAAACGTTAAATAACATTTGTTTCACTAAGAATTACTGGCTTAGAATACTCACACGTTTTCTTTAAGATAAGGCTTCTTAAACTCTTTTTTATCTGTAATCCTTTTCTTGTGCGGTTTCGAGTATTCCCATTTCCATCAGACAGGTTTTTGCCACGACCACAAAGTTTGAAAATAAATAAAATAAATGAAATATTAGTTTATAATAACTAAAAAAAAGTTTGAATTACAAATTATTATTCTGAAAATTGTAATGAAATTCTTCAAGTCGAGGTATCTTCTTGACAATTCCTGCTTACAAATGTTGAAAAAAAAGCCACCGTGAGAAATTTCAAGACTCTTATATTTTACGACGCATCTTGACTCACAGTTTAAGAAGGCTTGCTTAAAAAATAATAATCTACATGTATTCTTGAAAAGATTTTATTGATATTTTTAAATTTATCTCAGGGCTTACATCCCATTCTCTTTGATATTGAAATTCATGTTTGGTCATGATTCTCTTTGATTCATGAATTCATGTTCACCTTGGTTGCTTTCACTTTTAACAGCAATTAGTGCTCCACTTTCACAACAGGATGTGATTTCAAGCACTTAGGCTTATTTATCAATTCAAACGCAATAATATTAGGGGAAGAAGAATTTGATTATGATTAATACAGCATTCTTCTTGACACGGATATTACTTCTTGTAAATTCCTGGATCTTCGAAAGTTCTTTCGCTTTTAGGCTGAAGGTCAAACGTCGTCAAACCAGTTGCTGAACGATATAAATTCATTTGAAATGATCTCACAGATCGTTTAACAATCAGAAGGTTTCCGATGACGAAGACTAACCTAGAAACCTACAATCTTCAAAAATTGCCAGAAGCTCCTCACATCTGTCGACTTTAATATCCTTTTTGTAAGGAAGTTATGCGCATTGCAGTATCGATACGAAATTTTTTTTATTCCAGTTGCACCATTATGGAAGACTCCATTCTTGTGTTGCGTTAGTATTAGACAAAATTGCGTCAATATTGGTTGATAGATTCAAGATATTCTTGGGAAACTTTTTATTTCAGTTCTGACTTCTCTTTCCAGAACCACGTCCATATCTCAGATAATTAAAGAACTTTCACATTTGTAAATGCATTTGGTTGGTTATGAGATCAAAAGAAATACAGCTATAATGAAAACGCATTTAATACGAAGCCCATAGCAATTATTCCGTTAACTTAAATTGCAATTGGTTTTAAAGACAAAATTTAGTGATGAAACATGCTTCATACGTATTGATTTGTATACCTCATTGAACCATTTATAACTTCAGATATAGGGTTGCAATTTCGGGATCCGTCCTTTCCTTCAATAGTTATGCAAATATTAGAAATCATCAAAGGCAATATTGCTGCTACATTGTTGTATAATTTTTGACGCTTTTCGACTTCGGCGAGACTTAATTTCTTAGAAAATTTTGAATTCTAATAAGTCTTGAGTTAATTAAATATGCTTTCATTTTATTAATACATTAAAGAGAAAAATGCTAGTGGAGTGCAATTAACATTGTTGAAACGAAACTGTCTAAAACTTTGCTACATCTGAAAAAAAAGGGAAGTGATAAAGTTGAGTGGGAGGGTAAAATATTTTTGATATACGAAAGATATGAAATATATGATAGATAAACATCTTTACTAAAAGAATTATTTCGTGAGATGAGATATGGATGATTAATTTGAAAAAAATTGCAGATCTTTAAATTAGAAATGGGATTAGCTTGTATTCAAAATAAATTATTTGCTTAGAGCAATACCACTGACAACCCAAGAAAATTTTAATTAAAGAAATCTGAATTATTCGTACGTAAGGCGTAAACAGGTGATGGCTTCAGAAAAGTTGGTTACGGCAGATAATTTATGGAATTCTCGGACATGCAAGTCACAAAACTTCGCTAGTTCTTTTATAAATACAAAGGTTATTTAAAACTTAAAAAAGTTATCCTGAACAATCTACAATTACTTCGCTCGTTATATACATTAAGCAGATTTTTCCCAGGACAGCAAATGATTCATTTCCTTTAATAAAACAATGACTTTTTTGAGTATATTTAAAGGGTATTGAATTACATGGTTTCAATAAGATTTTCTAGCATGATGTGCAATAGAGCAAAAGGCCCTTAAATAAGTATTATTAAACGGAGGAGACATACTCTCATTATTCTGTGTCCTGACATGACTTGACCTTACCAACATGACGAAGACCCCGCTCTCTTGAACCTTAGCCCTGTGCGGCAACTGCTCGATTATCGATGCGTGAAATGTGATTATTATATGCTAATAGAAGGATGTAACATCTTGTAATGTCGTTAGAAAAAAACAATACGACAGAAAAACCTTTGTTTCTTAAGGAAACTTGGTTTCTTAATAAATTACTTTCGGAATCTTGTTGTCCAACTGTGCAATATTTCTTCTGTGATAAAAGTTCGCTTAGACCTCAAGAATATTGAAATCGGCAAGTATTAAGCTATAGGAGTATTGAGGTACGAGGAAGTGATGACATCATTGTGAAATTGCCAATAAGAACATGGAATCTTCATTTTTCAATCCTTTGTTTGGATGTTGGGAGATTATATTCCATTGTTAGAGGAGAAAATTATTTACCCATTTCTGTTAGAAGCTTGCACCATGCAATGTTTACGAAATAATCCCCAGCACATTGTGTCATTCTTCTTTCTTTACCTCTTCGAACTCCATTTTGTTGTGACTTACGCTTGTTCGTCGATTATGACTTACTTTAATCGTAGAGAAACAAACCGTGAGATTTAAACTAAACGTCGTTATTTTTTTTTTGAGCCAATCCACGTCTGTAGGCATAATTATCTACGCAACAAAACAAGGCAAGTAATTGGAAACAAAAAGGTTGCAAAAAGTTATCAAGTTTTGAATAGAACCTTTTAACAGTCAAGAGATATAGTTGATTTTCCACTTTATTCTTAAAAAGAGGCGAACTATATCCGTAATGACAAGAAACTAGAGAATAAATTCACTATTGTTGTTTTAGGGATGCACACCGTAAAACAAGAGTAAAAATTTCAAACTTTTATGCAAACATTGCTTCATTCATATTTATGAAATTATGCATATTTACTTCAAAAGCTAGCATTTGGAATGTAGCATGACATGTTAAAATATTTGCTGAATTCGCAAAATTGTTTCCTTTTCCCATTTATATTTATGCATTTGTTTGATTTTATTATACATCGACCAGAAATAATGCATTTGTTATTTGAAAACTTAATTAGAGAATTTTCATTCTTTTACATGAATTAATAGTTACTGCGTTAGAATTCATTCGAAATGCACTATAATTATTTTTAATTAATATCTATGCACAGTTGCATAATTAATAATTTATGAGCCTAACTCTTTCAAAAATATTATAAGCAATATAATATTTTTGAAAGAGTCGTTTTCGAAATTTATGCGAGATGTTCTTAATCTATTTTTTTCAGTTATCACAGAAATACATCTGTACTGTTGACCATAATTTGAAAATAAAAAAATGTAAGCATAGTCTCGTATTTCAAAGAAACATACATTCTGTGCATTTCTCGCTCAAAATTTCAATTATAACGGTTTAAAATCAAGGAATCAGATGCAGGCCTGGGGCCTCTCCTGCTACATTTGGCAGCTGTCCCTACTCTTCGAGTACCAAATGTCTTCCTTCTTTTAATTACTATCTACTTCCACAACTTTAATACTTTTTTCATTTAACGAAAATCTCGTGCTGAATTTCAAGGTAATCTAACGAGGCATTTAGGCAGAAATAAAAACAACGTTTAAAAGACGACGGTTACGGATACACGCGTCAGTGACGGGCCACGTGCAATCGGGCCGCTAAAATGTCCCCCATCTCTCACTAATAATAACAGGTGCATTGCGGAAGAAAAGGAAACGGGGCACTAATTAACAACGAGTGCCGAAAGTGATGAGCTCTACGTGACCTGATTCGGAGAAAGAATGAAAATTCGGGACTATTGTGAAAGATGAGTGTCTGTCTGAACGTAGAGCTCTTCTGTGCTGATAGTTTTCATTCCATAGACGAGTTGAGGTGAACGATCGTTGAATAAAAGCAATCAGAAGAGTATTGTAAAGTCTGTTTAGGTAGTCTCTTGAGATATGCTTGTTGTTGTATTGTTGAGGAACATGTATGCATTTGTCTTGGGAAAGACGGAAGAAGTTTAGGACTCAGTTAAGAGTCAGAGCACCTATTCCACTCTCATATTTTAGTTGAAATAGAGGATAGCGAAGTGATTAACCCTCCAGCTGTAAATCTTGCTATTTACGCGGGTTGAAAGTTAATCTATTTTCTATTGCATACCGAGATTCCCGTGTGCTAGTCTGTTTATTCTTACTATTATTGTTGAATTATATTATACTATTATAGCGTTGATGTAAACAAGAACTTGTACCATTTAAGAAGTATTTGGACCTATTTGCAAACGTAGCATCTAAATAGCGATTTAAAATTCTGCAGTTGGAGGTTTAATGCTTTTCAGGGAAAATGAAATTGTAGTTCTTTCTAACTAAAACTTTTGTTTTTTTACAGCAATTAGAATATATTATACTTAAAGAAATATGATTGCAATGCTCGTTAAAATAACTTTCAAAGTTTCATTCTATAACAAATATCAGCAAAATTTAACTAAAGGCCGAAGAAATTTTTTTGCAATGCTTTCTTTCTGTACAGGAATAAATTTCTCTAAAAATAAACCCACGAAAATAAATTTATTTAAAATTACCACTTATATACCACCTTTATAGTAGAGTATTTACATTCCATGCTCTTATAAAGCTTTTACAGAACAATTTTCATAAAATACACTATCTCTAAACCGGAAGTTGGCTATTAATATAAAATCACTAAAATATACACTCAAGATATAAAATAAAGGTTATATAGCCAAGAGAAGTTACCAGTTTTCCATTTTCATTGAAGAGGCTGTTATTAAAAAGAATATATCTTGTTCACATTAAGTCAGATTTATTACTATTTAACTCAAAAATAAGTTCAAAATTCCTTCATCATTCCTTTCTCATTCCTTTTGGAAAGACTTTAAAATTTTCAACAGCAGCCGGAACTGAAAAAACGAAAGTCCTTAATCTGTTTACCTTATTTTAAAAGTGTATTCAAATCCAGTGCCCTCATTTGCATTTTGAATCTCATTTTCTTTATGGCTTCATCAACTACCCACCGCCAATCCGATTAATTTGGCAGTCATTATCGAAGTCATTACTCGGCACACGTGAAAGCCACTTAGCCGATTGATGACTCCAATGATGAGCTGATTAATTGGCCCATCCCAGCACTTCATCTTACCGCTTTTAAAAACGATGCAGTGGGGGTCCGGTATTGGCTCCTCACGTCCGCTAACCCACGCAGGTTCTAAAAGTTCTGCCGTAGGAGGTGACCCGTAGTTCCCTACTAGACACGCATGGCAGGCGGCCTAGCCTACTTTTGTAACCACTTTCCCTCATTCGGTACATCCTTTTGCTGTTAAAGCTCCAGCTTATTTTCTTATTTTGCTTTTTTTCACTTTTCATGTGCACATTTTCCTACTAACAGGATGCATGGCAAATTAATCACTCTTCCCCATCTACGTGTATAACATGGCATAGGAGACTTATTTTGCCAGCGAAGAATCACCGAAGTGAGATAAGTCTGGATGTATAACGGTTTCCTTTCTGTTACGATACATGTAAATGTAAGTGGGAGTATTAATCAACAAATAATTTTTTAACTAAGCCAACCTGCTTGTGATAACCAGGCACGTAATTGACTTTCGATACGATCCTAACTATTTATGTGAATAAAACAAAGTTTTAAGTTATATCTTTTCTACAAAAATTCAGTGTTGTGTAACTGATTACAGAAAACTGCAAATGTTTTTGATTAGATACTTTAACTCTAAATAAAAAAACTGAATTTAAGCATGAGTTGCTACATGTATTGAATTGTACAGCACTGTTGATCAACGTGAGCTGCTTATTTAACTAGCAGTCTTCAAAAAGTTTACAGAATTATTTACAAGCTTGAGAAAAAAGTTCAAGAAAATAATAGAGCAAGGTGTTCGAAGACACTTTCGTTATTATACATAATTAGTTTGTGCAAATTGAGTTAATTTTTAATACGCATAGTAAGATTTATTTATTTGAAGATCTATAAAGGCTCAATTTCGTAACAAAAATAGTTATATTTCAATTTTAAAATTGTGATTTCTGTATTATATGTTGTTTCGTTATTGTTTTATGAACATAAAAGGTAATACATTTTTCTGAAATAGCAGGTTAAGATCGAAATTAATAATATACGCCTTAGAAACTTTTCATAAGCTGCATTTTCATTTCTTGCCCTCTGAAGAACTCTGATGTTTTATAACCGAATTATAATATTGAGTTAAAAATCATATGGTACAAAGTTTTGCTTAGCAATTATCCCAACGTGTCTCTTATAATAAGTGCGACAAAAAGTATGAACCAATGATTAGTTTAAAACAATTATGAGTTTTGAAATTCACTTATTAATTAATCAATACTTATAATTAAGCAAATGCATTGTTTTGTTTGAAACCTGAACTTATTTTAATTGGCTCAGGAATAATTCATAAATTAGTGACTAAATTCTTTTCGATGTTTTATGTCCTTATGGCTTAAAGAAATTTCAGAGAACGCTGACGTCGAATTAACTGCTTGATGAAAAATACCATGTCAACCAGTTTTATATATGTCGACGAAAAAAGCCGTAATGACTAATATTATATATTATGAATAAAAAGAACCCTATTGACCAATTTTATATATGTTGACTCAATAATCAAGGTAATAAAGCAGACGCATTATTGTTCTGTTGCAATTAAGTCATTGCATTTTATAATTCACACAGGATTTACTGTTGCATTATTCATCTCGAACTTAAAAGTCTCTGACATATGTACATTTTTAAGTATATTTTAATCATATAATTACCTATAGAATCAATTACTTGATGCAAAAAGCTGAGTTGACCAGCTATGTACTCTCACTTTCCTTACTGCCTTTCCATGCGGGATAATTTATCATAAAGAAACTCAATTAAGAAAAGTAATGAAGCCATGGAAAGACAATCCCCATTTTGCCAATAACATAACAAAAAAACTCTTTAAACCTTCTTTAGTGAAACTTGAAACGTGGATAAAATGTGTTGCCAATACGTTCCGATATTATGTTACGTGAAGTTCAGTGCGTTGGTGTTGGCGAATGACGACACTGTTCGAGAAACAATCGAAGTAAGAAAACGCCGCACACCTATATCTCCTTCTTCCTAAGGTTAACCGGTCTGTGACAGGAGACGACAACTATTTGACTTCAGTCAGAGAGGCAGGCCTCTATTCTGGCCTACGCAAAAATTTTATTTTCGACATTCCTGTGTAGCTTAAAACCACGTGTCCAGAATAGTTGGCACAAATATTGTGATAAGATGTTAACTAGATGCATTTGCATGAATCTGCTTGCTGGTCATTTTTTTTCCCTGTTTTTTTCAGTAAGAAACCTTGTCATAAATAAATTGCAAGGACGTTTGATTTTTCTCCATGTTGGTTTTACCCAGTGCAAGGACTTAGTATGAATTTTTCTGTAAACGGTTTAAAATGGGCAAAATAAATAAATAAAAAATAATCGTGTTTTCTAAATGCAAAAAAGAAAAGAATAAAACTAGGAAATTTATATGTAAATAGGTTAAACCCATTCTTATTTACTATTACTAGTATAGTTCTCGCTGAAAACCTATTTTCATTAGCAATAATCATTAGGTAATGAACGAAATTATGCATAAGTTATTCCCCAAGTAGAGAATGGAATGAATTCACGTGACCTTACAGCCACATTGACAAACATAGTTGGGTGTTTCATCTAACATCTGAATCCACGTTGCCTTATATTGTGCTGTGACTTTACTTCTTTATTCTTTTTGAAATATGCGCAATGGATTCCAAAATTAAATTGGCGTGCCTTTCGACATAAGCCACGTGACTTATGACTATTATGAGTTCATATATTCATAATATCTTTACAAACTTCTATTTTTAAGATATGTCATTGAGAATGCAGCAAAGAATTCTGCAACATCTAAAATTGCAATATATGCTGTTTTTTTTATCATGTAAAGGAAGAATATACTTTTCCATAATAAGTCTCAAACTAATCTCAATGCTTCGTTATAATAACAAACCATAAATACCACAAACTATGCATCATTTAATATTATTTATACACATGTTATAAGTGACTTAAGGAGTGGTTACAATGAAAATTAAAACGTTTATTTTAAAAAACGCATACTATTATTGCCTTATCATTTTCATGGGTGAACGCTACTATAAAAGTGTCTTATTTCCTGCCAGCGAAGATTTCGTCAAAATAAATCATCACGTTGCCTCTCCTTAGCAGAAGCGTCCTGAAATGACATTCCCAACCGGACAAGGTAAAAATATGGCGCCCCCCCAAAACAACGCATTTTTTAAATTCTATAATGTCTCTATTCTAAATGTGCAAATAAGTGGTTTTATTGAAACTAAAATTATATATTCAAGAAATTTTAAAGATATATGACTTTATATCAGAAGTCTACTAAAGCATTTTTTTCTTCACATTCCCGTTTTGGCGCTACGGGCAGTTATCCGGGTCTCGGGCCGTCTCTGCTCCTTATCGTTTCATTTTGATTTCTACTACATTCCTTTCTGGATCATAAGCCTTGATATAGAAATTTGCTTCAAAATGCTTTTTCTCATTTACGGTTAAACTATAATGTTCCTACTATGCAAAATACGCCGGTAACCGACCGCAAAAGTACAGATGAAAAATTGAAATCTTTCGCATCCACGTAACTAATTCTTTACTGCCAGAACAGCATTCCCAACTAAGCCACAAGCATTATCCGTGCTTGATCAGGCGTTGAGTTCAAGCCAATTAATTAATTTTTTAAATACTAATTTCAGGTATATTACATCGGATTTGTTATTCTTGCTTCGTTACGGCACGCGAGTTCGCAAGTAAATGATCTTGGGGTGGAGTTTTTGCTAAGATTAATTAACTTCCGTTTCCGAGCGATGCGGTTCACGGGATGTTTTTCTCAGAACAACATAAGTGTTAATTAAACTTGCATAAAAAGATCACTTTCAATGTTATGAGTCATAGATCAGATAATGAAAGTACTGCAGATTTTATTCTGATGTCTGTATTTCCTCTCTTTGTGGGTACTTTATAACCATAAGATAAATACTCGGCTGTGGATAAATGCTTCCAGACAAGGCTGCGCTAATTGGCTTCATATTTAGTCTTTAAACATAATATCTATTCGTGCTCAGTCTTATCGCGATACAAATCGAGACGTAAAGCAGTCAGAGCACTGTCTAGCTTTAGGTCATTCAGAATGAAACAGAACGGACGCTATATTTCCTCGAAAAGACGCACTGAGGTTTATTTTCTGATGGTGCCTTGTATTTTTCATATACAGAAATATACCTTATAGAAATACTTAATAGTTTTTTACATTATTATTTGCTTTAATTTTCAATTTCAAAAATATCAATACTTTGAATATATATTAGGGACGGGGTGTCTTTTTAGTCAAGGGGACGTGTCTGTGGCGTTATGTCTGGCCACCTGGAGGCCTTCCAACCCTCGAATTGAAACCTCGCAGGGCGGTTTTTGACACATTACTTTCTCGAATCTTGAAAAGCTATGAATGTAAAACTTATTTCTTATAGGAAAGTAGGTTTACGAAATTTTATTTCTTTACGGTGACTAAATTTTTAAAAGGACTGCTTCAATAGCTATAAAAGCTATGTATTAAGGAGATTAAAAAGAAATTAATTTATTCTCGTATTCCGAAACCCTCCGCGCTTTTGCGCATGCGCCAGTCGGAGTTGATTTCGTCAAAATAGGGGTGAACTGAAAAATGAAGGAGGATATGTTTACATTTCACTTAGCGTGACCTAACAAAGAACTCCGGAAATGTGCTCATCTTACTCATTGCCTGTCACTCCTTTCCGGTGTAAAATCTTCCAAAAGTGCTATTCTTTATATTCTAAAACGGTCAGTAGTAGCTACAACTTCACTGCTGTTTTCACAATATAATTTTAAAACGCAATAAAATTTTGAAATTCGAGAAGTATTTATATTAAGATTGCATAAATTCTGAAAAGAATGATACGAAACGCATACACATGTAGGATTTACAATAAGCCTGATTTAATGCGTGATTTCATAAAACGTGACAGATTTCGGCTTATCCTGTTTATTTATATAACGGCAGTGAAGATCGTCATCTAGAAACATATGTAGGATTTAAGTTATGGATGTTTTTGAATAATAAAATAATAATATATAAATGGAGTAAATATTATTATTTTATTATTCAATAACATCCATAACTTACATCCTATATATGTGTCTAGATGGCGATCTTCACTGCGAGCATCCTGAAAATATTTTCCGAGAAATACGATATTGTATCAATGATTTTAATACTGACTTAAAAGAATATTCAGAGCTTAACTATTATAAATTGTATTATCATGTTTTCTTCTGAGGCAGGATAACCATCTCTCTTGTTTCAAGAAATGGCTAACGTTAACACCAGTCATCTTTACCAAGCAGGAAAGCATTCACACTGCTCGTTCGATCAATTTTCATTTATCAAATCGTATTCGTCATCATATATGAGCTTATTAGAATATTGGAGTTTGGAAACATATGCAAAGTCGAATGGAAACAGGTTAGAATAACAAATTCGTAGGTGGAAACAAATTGGAGTAATAAACTCTTTTTCAAATCAAAAATATTTTCACTTCTTTAATTTTATTTGTTTAGAATATGAGAATTTAACCCAATGGAGTTAATAAGCACAGTCGATTATAGCAGCAGCTAATGTGACGTGTAAACTGTAAAAGGTTATAAAATATAAAAGAAGAAAAATACAAGATAAATTTGTTTCAAATCCTTTAAAAGTTTCACCCACGGAAAATTATATGAAAGTATGTGCTGTTATAAAGCCTGCTTTGGCATGAGAACTATAATATAATTAGAAAGTACAGTTTGTAAATCAGGAAGTATTTGCAAATAATTCATATATGTTCTTCATTAAAGGAATCATGTTCTTAAAGTTTCGCTTACGGCATTTAATATTTTTATTCTATGTACTTAAAAAATATAAATGAAAATGAAAAATGATGAAACTAACTCCATTTTTAAATGTTTAAAAGAAAAAAAAATGCTATAATCTTGAACATGATTCTCCTTTATCCTCCTCCATTCTCAAACATTCATAACGAAAATGCTTAATTCGAAGATAATACAACATTTATATCATTTTGGAGAACATTTCCCATCCTTTTATTACGCAAGTTCATGTATTATTTCAGTGACATAATCATCCTTGCAGAAACAGGGAACCGCAATTGCGGTTAAAAATCACCAATCTTGTCGAACATAAAACTTCAACAATTGAACAATTCCTTTGTCATTGCATTCCTTTCTAATGCCACGAAACAATGGCATCGTAGCAACGAAGTTCACACGCGTCTTGCTGTCCTGGTCATCCAATATTTTCTAGCATTCATCCTCGCCAACAAAGCACGCAATGCAATGAGCAAGTAAAACAAAACAGTCCAAGTGAATGGATGATTGAACGACGAACCAAAACCAAAAAGTTATTGACCGGTCCTCCTAATCGGTCAGCTGCGGAGAAGCTCTCGGAGGCGGAAGATTCGAAAAAGAGTTAAGGAATTCTTGGCATCCAGCCCTTAGTGATAGAATCACAAATCGTCTAAAAATATTGTAATTTTTTTTTAACCCTCTGATCTCCCGCAGAAGCTTATGTGTAAGATCCAGATGATTCGGAAATCATGATGATTCTTTTTCATCCTCTTTATGTCCCGTCACGCAAGAGACTCAGTAAAAACTTTATTGTCTTCTTCCACTAATGACAATAGCTTAAGGTAAAAATAATGCAAGATTTGTTCTGATAGTCTTTACGCTCGTGATGCACCCGGTTGTGGCCAAATTGGTGCTGTACAGTTTGATTGTTCTAATGTAATTGGGCTAGATTTATGAGGTACGCTCAGAAATCTCATCCGTACGACAGCCCACGTAAATTATGTCACTTTTTTTAATGTGAAATATTATCATAAACACTTTTTTAATGTCACCTTTCACGAAATCCTTTGCTAATAAGATGATTTAATTTAAATAACGTCAAATATTCTCCACCAAAATATATTGTAATATGTGTTTTAATAAACATAGGGCGTAACGCAATTTAACTTTTAAAAAAATATTCAAGCAACCGAAAGGAAGGAACTCTATTTGCTTCTTAATGGGAAGAACAAAAAAAATTGTTTTGATTACGATCAATTCTACATTTCTTTCTCTTTCTCCAAAGTATTAGGAATGTTTTATACATCATATTTCTGTTTTGAAGATCCTTATTGTCTTAGTTAAGCGTAGTGAATGTACTCAAAGGAGATCATCTGATCTACCAAGAAAAAAGAAAATCATTACAAAATAAATCACCCAGTTTTCTTAAAATTACACTCCATTTGCTGTCTATTATTTTTCTATGTTTTTAACAAAATTTTATAAAAGTGTTTTAATTAAATTATTGAGAATAATATTTTGAATAATATTTTTTCTGGGGCTGTTTAGAAATATTCAACTCTTCAATTTCCTCAAAAGTATGTTTAAAACGAGATTTTATTATTTTTGCAAAGTTTCTGTCCCTCCATATTTTCCTATTAAATTCTGTAACTTAATTTTGTTTCGCGTGAAATTATTAATGATGTTGAAAAATTAGATTTTGTCCCATAAAATTTGTAATGATGTTGAAAAATTAATTTGTGTCCCATAAAATTACGAAATTATGTTTCAAGCTTCGAACAACAGTTATCAAGATTTTAGGCTCCACATACTACCTTGGAATTGAAAAAGTAAAGCGGACTACAAATCTAACCAATAAACTAAAATTTTTAATGAAATAAGATAAACTTTTGAATCCATCTTTTCTAATAAATAAACGGAAATAATCGAGAAGACGAGATATTTTGCAACACGATCTTCACTTTTTTCTTTTAAGCCTCTCCAAGAAGGTCAGTGATTAATTTTAGAATACTAAAATTATAATTAATGAGTATTAATAATACTAATTACAATATTCATTACCTTTGCCTGTCATGCGCATTGCGCCCTAACTCGCCGGTGTGAATATCGCACCCGATGGAGGGTTAACTTTAATAAAGAACATAATTGTAGCTTATAAAGAGAGTTTTGAATTTGTTTTCCATTCAAAACATTTTAGGATTGCAGACAATTAGATACAAAATCGAAATAGATGTTCATGGCTTAACTAAAAAAATTGTTATCTGAAACCGGTTCCCTCTTTAATTCCGTTAACCGGGGTTGTACTGTATATATAAAGACCGATCTGGACGAATTCGTACATACACTATTTAGGTTTGAATCTAGCCCATGAAAATATGTATAACAGCTTGAAAACTTCTGACCCTCATGACTTTGAGTAAAACAACTGTAGAATCTATTTCATTTAGAGGCGTGTTGGATGGTAATCAGAAACTAATTTAGACTTATATACATTTACTAGCCGGCTTCGGCGACCAGCTGGTTCGTCCGTTTATATTAGTTTCTATTTTTGTATCTCACATTAATTAAAGCATTCCCCGTCGCAGTTTCACCTGCGATAACTCAGGAAAGATGAATGAAAAAAGTGATTATTTTATTGTATTTGGCAGATAGTAAAATATGTAAAGACGTAAATTTTAAAATGCCAGCGATACAGTTCTGTATGATGAATCACAGCAAACGAAACTTAAATAGTGCATTTCAAATAACTCTTACTCAATTCATCTATCACTCATCGTAGAATGATTAACCCTGAATATGGTCGCGGAAGCCCGACCGGCAAAACTGTACACTTAAGCCTAACCAAAATTTGAATAAAAACTTACCTATCATACTATATACAAAAATTTATAAGCGTTTTCATGCCTCATAATTTTAAAATGCCAGGAAAGCATGAGATTAAATGCTCGAATACAAAAACAAAAAAAAAACATGAAATGAAATATCTGTTTCCATGTGTTAAAGAAAATATTACTTCGAAGAAGGTGCGATAAAATATTTCAGCAATGCAATGAAAATTAATGTAAAAATTCTGCTTTGGAGTTAATTTCCCAAGAAAACAATTTATACTATTACAACCGTAACAATTACAAAAGCGCGTGAATAAAAGATTTGCTGAAATAATGAGATGGTTTGAATTTTATTTACAACAATAAAATAAATGTTAAAATTCATATTTTAAAACATTTTGAAACATTAATTAAAATTGAACAAAATGTCGCGTGGAAATAAGATCGCTTTCATTGAAAAGCTAATTTTTTTTAATCTTTAAGATGATGTAAAAATGGGGTTTTTGCGACAATAGGATCCGAAGTTATTCCGGAAAAACGTCAAAATTTAAATTAATTTTTAAATAATTTAAATTCTAATTAAAATTTCGAAAAATTCTCTCTTAGTGAGCACCTACTCCCCAAGAAGCAACCGCTTGCCAAATTGCAAGTTTCTAGTCCCAGTGGTTTGGGAGATTTCGTGATGAGTGAGTCAGTCAGTGAGTCATGGTATTTGCCTTTTATATATAAAGATAGATGACGATTTTCATTAAAATATTTTAAAATATTGTTTACTAGCAGATTATATGACGCATCTTAAAATTATTTTTATTATAATAATAAACTTCCGTCTTCTAATTGATTCCCTCAATCGATGCTGTCAATAACTACACAGCGTTTTGCATAAATCGTCTAATTTTATCATCCACACTCCTTTAATCGATATCGCATATTTCTAAAAAGCAAGTGTAAGAAAGACAGCAATTATTTATTAAAGATTCGGGATAGAGGATAATGAGAGCGATTTAAAAGGGGAAGTGGCAGTACCTATCAGATTCTCCTGGGGACAAATATATTAAAGATATTGAGATAGATTAGAGCTTAATAGCTTCAGTCACACATCCTAAATAGATTTGGAATCTCATTATTGAATATAGAGCATCATCTCCAAAAGAATAAAATTCGGATGTCATTATTCTGTACTTACACTGGATTTACATCATCATCGGAAGTGCAACTGCTCTTTTTGCTCATCTGTTGTTTTCATTACAAGAGATTATTGGTATAATTGACTGAAAGCTATATTTCAATATCTGTCATTGACCTGTTTAAGTCGTTCGATGGACTCGAGTTAACTACGCGGCGGTTTTGTTAACTAGATTAGGAGACTATTCGAGCAGCCTATTAAAATGGATCAGAAGATGTTTTTAGATGAATTAGGTGTTTATATATGGTTTTGATCAAATATTAAGGGTTACATAGTTTTAGAAAGTTCATTTCCTTATTTTAATTTTTTCGTTCAGTCAACGACCACTAATCTAATCTAATACTAACTAGCATATTAGTTACAGATATATTGTATTTCTTAAGCACTTTTATCTTTAAAAACTTCTGTATCAGCTGTAGTTTTCAACTTATAATATCAGCCATTAGGGATATTTTTATATATTCAGTTTCCACTTCCGTTCATATTTATTTAACGTGTTCCTCACGCAAGCGTCACTTGAATTTATGAAAAGTAGTTTTCACAAGTTCTTATGAACATAGGAATTTTAACGTCACTTTCATTTCAATTCTATCTATCAGCGTATTCATAATTATTATATAAATAGCTGCAATATAAAACTGTAGAAACATTTTCAGCCATTTACATTCAACAAATTCGTCTTATTCCGAAGCTTTATTTAAATATTATTTTTGGTAGGGACTATTCGTATCCAATCGTCTATGAGCACAAAACTTATAACATTCATTTGGTATTGAGACCACTTGTTTCTTAAAATAACTTATCACTAATCTTTTCTATTCCTTGGTCATTTTGGGGGGAGGGTCAGTGGCGAATCCAGGGGGGTGGCTATCGGGCTGCAGCTCCCCAAGGCTCGACATATTCGAGCTTATTTTATTAAATCGGCTGTTTTTTAAAATCTCCCTCTAAAAAAAGCGAAACGATTTCTTCCTGGTTTTCGACAGGCTGGAAAGTTTTCCCACTTTTGTAGTCATTCCACTCGTATTTGCAGCGTTGACAAGGTCAAAAACATGTTTTTGCTAGTTATTTCATTGTGTTTTTTGTTAGATTATCGAAAGTATTGTAGTATTCTTCATGATTCTTATTGTCAGGTGAGTAAAGTCTGTAAAGTTAAAGTGTTTTGGTTTACATAATCCATAAGATTTGACATTCGTCACGACGATACAAAACTTTTTATACCTCCCCCCGACTAAATCCTGGATTCACCACTGGGGAGGGTTCTAATATCCAAAACTTTTAAAGAGTGACTTCAGCTCTTTAAAAAAATATTTTATCTTATTATTGCAGAATTTTTTCATAAATTATTAAACCCTTATTGAAAACAACGTTATCTTCATATAAACGGAAGAAATAATTAGTAACCGAAAGTGGAATTTTAAAGAAGATGCTAAAACAAGATATTAAAAATTTCGATATGAAAACTATTTTAGGTCGGTTCTATTGGATTTTCAGATTCGAAAATATAATATCCATGCAAGCTGTAAGGAGATACATTGTGCGCTAAATTACCAGTATTTATATAACTATATGATCAGCAAAAGAATTTACGTAAAAAAGACAATAACGTAAATTTCTTTGAAAGTGGAGTGTAGTCTCCTGTCTTGAATGTTGGTCCCATGTCCATCCAACTGGTTCTGCAGCTGTAATGGTTGGAACATGAGGTCGCGTTTTGTCATGAATGTTGAAGGACATACTTGTACCCTTTAATTTAAGTAAAATGAGTTGCAGCATTTTTAAATAGTTGCTAACCGGATATGCTGATTTAACTCATAACATAAATTTCCGCAGCCCATTTTTTTCACCATCGATGCTTTTCCTTTTTGTGAAAAAACGCCCATCTTTGTTAAGGCTGCACGCCTATTCCTAAGCTGCTTGTATCAGTAAACTTCGTGAAATGCGATGACCTTAAAGGCTGTTTTTTTTAAAGCATATCCATCCCACTAGGTAGCTAGATGGGAGGAAGAAGGGGAAAAAAGCCAACACCGACGAAAAAACGATAAAACTTTTTTTTCACTATCAGGTAGTCTAGTTTCTACAGAGAGTAACACCATCGGTATTGGAAAATCATTTCCGGTCTCAGAAGGGGATCTTTGATTGGGCAGGGAATATTCGCTACTTTGTTGTCATCGAGAAGAGTTGAGAGGTCGTTTACTGGCGCATTAAAAATGAATTGTTGAAGCTCCATTTTCTCACACTGCTCAGGTTTTGAAGCTGTTAATGATCAGCAGAAGATACCAAGAATTTTTTCTTTTACTTCCTAGGGGCCGAGGGGGTGTCGATTGCCTGGTTTTGTTCGCAATTACAGAATCTTAATGAACATCCGCTCTTCTTGACATACCCTATTTCTGCGGTGTTCTTTACGTAGCCTCATTTGTTCTTATTTATTCTGCTTCCACAACATGCAGTCTGCTCTGAGAAAATAAGTTTCTTTCTTTAATGAGCGAAAATGAGGTAACATAGATTTTTGAGAATTATTCATTATATCAGTGGGTGAATGGCTTTTGGGCTTATTACTGTTACATTATGAAAAGAAAAAATTATCCACAATGGGGATAATTATTTTTAAATAAAAATAATGCCTTTGTAATGTTAAAATTATTTTGAATATTGAATTATTAATCTGAATTCCCTACTTCAAGCAAATAATTGCTTGAAGTCGAAGCTGCGATAAATTAACAAAGCAATTTAACTGGAAAAAAATGATTACATTTTTAAAAAATAAAATGAGGCATTTTTATTTTAGCAGCTTTTAAGATTTTTAGGCTTTTTGTTCTTTTTCAAATAAATTGTCCCTAAATACAAGCTTTGTTTAATATTAAAATGATAATGATGTTTCCGCTCTAGAAATAATACTAAATTTTTATTTGGCTTTGGTCTGTTAATGAATTTGTGTGTGTGACTCTGAAATTATATAGTATTTCCATGACT
Source organism: Araneus ventricosus (assembly GCA_013235015.1). Classification (NCBI taxonomy): domain Eukaryota; kingdom Metazoa; phylum Arthropoda; class Arachnida; order Araneae; family Araneidae; genus Araneus; species Araneus ventricosus. The sequence goes on along the minus strand of BGPR01001886.1, from coordinate 74,970 downwards.
TTAAGCAAAATAATAAATATGTGGCATCTCCTTGCTTAGATTTTTACAAACTTTGACGTCATAACTAGAAGGAATGAAATATATAACTCTGATTAATTTTTCTAGCATATATATTTTTCTGAATTGAGTAAACTGTATATGACTCTCTGTATTAACTGAACTGTACGTGATTGACTTATACAGTGACTTTCATTTCAATCTACTTGTTAACATTGCTACTAGAAATAGGTAAAGAAACATATTGTTTCATAATCTTACATAATCGATTGTTTATTTTTTTTTATTTTGTACATACCCGAAGATTGATAAGAAAATAATCGAGATTCTTCTATAGAATCAGTTATGAAACGTCCAAAAAAATGTATTCATGAGACTTAAATACATTCTTTTAGCTTTTGCAAGAGATTTTTTTTTTTTGGGGGAAGGGTGGTTACAGAAGGAAATTCTAAATTTTCTTTTGCCCTAATATACGCGATAGAAATCATTTCATATCTGTTTGAATTAAATCATACAATTTTCGACGACTCTTTTTTTAAATCCGCTCTTATTATTTTCTAATCTATGAATACATTCATAAACTACTGGACGCAACAACAACAACAAAAATCTCAATGACGGTCATCAAATTTATCCATGCTACATTGAAAGCTGAACGATTCCACCTGATCTCATACCCATGAATCAGAATCATCTTATTCAAGGTTCATGAATTATATGTAATACCTGATCCCCTCTTTTTATCCAGTATCACTCGCCTTGTATGCATCCCTTAGAGACAGCTCTAGTATATCTTAGCCGATGTTTTGTGTGTGGTGCTCGAAGAATTTAGTGTCTCTCGTCCTGGGCAAGGGATCCATTTCTCCATTCCACCTTACCCCCAACCTGCAGTTGAGCAGACAGAAACAGGAAAAAAGGTGCCGGAAAAAGGGTCGAAGGTCCCCTTCATCCGCTCCACTCAAAGGAGCGAAGGGGAAAAAATAGTTCCACAACATCCGCTGAAATCGAAGGTCCCACGGGAACCTAGAAATACATTGTATGTAATTTCGGGGATGCTTTGGCGTGCGGCAGGATACCGGCAGGGCGTGGTTGCTAGGCAACAGGAGAGGGGGGGGGGGGACCTTTTTTTTTCCTGGTTAAAGTCTTAGTTGATATTGGGCCGATTTTGCGTGGGTGTTTTTTGGTGGAGCCGATGAGGGATTTTTTTTTCTTTGTCTCTCTGTGGTTCCGGAAGTTACAGGTGGGTGACTATTTTAACGTTATTGGTTATCTACAACCATACGATTTCAGGAGTTTTGTAGGACGGATTCGTATTCAATGAAGTATGTAATAACCTATTTTTAAAATTAAGAAAGAAACATATGTTTCTGATAAACTTTTGGCTGATTTTTATTGATGATATGTCACACAAAAATCCACTGTTGGCAGTCTTTCGGTAATGTTTCAAGCAATTTAAATAAATAAATAAAATTGATTAACTTAATAAAAGTCATACACCTGTCATTTCTTTACATAAGTGTAAATATCATCTAACATTATGAATTCCCTTTTAGGGCATTATAATAAAGCGTATTATGTATTTCATTATAAAAATTTATTTAAAAAATAAAATTTGTTATCACTTCCAATTTTTTTTTTAGATTGACTTCCAATTTGTTATGACATCACAAAATCCATATACTTTTTTTTTTTTTTTTTTTTTTTTTGCTATCTTCTCCATAAAAATTTCTATTCCTTACCGAAATACGATTGCTATTTTACAAAAACGAGATTTATTAAATGCATTTAATATCAGATGAAAATTCTGAGGTATGGAAAAAACATCAATTTGCTATTTCTAGATGATCCTATAAGTGTCCATAAAACTGGTTTTCTAAATTTAACTTTTTTTGGAGCAATTGTTAAAAAAATTAATGGAATCTTTCAATTAATCTTCATTGCTTTAAAAACTACTTTCTACATATAATTCAAACATTCCTAAAGAGTAAACTTCGATACTACCATTTGTACATATCATAAATTAGCATAAAATTTTAGGCAATTTTCTTCTTTATTTTCAACTATTTATTTTAAGTTAGAAAATTCAAGAAACTATTTCTATAGCATTACGATTAGTAAAATCTTAAGTTATATGTACTACAGTGAGAGTTACACGAGACGCATTACCAAGTTTAGAGACATAGTCTTAATGGAGTTAAAAGTAACTGATAAAATTTTACAGAACTTAATTTTAAACAATAATAGATATATGTGAAAGGAAATTCTTTATTTAAAACGAAAGTCATTTAGTTTCACAAAATTCTTTCTATAGCACCAAGAAACGTCGGAACGCTATGGTATCATTTACCAGTGGTGAGCTCGCCATAATTGTCAGCTTGAAATGTCACCCGAGAAATGAACTTACTTGTGAACTCAATTACTTCAGCAATTATATTTTAGTGTTATTACATGCCGATTACTTAATCTTAACTGACAAGAATGTATTTATTATGATCTCTGATTTGAAAATTTCTAAACTCGGATAAACCGCAACTAATGATTAAATGCCAAATTAATTAATGATTTTTTTAAAACTTTTTCTTACAGTGTCATCAATATGCTATTTCCCAATCGAATTCCAAGGAACTTTCTTAACACAAACGCAAGCGAGCGCAGCGTACGGTGGACACACAGTCACATATAGCGAAATAACTGTAGAAGTTGATTCCATACCTCCATGGGGACGTTGCCATCGAAGGAGAGGAAATAATGTCATTCTCAAAGATTCGTAAGTATTTGTCAAATTAACAAGACTCTATCCAAATTAGTAAATATAAATTCAAATTGAATCAAAATTTATTTTGTAAAATTTTTAGCCATCTTTACACTCCTACTATAAATCTCATTTGTTATTTCAGAACGGGAGGAGAAGACTGCATACGGTGCTTTCATATCACGTTAAAATCATTAAATGTCATACAAATACACACGGAAGGTAAGTTTCTATTTCCAGTTTTTTTTAAAAAATTCTTTGGATATTTAAACATTGGAAATAATTTAATTTGAAATATAGCGTATAAATTCAGCTTTCGACTTAAAATTACTAAAGAGAATTCAGTTCAATATATTTTTATTTACTCAGCTCAATAAGATTGCATGATATTTATCAATGTCACAAAGTAGAAGTTTCATAGCTTATGAGTTGAATGAAATATATACAATATGCAGGAGAATAGGAAAACGATAGTTTTTGGAAATTTTTATGGAAAATGACTGTGCTGTGATCAAATTAAATCTATAGAATTAGACTTCTACTCCTGGCACAATCAATAGTGTCTGTTGTTTCAATATAAATGCTAGATTTTACGGTACAATTTTGGAATTACTATATTTTACGCAATTATTATTTAGAAACCTTGTTTGAGGTAATTGTAAAGATATTTTGGCAGAAATAATTTCCAAGTTTTCTTCTCTAACTTTCATTCTAATTACTGCGATAATATAAATGAAACAGTTTTGTAATTCTTTCAAACTAAAGAAAACATTTCCCAAAATAGAAAGGTAGAAACTTTAAGGTGACATAAAAATAATTGTTTGTGATACGAAATTAATTAGCACCTCTTGTCTATTATTCAGATTTTAATCATTTTTTACTTCTAACTGCATGCTAGTATTGAAATTGATTTCCTGTTTTAATTAATCGACTTCTTTGTTACTGCGATTGATTGTTTCTGTCTGCGATTGTAATCATCTGCAGTGCAATTGTAAGAATTATAACCAATGTATCTTATAAATATTAATAAGCACTAAAAAATGCGAAATAGATTTTAGTAGTTGATAAATATGAATGAAAATCAAACAATTAATCTGAATTATTGATCACTGGTATGTTACTTGCTGACCCAATCTGATTAACTATGGTAGGTATATTAGAAACAGTTATCTGATCATCAATGTGAATTGGGTTACGTTGAAAAAGTAGATTTTTGCACACTTATACGGTATGCACTTCAAAGCATTTTTGAAACATGTTAATGCATCGATTTCTGAGATAAATAAATGCATGCAAATAATCCCAAAATTAATCCTGTATTTTACCATTTTCAACAACGTAAAAAAAATATTAGCAGGGCCCTTTAAACTGTAAATCCTTATAAGATTCATATTTATCACGCACTGAGCTTGTAAATAATAATTAAAATGGAAAAGCGATTATTGATTAAATCTGCTCTAAGGGTTTTGATTTATTGTTAATTTTGATTCTTAATGGATTTGTCCTCTTTAATTGCATATTTCTTTATTTGTTTTTCCTTCTGTCCTATAATTATGTTTATTGTAATTTCTAATAAGGAATAGATTTGAATAATACGATGAACAAACAGAATTAAAAAGTGGGTAATTCTGAATTCTATTTTTCGATGAATCTTTCAAAAATAAAATCAGCCTTGAACTATTACTTTTATTGCTGAAGCTTCCTATAAATCGAGCTATACTAATTATTATATCTAAATTATAATCCACTGCATTATAAGCTGAGAAAAATACATTTTACCACTATTAACATTCGAGATGTGTTGGATGGAAGTTATAATGCAATCGCAATTATTAGTCTCAGTATTTTAATGATCGCAATTCTAATTATTAATGACCACTTTTGAAATGAATTTATTAATGACATATTTTTCTATTTCGATTCAGGGCTGGCTAGATGTTACACAAATGAAGAGGCAGCTCGAGCAACATGTCCGGATGAACGTGCAGTCTTAGAGCGGAGATTCAAAGAGATCCTGCTCTTTCGTATGTGCCATTCACTATATTACAGAAATCGAATATTTTTTTGTTTTATCAATCATATGCAGTTTGTTTTGTTTATTAAGCAGGGAAATATAGCGTATTTGGATGCCTCTCTCTTCTCACATGTTATCGCTTCGATTTATAAGTAACTAGCAATTGCAATCGCAGTTCCCCAAGCGTTTATCTCTGCTTTATGTATAAAAATGGACAGTGGACGTACTTTCGTTATACAGGGTGATTGACAATAACATGGATGAAATGAAAGGATAAATCAGGATACTGAAACAAAATAAATGCACTTCGAAATAGGTTTAGAAACGTCTTCCGGGGGAGACGCCCTTGAAGGCAATAGAGGCAAGGATCTTTCAAGAAAATTTTATTTACACATCATTCCACTTCATATTTTCATATAAGATGACACTGCTTCAAGAGGGCCTGGAACAGAGGGCGCCAGGAACATTCTCAAAATTTCCAGGCATATTTCGGATACATCATATTGAGATTACGATTCTTTCAAATAAGTCGCGATGCACAGGATATGTCTAGAGCCTTGTTCCCATGGCGTGTGGCTAGGTAAAACCTGGAGTCGCTCGAGGTTCGTACTTGTGAACTGTGCGTGGCTTGGCAAATCTATCGGCAGCGCTCAAGTGAACGGATGCACTGACGCTGTCTGGCCACTTCCACCTCCTTTGACGTGCGAGTTATTTACCACCATAACTCAGGAAACAACAGATGCAATTACAAGCCCACGAGCCACTTCGATTCTTCCTGTTCCGACGATGGAGAATAACGCGAACCGCGGACGGGACTCGTGGAAAGACAGGCCGTGGGAACGCAGCTTAAGAGATCTAGCTGAACGTAAAACCTTTCCTGTTACTCGTGAGAAAACCATGGCTCGACTGATACAAATTTGTTTTGCTTGCATCATCTTCTCATAAAAATGTCCTCTAGAGCTTTTAAATTGCGTTTGGGGCAATAAGCTCATGTGTGATTGTTGTTTGTTTCCGAACACTTGATTTGCCCTCTCATTTTATCAAAATAAGTTTGAATCAGCCGGTATAGTGTCATAAACTGTACTCTCTCATAGGAGGTTATGATCAGTGGCACAGTAGAGTAAATAGTGTATAGGGCACCAACCTTGTTCCATTTGACTTTGTAAACTGAAATAAATGTAACTATTGCTTTGTCTCCGCGGTTCTTCCTAAGGCAGGTGCCCGGATCATCTACAGGTCCTTGTCCCGACCCCCCCCCCGTCGCTACGCCACTAGATTTGACTCTTCCACTCTCTGAAGACGTCTAATCTAAAAAAGAAATTAGTCGTTTCTAATGTTTAGAAACGAAGAATTTGTGCTGAAATTTTAAATCTGTGGCTCATTTGGGGGCAGCCTTCTAATGCTGCAAGCAGTCCTTCTATGTCCTAAGGAAAATGTGGGCCAAATTTTGTCCGAATCCGTCAAAACGCTTGAATTATATTGCATTAAAATCATCGCTGAAAACCTCAGTTTTATACATTTTTATAAATTCAATTTTGTGAAGCAAACTACATCCAGTTTTACATTATATTTGTTAAATAAAGCAAGTGGTAAAATACTTTGTTCCGAAGCACTATCGCGTTTATCCGTTGCTAGTCTTAATCGTTCCAGTCAGATCGAGGTCATCTGCAACTTTATAAACCATTTTAATTATATTTAAAGAAGCGTTATCTTGACGCCGTCAAGCTTCAGCTTTATATGAATGACCATGAACGATTAAGAAGCGAGATAGGAACCATCTTTTTATTCTTTAAAAGGAAAAGCTGTGGGCGTAAAAATTCTAGAAGTGTGGCTTATCTCAAAGGCTTAAGAAATCTCTTACAGACCACTTCATTAAAAACATGTAAAAAAAATGGTGATGCTTTATGTGATTGTTTTTAAAGGTGTCACTTACTATATTTTATTTATGAATCCAGTTAGCGATAAATCATATAGGAGTAGTGCTGTTTTTTTTAAAATCATCGCAGCATTTCAGTTTTCTACTTGTCCTTTAAGAAAAATGAATTAATATATCATATACTTTATCAGCTCTTTCCTGAAAGTAGAATTCCTTGAAAATGGTGGTGTTTTAGAATTAGTATTTCAAGGTTCATTTGAGTAAAGCACTGTTACTGACTATGAAATAACTTAATTGTAGGCATGTGATTGTATGTCATCAATCTGAATTAATTAATTTGTACAGGAATATCAAATTTTGTTATTATTCCAAAATTTGTTTCTAAAATGCATCTCCCACGAAAGATTCCTGACGACTTACTAGCAGACTAGTTTAGCTCATTCGCTAAGGGACCTAACTAAGTTTATTTCTCTCATATTGCCTTCTTTGTTCTGAGTGTTTTCGTTTATGTAAGTCCTGCTATTTTTAAATTGCAATGAGTAAACTCAAGCTACTAATGCTTATACAATGCACAATATATTCGTAGTTGAATAGGTTTAAAATATTAATTATTGCTTTATTAACACTGATTTAACGGACTAATGTATTATATTCATCGCGATGAGCGCTTCTGAAAATTAATGTAGGAAATCTGACTATATTTCTCAAATATCATTAGATATAATTGACTGAAAATTGAAAAAACTGTCTATGTGACACAGTGTAATTTTAGCATTGATTTAATACAGTAGTGATGAAGCTGTACCTAATATAAACCTAAGTTGCAATTTTCTCTCTCTCTTGCATCAAGAATTTTCTAAAATTTTTTGAGACTTCTCTTTATACTGAGCATAATTTTAAATCATCGGCATTGTACAGTGATGATATTTGAAATTCCTTCTTTCTCATGACAATTCATTCGCTACACAGTTGACTTCTTTAAACGAGACAATTTTATTTCTGAAGAGGATATTACATTCAAAGTTTATTGAACGCTATGCTTTTTGTATTTGCTATTTTATTATTCATACCGCGACTTTTGATGAGCTGAATATAATTAATACATCCTAGTTATCTACTGTTTCAATATTTAAGTTCAGGTATCTCCTGCTTTTTTAGCACAATCGCCCACCATTCTTAAACACTGTTGCTTTCTTGCCATTTTTATCTTTGATGCATCTGTCAGATAACGCCATGCTTGATTTAACATAAATATATTACGAAAACACCCAGACTACAGCATCAATTGTACAATTGTCTCGAAATTTCACCGTAGGAAAACTGCTTCTTAATAATAGTGAATCCCTTATCGTGTGTGTACAATGAATAGAGACACAACAAGAATTGCGTTCTAAGTAATGCATTGCGGAAGTGATATTTCTTTTTTCATGAGGTGCTCTTTGTATTTTTGCAGGCAAGCACGAGCCGGGGACAATGATGACGGTAGAGGACCTGTTCTGTCCAATCAGTGGCAGGTTCAGGTTCACGTACACCGCGAACCACGGAGAGTTCCAGTGTGAGCAACCCTTCTCCGAGATCAGTAACTGTCCGAATGGAAATGGACTCAATGTCAGATTCAGACAGTGTGCCTTCCCAGATATGAGTAAGAATAGACCTTTATCTTAAGATGACAAGTAATTCTACATGAAATTGAAATTGGTATCTGATGGGCAATTCTGGAGTTGCACGTTTTGAAAATAGTCTTTTTCACCTAAGAATGCGATTAATTGTATTAAGAGTGTTGTTTTTATATAAATGAATGAGATGAATGTGATCCAGTTTTGTGATTATGAATTAACCCCGTAACAGTTTTGTCCGAACACCACTCTTGCATCGAATTATGTCGTTTTTGAACTTATAAACTAAAATTAAGTCATTCAAAGAAGTTATAATTCGATTCAAAAATAACCGGTAATCCGTTAACATCTCAAACGCTCAATGGACATGTAGTTGAATCAATAAGACAACGCGTCCCCAAAACAGAGTGAGGTCATCGAAATGAATAGTACAAAAAACTACACTGTTAAGAGGTTGAGTAATAAATGAACTAAAAGAATTAGAAAATATAAAATAGTATTTCTTTGGGATGTTTCAACGAAAAAAACTCTGTGTTTAATATGATCATCTATCAGGTTTAAATAAATGACATTTATAAATTAATAATTCCGAAAATATGAATTACATTTATACGAATGGTATTTATAAAATAATGACATTTATGAGTTAATAACTTCGAATCTATTTTTTTTTGTTGAACTTACTTTTCTTTAAAGGCTTATTGATTGTAAAGCTTGCATTTTCAAGAGACTATAATATGATTATTGCTGGTTAATATGTTGATAGATTAAAATTTTAACTATTATACCGTTTTTAGACGGAAAATGATGTTCTAATTTTTTATTATCTTGCAATAATTAAGAGCAAAATTAAGGGCAATTTAAAATAAATTTCCTTTTATTTTTAGAGGTCCTATTAATCTAATGGTGACAAATGGACAACATAATGGCGACAATGATATTAACATAAATGCAGTTACAATTAAATTCAGCCTGCAATGAGTATAAATATTACCACGTCATATGTCACCAAAACCAAATCTCGTATTTTACGGAACTCTGTCTTCAACGGTATAACAGATCATTTAATTTTAACTTTTATTTACAAACAATTACATTAAAGGTCTAAAATTTAAAATACCGTGAACATCCTTCTTACCAGTATGATCATTTTAATTAGGAATATATACAAGTAAGCAGTTAAATATCTGTCTAAAATGGTATCAACAAATGTACCAATACTCCGTTCTTAGAAAATAACCCTTCTTCCGTTGCGTAATAGACCACGGGTAATTTAACTTCATTCACGATAACATTTGCACGAATATGCATTACCTGCACCAAGCTGACAGGGTCAAACAGTGTTCAAGAAAAGCGTCATCCAACTCATCACAATCGCCGGAAACGTATTATATTTCCGTATCAAACTGCAGCCACGATAGTGAAAGCCGTGAACTCACCACCCGTAATTGGTGAGAAAAACTTTTCAGCATCTATATTAGTGATGAGATACTTAGTGCTGAAAAACATAGGCCACTTCGTCATGATTCAAATTTCATTAAGAATTAGAGTATAAATCTGCCGAGATGAGCAACGACAAGCATCTGTTCGTGACAAATATGACGTGACCAGCATGCCAGTTGTGCTGATTGTTTGTTGCTCAAGAAATTCAAGGCACGAGGCTATTGTCATGTTGGTGTAATATTTATAGCTTGCACCTACTGGGTGGTTATTGGAATATGGCTCGATTTTGTTATTCTTATTCCATGTCGTGGAGTCGAAGACTCGAATTCAGAAGCAAGAACAAATTAAGGGGAGTTGGAACCCTAACCCTGTTACTTCGATGCATCTTTTCTCAAAATCTGTTATAGATACATGTTTGAAACTTTTATAGAAGTAAAGTACACCTTTCTCATTATACTGAAATGAGCTTTTTTAAAGAAAACTCAAAACTTTATTTTTTACATTTTTTTTGTGTCAAAATAGGGTAAAATTTCACTGTGTCTAATTAAATATTTTGTTAATTTATAAAAAATTCAAAATGAACCAAAAACTCATTTCAGTATAATGAGAAAGGTGTACTTCACTTCTATAAAAAAATTACATGTATCTATAACAGATTTTGAGAAAACGTACATCAAAATTGAAAATTTCACATTTTTTGTTCTGACACAAAAAAAAATTGTAAAAAATAAGTTTTTGATTTTTTAAAAAATCATTTCAGTATAATGAGAAAGATGTACTTTACTTGCTTCAAAAATTGCAAACATGAATCTATAACAGATTTTGAGAAACGGTACATCGAAGTGACAGGGTTAACAGATTTAGGGTTCCAACTCCCCTTAATATCATTTAAAGTTATCAGAATTCAGTGATATCCGAAAAATGAAAATTCTTGATGAATGTTATGGAAAATGCTGTTCAGAGAAAAAAAATGCAAGAAAAATAGTTCTGAAAAAGAAACTTCCGAAATCATGGTTGTGTGCATAGTTGTTTTCAGTGCGGGTTTTTTTTAATTTATTTTTTTAAGTTTTAGAAATTCATCAGATATTATTGCTTGCATTATGAGCAGATGTTTCTCATTTACTGTTTGGAGAATTTGAAGACAGTTAAAATTTTTTTCTGCCACTTTATTTTCTTCCAACTTCAAAAATTCTTAGAACTCTTCCAGGGCAGTTTATCAATATGGCTGTGGAAAATATTTGAAGAGCCTCTTCATAAGATGAAGAGATTCTTCGCCCTATGTCTCACATTCATCATCATATGAATATTCATGCATATAGCCCTTTGTGAAGACTTACTATGGAAAATATTGAAACAGATATAGTGTATAGTTTTCTCAGTCGAAAGAGTATCCTTTTTAGTTGCGAAGCGGAAAAATTTCCAAAAGTGATTATGCAACATCTGCTCCAAAAATTATTTAATGCCGAAATGCAGCATTGAATCTATATGAAGAATTTAATAATTCTGTGAGTTTTTTTCCCGTGATAAAAGATGTACTCGAATTATTGTTACCCCAATGAGCAAAGCCGGATGCAATTCTCGTTCATAACTGAGCACACCTGAGGAGCTAGATTTCGTGAAATATTACTTAGGAACGCAGACGGATAATGTCTTATTAAGCAATGATACGTGTAGTTGTTTTTGATATTGTCTTATAGTCTTCAGAATCATATCGTACGAGAACTATAGCATACTACCTAAAACGCTTTTCCAGCCTTACTTAAAATTATAGACTGATGGCAGAACCATTTCCAGTTTTTTCTCTTCAAATATATCGTTTCTTTAGGTAGATAAAGTATCCTGACATTTATCAATTTTATCGGAGAGTTTTAGTTTATTAAATTCAATATACTGTTCTAAAAAGACAAAAATTCAAAACAATTTGGTCGCATATAAAAGGTCTTAAAGTGGGTAATTGTTAAACAGTCTATAAAAATTTGTGAGATACTTGGCATGTGAATTTCATTGCTTGAATCTGTAACTATGTATTATTTTTCAGGCATTCAATTTTTGTGTCTTGGTGATTGGGCTGGACTTAATGGTGAAAGATACATTGCTTTAATGGATTTGCGAGATGAACCTCAAGCTCGACCCAAGTACAGATGCGGAGTAAGTAATCTGAAAAATTTACATTTGAAATATTAATTATAAATTCTTCTGTTTAATTTATGGTGAAATACCGTTAAAGTAACAAAAGAGTGAAGAAGCAGCACATGAAAGGACTGCCGATTAAATTTATAATGCAAACAAAAGCGTTGAATCTGGTTCAAGGAAACAGAACTTCATTCACGTATTCTTTGCCAATTGTTATTCACATCTTAAGAATGCTAATGATTTTGAGTTCAGATAACACAAACAAATCATCTTTGCTAAATATATTTATCATTTCTCTTTGACTTAATTTTGACACAAAATTAAGTCAAAGAGAAATTATAAATGAAATGAAATTAAGTCAAACTGTCTTACACGAAACTACATAAAATAATAGGTGCTGTCCTAAATGAGGGAAAACATATATGTAATGTATAGAAATTCAAAATTTTAAAATTATCATCTTACGATTGCTTAATTATAATTTTGAATTTATTATATTTTTATAATCTAGAACTTTCTTCAAACATCCGAAAAATCATGATAATGATGGTGGTATTTCCCTTCTAGCTCTATCGCAAAGACAAGGCTACTGGTCGAGTGTATGTTTCTTTAGCGTCCGATTCAACTTGTATAAACCAACTCACATCTGCTACTGTTGGATATGAATCGCTGGTACTTAGTCCATGTAAGTACTTAAAAATCAATGCTTAAATAATCCATTTTCAGCTATTTTCGTATATGACAGGAACTTGCTTATAAATGCGAGTTGTTACCTCTTTTTTCTTGGATGGTAAAACTAAATGTGTTGAATAAATTAATGCTAGTAGTTAATGTATTGCTCTCTCTCTCTCTCTATATATATATATATATATATATATACAGAGTTTACATGCATAGCCAACAACAAATCCATGTTGGTTATATAGAATGTAGCTATTAACATACACTAGTTGTATTACTCCTTTTTATAATGATTGTGTTCATTATAAAAAGGAGTTGTGTGTTAATTTCAATAAAATATTAGTACCGTTCCCTGTACATTACTTTGAGTCTGTCACTGAAAAAAAAAATACCGGAAAGTTCGAATACTATATTTCTGATAGATATACGGTAATCCCTGTGCTTCAATGTCTTCATACTTACCGTACTCAGAGTATATATAGCTATCGTTTTTTCGGTGTGGTTATAAAATCGCTAATTCATTATTCTTAATTATTATATTGTTTTTTGGTGATAAAAATATTCGTGTCATTGAATTTGTGTCGATTAAAAATGCACTATACCTGTGTCAGCGTTAATAATCCCTTTTTACCTGTATGAAACCACTTTGACTGAAACTTTCAGTATAGTAGTCTCAACAATGAATGATGAAAACTTTTACATTGATCGTCATGATTTGTTACATTTTATCCATACCGTTGTTCTGGAGAATCGTTATAGACAAAATACGTATGACAAACAATGAAACTCTTACACTAAATTAAAATTGCTGAAAATATCCATGAAATATTTCTGAACTTCTTGTTTTTAAAAACGCCTTTTTTCCCCTTCAGTGCCCGACCGCAGTCTTCCTGCCCAAGTGGAGGCTGCCCATTGCCGCTTCCCCGAGTGGTCGCAAGGCCAGTGGGAGCACCTGGTGGTCAACGGCAACTCTTTCCAGTTCAGGGACCATACTCTGTTCCAAGACATCACGGGCCGTTGCATTCTCCGGGAAAACACGACGCCCAACGACAGATTCATTGTCTATACGGTCACACAGTGGTAAGGGGACACGCTTCGCTTCACAGAAATACTCTCTCTTTCCAAAAATATCCTTTAACAAGATAATAATTTCTGCGGTTCTGACCGAAAACGTCTGTTCTGGATCCAAAATTGGTCGTATGCAATTTGTATTGAAGATGAGGAACAGTTCAATAGTAATATTATGTGCTATTATGGACATTATTTTAAAAAGGCCTTAGGATAAAAGATGAAAAAATAAGAGCGAATATTTATGTTTTCAGAGAATCGGATATATCTTTTGTTTTCATTTACTATGTTCAATGTCTGCTTCCCCCTCACCTTTTGATTCGTGAATCAGGAGGTTCGGAATAATATATATATATATAATCCTTCTACTTTTCAAAACATTTCTTGCGTTAAAGTTAAGTTTTGGTTAACACCTTGTAATAGCTGGTCAGTTTAGATAGGAGTATGATGCATCTTGACCGCATCTGTCCATTCCGAAATGAGAAACCAAACAACCTTAAAACTGAAGAAGGCCTAATTTTAATATATTTATTATTTTGAATAATATTTTTTTTTGCTTGAAAAATTGAAAGCTATTATGAAACTATGATATTTGATAAGCTTTTGCTTTAATTTAATTTTTAAGATATTTGTTTAATTTATTAGATGTTTCAATATGCTGCATATTTTATGATGCCAAATATTAATGCACTGCTTAACATTGTGAAAAATATATATTAGTTCCTTAAGTTGACAGCGATTAAAAATAATTTTATAAATATCTAGGCATTCTTGTCTCAAAGACATAGAAATTTTTCTTTTACCGGATTTTTACATGTCTTAAAACTTTGAATGTTGTTGATTGATTTTTAAAATTAGATATTTGTTTTACAGTGGTGAAGAAAGTTACAATTGTATTTGGTTGCAAAGGCGAGCGCCAAATGTCATGGAATTCCAATTGGGTAAGTTATTCTCAAAATCCTTCAATAAAATTGTCATTAAAATCCTTGAAGCAAATTAAAATACGAAAGGGTTTGCATATTCATCATTTTCACACAGAGAGTTAAAGTAGAAGATAAAATCATGTTAATTCATTTCTTCTCAATATGGAGAATATTGATGATTATTGGAAAGCCTGATTAATTAAAATGTATCAAAGTAAATATTTGAAATATCGGAATGATATTCATAAATCAGTTTTTTATTTGCAGGCGTGGAACCCAGCACCACATATTCTGAAAGTCTTTGTCATGACCAGCAGTTTCCTGGAGAGGCATGGATTACGGAAGGAAGTGAGTGATTTTTGAGTATTCAAGCTAAATTACGTTTATAATAGAAACGTAATTTGATTATGTTTATCATTCTTAAACCGTTTGTATTACATTCTTTACTATAGCGTCTCATTTTTTCTAAATAAATTTGAATTTAAATGATTTTCTTGAACATTACTTAATAACTAAGTAAATTTGTAATATTTCAATTATAATTCATTTGCAAATGATTAAAACAAGTATTATATTCAAAATGAGAAGAACCTTTATTTTGTTCTTAACAGTAAATGCTTTAAATAGTTTCAATTTAGCAAAAATATTTGTATATAACTTCTTAAAAGAACTATTGTTGGTTTTCTTAACTCTAATATGTAATTCTTTACATCTTGTTTCGAAGCCTTGCGCTTGTCGCATGAAAGTTACGACGTATCTCGTAACTTTCAAACATGAGAATAATATTTTCACCCCCCTACACTTCTCTTCCCGATTTTCTATCTCAAATCAACATAAGAAGGCTAGATTCAGAATTAAATTTAAAGTGCATTGCGCCATCACAGATAAAGGATCCTTTGCGAAGCTGACTCTCTAACCCGCGATCCTTTGAGAATAAAGCTGAGCCTCTGTAACAAAATCTACGTGTTTCTCAGATCTTGCGAATATTCATCACCATATTCATATTAAGCGGACAATTTATGAATAGTCTCAAAGCGCTTAGAAAGTATTATTACAATTGATTTGATTACTATCTCTGTTACTTTGTCCAGGGTTGCATAAGATTCAGATAGCTGCCTGTCCAATCATGGGAGACTACACCGGCGAGGTTCCAGGAACTCACGGTTTGTGTGCCAAGGTGTCATCCGATTGCAACAATCCCGACATCATGTTCTATACGGTCAGCAATTGTGAAGAGCGCGGACACGTTTACGAAGGTGAGTTGGAACAATTAACTCATTTCACGTGAGATAAGTGCAATAATATTTTAATTTTTGTTATTTTAATAAAAGCTTGCATCCGAAACCTCAAAGATTTCAAAGCCATATCGAAGAATTCTTTGAAGTAGCAAAAATAGTGAGTAATTTCTAAATATTCGAATAAAATTAGAATTCATAAAAACTGAATATTAGGAAAATACGTTTGGTAGCTTATTATTTAAGTCTTTGCTGTTCCTGAAATAATGATGCTAAATCCTATAGTTCGTATATCTTACATATGGTTCTTCTTTTACACGATGAAATAAGGACATTTTATTAAAATATGAAAAAAATCTTTAACTTAGATTTCGTATAACTTGCAATTTAATTATAAAATGTCTATAAAAGTGCAGCAAATAGAATTTCAACATCCCTGGGGTTTTTTCCTGAAAAGAAATTAGTAAGTTGAGTTGCTTTAAATACTTTAGTTTCAAAATGAATCTTCAAATAATTCGATATCAAAAGTTACCCGAACAGAGTTAAATCAATAAGTAAAAGATATTTTCTTCTATCCTGGTTTGATTCAATACACAATATAGCATAACGGTAATAGCTCAGCACACATTTTTTTCTCCAATTTAAAAGATATGACTCACATCGGAATTCTATGTGTGGTTGTGGCTATACGATGTTTCTAAATATAAATTATTTGACAGATAAATATTGAAAATGAAGTGCGGAAATCGGTTGTACAAAGTATACATTTCCCCTGTTAGGAATCATTTTAAATAGAAATATTGGTTTTTCAATAAAAATAAATTACTTTAAAAGAAGAATAATTTTCCTTGTCAGTCGTTTAGCTTAAGTACTTTTCTACGTTACTTCGGACTAAAACTTACAGTATGCATCGAAAAAAGGGAAATTCATTTCTATTAAAAAGTTATGAATCATAAATCGAGTCACTTTTGATGCGTGATCATGATGTGCGGCTTTCCCAACGGCCTTAATCCAGTCCAGTTTCTTCTCATTTGGTGGAATGTTAAATGACCTACTCTCAAAGAACCGCACTCCAAAACAGCAAAAGCACAAAGTTTTGGGCTTCTAATAACAGCTTTTGGAGCTATCTTTCCCGGATGTATTTACTATACAGGCATTTAATCATCAGGCAGGATATCATCTTAGCATCCGGCTTCATTTTAATGTTGTATCCGGTTCTTTAAAAATCATGAACTTTGATAGAATACAAAGAAAGCAGACGTGTTAGAAATTCATTTTTGTGTTGTGGTGTTGTTACTATCGACATGTTAAGAGATGTTTCGTCTAGTAATTGCATGTGTTGAAGTACAATCAGTACCTACTCTCTCTCCAATCCATTCTAATCTAGATCAAGCACAGTGATAGTTCAAGGATTAATGTCATTCTTCGTAGATCTTCCGATACACTATAACGTACAGAATCCTATTAATTATTTTTATGCCCATGAAACTAATGAGTATAATTGCCGTGCAACATTTTAAGAGATGAAATCTTAATAGTTAACGAAAAAACTTTTGAAATCTTAATATGACATCATGTTAGCGACAGTTTGTGTAAATATTGTAAGGATAATAGAATAGTATGAACGAAGCAATTAAATCGGACTAAACTCAGATAAAAATAATAAAATACAACTATTTATTTCCTGTTCCAGTATAAGAATACCGTGTTTTGTGTTAGGTTATTAACCCGTTCAAAGGTACATGAAAGCTATTAAGGGGCTTAATTTCAAACGCTTTGAAACACCGAGAAATATAACTTGAGCAGGCATTCAACTCTCCTAGTTTCAACATCACGTCGGCATGAGGATGTCTCACCCATAATTAAATTTAATATTCTCAAGGCTGACATATGCGGGAGATCTTCAGCAGAAAAGAGGTTCGAATTTGAGGACTTCCATTTACGAAATTATGACTCTAGCACCTGGTTACAGCATCAGAAACATATTAGGCATCATTCTTTTATTTTTGCTTATATATGGAGAAATAATTTTATATAAATAGCTGTAACTATGAACTGGAAACGGTTCCCAACTTTGTATCAGCGAGGAGCATTTCATTAATTGAAAAAATAATATAATTATTTGTACTATTCAATTACTCCGTCGTACCAATTAGGAGACTAAAAATGAACAAACTTTAATATTGTCTTCTATTAAAGTAGTATTATTTCGAATTATTAAGTCCGGATGAAATGGAAAAGATAAAATTACTTATCTGCGAAATTTTATTTGCTTTTACATTTAAGATATGCTGTTTGCTAATTTGCTTATTAATAAAATGAAACTTACGAAATTTTTCTGGGTATACATTTTACTAGGCTGGCTGTAAAAAAATTCTGGATTTTGTACCCGCCTAAAAAAATCTCTAGTAAGAGTAATTTCTTAATACGCTAATACAATCTTATGAATCTTGAAAGAAGTCAAACTATAGCTTTCATTTAATTACTTTGAGTCGATGTTTAAAAAAACAAGACTGGACTCCGGTCGCCTTGTCCTCTATACTTTCTTTTTCCACAAAGTAACGACGCAAGAAGTGTGAAAGCAAGCAAATGTTGATTTAAAACAAAATCATACTACTTCGCCACGTCACAACCCCGTTCCTAGAGCGAAGATCGCTCATTTGTAATCGAACTCACTATGAAAGATATTAACTATTAATTGTTTCTTGATAAAGTATTTGTTTGATAATTGACCTATTCATATTCGATATGATCCAACTTCACCTCTTGAATACAAGACGAATTTGGATGTAAAAAAAACTGGGCTCAAGTTTTCTCGGACCACTCTGGCTTGCGTGGGTGTGTAAAATACATAAAGCGCACTTAGCATGTTTTAGTTACTTCGAGCAGATCGAATCCCCAATACGAAATATCATCGTTTCTTCTTTCTATGCGACTTAAATTTCACAAACGATTAGTTTCGGAATGTATAATTACCATTTTTGTTTCTTTTGATTTCTCATGGAAACCTTCCGTCCAGTAAGTATACATAGTTGCTGGATGACAATTTGTATTTTTGTTTAATAATATTTTCACATGGGTAAAAAAAACATACTTATTTTTGTGAACCAATAATATTCTTGGGACAGTTCCCAGGGATGGTAAATATCCCACAGAACCCGAAAAGTTGAATCATGTGTTTCTCGTTCTCTGCTGTTGATGACAAGCATGAGTGATTTTGAAAGCATTCGACCGTGATTTGATAGGAATAGGGGGGAAATTACAACAGTTTATTTGGATTTTCCTATCGTTTCTAATGGGGTTGAACTTTTTGATTTAATAGAATTATTATATTTTTAAATAGCAGTTGCTTAAATAAATTAGAGTTTGGTGAAAAAATATATTAAAATAAACAACTGATAGTGGCAGTATTATTAAGCAACTGATTGAAAATTTTCTATTAAAATTCAATTAGTTTCAAGGATTCGATTGTGCTGTCAACTTGTTCCATTTAGACAAGAAATACTCTGCTCAAAAATTTAAATTATGCATACCGATAATGTATAAAATTCAGGCTTTCTATGGAATATCTGTTTTATTTTAATATTTTCATGCACTTTCTTCGGTATTTGTGAGGTTCTTGGATAGACTTGCAAGACCAATTGTATGGACTGGACATGGGGCGGCATTCAGTATGGACTGGTTAATAAAACTACAACTCAAAATGCCATCCTAATCTGCATTTTTAACAATGAGCAGTTCGTAATTAGAGCTTTTCTCTTTCTGTTGAAAAATTCATTATCTTTCATTATTACTTCCAAATTTATCTTTTCAATAATATTTTTTCATACTTCGCAGGAAAAGTATTAATCATTACATTAAATTCCGCGGAATTCTGTACAGTTCGTTAGGATAGTATGTAAAATTTCAAGATAATAAACGAGTAAAAATAGATCGAGCATTCAAGTGATTAAGTAAAATGTACAGTATTTTGCACGGATTTTTAAAAGAATAAGAAAAAAAATTCTCTGCGAAGCAAGTAATAAAAAGTGAAGAATTTTCTTTACAAATAGATCTTCCCAATGAAAATTTGCTTTTCACTGAGATGACTAAGAGAAATTAAGAAACAAGGGATTTGGAATTAATTGAGAGGAAGAAGAAAATATTTTGATATATTTTTCTCGGACTTTCGGAAACAATTTCGAAATGCACAGTCACAAAAATAAATCTATATATTCGGAAAAAAATCTATTATGGAGTTTTATGAACTAACGTGTGTTGTGACAATATGTACTAAAACTGCAGAATTAATTTGTTCTCCAAATACTTGGATATCTTTCACTTGGAGAGCATACTCTGATTAAATAATGGTCATTTGATTATTCGAATTGAATTACTAAATTACAGAAAGAGTTCTATTCGAAAATTTTGATTATTGCAATGCTAAATGTATTTAGTCTAAATTAGGATAAAATTTCTATATTTATTGTTAATCGGTGATTAATAACACTAACGTTTCAATAAGGTATAAAAAATCTTTAAAAAAAAGAAAGAAACGCAGTAAAAGAGCATGGCATTTATTTTCTGGTCATATTGCTTATTGTATACTGGTAATAGCTTTTTTAAATCTCTGGTTTCAGATCATTACTTTAAGAAAAAAACATTAAAAAAATATCATGTACCGCCACTTAGGTATTCTACAAAGATCTCTAAACAATATATATCCTACTAAAGACAAGGGAGTGCCAAGAAAGAATTCTAAGTACCTGGAACGATTACTACCGGCAAATTTTACAACATTAAGCCTTGTTTAGAGAGAAAGCCGGAGGCAATAAGTAACGGTACTAAATTTGCTTACTCTCTCCATCTGTTCTGTGAGGCCAAGAAGTTGAAGGTCAGTACTGCACCGCTGAACCATACCGATAGAACAATGGACGTTTTTAATGAGTGTGCGGCTTTAACAATGATGGCAAGCGACGCGTGCGAAACGCGCGACCCATAGCCCACACCTACTATACAAGTGTCATTAATTGATGCCTAAGAACAATTGGAATTCTTTTTTTCTCATCGGTAAGATCCCAATTCTCTGCGGCTAAATTATCCTACGAGTTGGGAATTAAATTCAGGAAATGCGACAGTTTATATTCCATTAGGACATGTATATATTGGGATTTGGTTGTCTTACAAGAAAGAAATGACTTAACCTTTGGGGGAGAGAGAGAGTTTGTGCGTGTGAATTCTGCAATGGTTCAGGACAGCACGCGATATCCATGTACAGTGTTTGCGAACTTAGAGGTTTGGGTTGTAAAAGATGTAATCAGGGTTTGATTGATTGATTTTGAACTTGAACCGTCCTTTGTTTTGCCGTACAAGTTTCTTTAATGTCAGCGCTTGGGGACAGATGAAAGAAATTTTTGACTCTATGTAGTATGATAATTGGTGAGTTTAGACAGTAGAATGATGTCTAACTACTGTTTCCGAATGCATTATAGTATTGCACAAAGCAACTTTTGCTTAGGTTAATTTTTTAACTCATAACTGAGGTTAAATTGTTTCTTAAAGGGAACAATGAATGAATTGAAAAAGAAAACTCTGAATAGTCAGTATAAAGATTGTGATTTATATCTCTCAATTTTTGAAATAAGAACTTTTTGAAAAGTCTTAATTTTTATTCATTCATAATTACTATTTTTTAAATTGTAGGAAATGATATAAAATTGTCTTTTAATATCATTTTTAGGTATTTTATATTATTTCGTTTCCATCATCACTCTTCATCATTTTTAACCATTTTTTTTAAATTTCTAGTACAGAAAAAATATAAATTAACTTTTGATGAATATTCCAATAATACCGTTGTCAAATTTCATGCGGTATATTTTTTTTTATTACCGTGAAGAGTTGGCTCAATCTTTTGGTTGTAGAGCATTATAAGAAGTTAAAAATATTTAAAATTAAAAAAATCCTACTTTTTAGAAAACTAATATATTAAGTATTTTGTAAACAGTTTTTTATCTGTGAGTCATTCTGTTACTTGCTCGATTTCAGTTACACGTGTATTCCATTTTTTATTTAAATTTGTTACAGCTTTAAATTTCTTTAGAGCGAACATGACATAAACATTCCTTCGTCCTCGAAATGCTTGTTGTCTGACTCAAACATTTCCACATTTGACTGCAAACCTGAAATAATTTTGAAGCGCTTTAATACCATCACATTATCATTCATATCACACTGTAAGCATGATTTTCGTTCAGAAACTTTCGTTCTTTTCATCATCATGAAAAGAGTTAATAAATATTAAAAGCACATGACTTTCAGTAGCTGTACTAATAATACGCACATTATAAATTACAGGCGAAGTACTTGCCTTTATAAAACAAGTGAAACGGCTAATTTCTCCCGTAATAAACTTCATTGCGAGTTCTCTTATCGTCTTTAAACATTTCGGTATTAAAATAATTGCAAGGCAATTACCAAGAAAAACAAAAGGTCATGCTTAGATGCAAGAGGCGATAGAGCCGTATTCAAATTGCGACATATTCACGTGTCCATTGTCTAATATTTTTTAACAGATTGTATGATTAACCTTGAATTGTTCAACCACCCTTTTAGTTTTCCCCCCATTACGGGCTACGTGTAACTCCACGCTAACTAAGACACTGGATTCTTTATATTTCCTTGTAAGAATTGCGCAATGAACTTCAGTAGAAATCTATGAAAACTTTATTTCTCATTTGGTTCTATCAAACAATGCACATTGAATGTATAGGGCATGGTAAATAATACTCTCTCCATCAAATGTAAGTTCTACGATTTGCCCTTTTCCTCTTAATTAAGAAAAGGACAAAGTCAAATTTAGAAAAAAAAAACTCTTTTTAGATAGTTGGCCATACATATTTTAAAATATGCAGGCGCAAATGCCACTTTTGTAATTGAAAATGGAAAGTTAGGTCGCCATATTTGATTTTGTTTTTCTGTTCTCGAATAAGTTTATTTACAGGTACGACATATTTGTTTTGGTAGTGTTATTTGTGTAATCTTCAATTAAAACATTAATTTTTGGTCAAAAATTAATTTTTAACTTGATCTTAATGTGAAATTATCTGAATAATAACAGGTTATTTTTGTATTTTATAGAAATGTAAATTTTTTAAATATGAATTTATTTACGCTTCTCTTTATCTGCTTATAGAACGAGAATACAGATGCTTAGGAAGTTGGGAAGAAGATGGCGTTCTTTTCACATACACTCAAAGAAGGGACATGGATGGATTCCAGTGTTTCGTAAGTATTTGCCGTGTCGCATATTGCAATTTAGTCGCTTTTATTTTGTGCGGTTCAACAAACCAGATTCGTTTCTATTAATATCATTTTCTCTCTTAGTATTTCTTTGGCCCGTTTAACAAAACATTTATCTCTCGTTGCTAAACCTAACAGTACTATTGCAACACTGTACATTATACTGTAGCCATACATAGTCTTAAAACATAATTGCTTACATATGCAGGAAATAACGAAGCAGTTTATCATTCGTTGACTGTTGACAAGATTACTGGATAAATCATGTTATATTATTAAAACTTAGCATAAAATGATTATATTCAAAATACAGTAGAACCCCTGGAATCCGAACTAATTGGCACTGACTTTTGTTCGGATTCCGGGGAATTTATTTAAAACTAGTCCAGTTTTCAGTTTTATTTATGTCTATATTTATAAAATTTATTAATTAATCATATTTACAGAAGAAGATTTTCACCAGCCCCTAAAGTTGTCCCCCTCTTCAAGGGAGGAAATAAGCAAAACGGAGCAAATATAAAGTTTCCTTGTGCTAATCATCGAAAAGAAAGCATTCGAACTCGAAACTCTGCTGCTAACTTTCACTAAAAACAAGTACAGTAGAACCCCGGGATACCGAACTAATTGGGGCTGGCCTCTGTTCGGATTCCGGGGAATTCAGATTATCCGGGAAATTCGGCAAAATACTCTTGATGTAACAAATGCAGTAGAGTATCGACTCGAGGTGCTTTGTGAAGGCGTATGAAAAGAGCACGCGGCGATTCGCATGGTACAGTAGCAAACTAGTTGAGGGTTAAAAGAGGATATCTGAGTTTGTTTCTATTAATTAGGGAGCTGTATTCATTCTTAAAGACCAATTCGATTACTTCTTTTAAGTGAGGAATAAATATTAGCTTTGTTTCTGATTCGTAATTGTTATTTTTCCTTCGTTTTTCAGTAAGAAGTTATCAGAAAATTTAAAAAAAAAGATGTTCGGATTATCCAAAATTTCAGATTCCCGGAGTCCTACTGTATCATGATTACTGGATACATAATGTTACGTTATTGAAATCCATGTAAATAGCTAGCTAGCATATTTATATCCAGTGGTAACTCAAGATGACAGTATGCAGAAAATTACAAGCGACTGTGTCACCGCTGGATGACATAATGTACGCTTGTGCGCTATGAGGGCTAAAGATACAGCTCCATAAAAGTAAACAATATCGTTTTAAATATGGAGCTCCATTACACAAAATATTTATTACAAATGCTTATAATTAAATTTGGCGAATTTAGAATTTGGATACACCGTTTACTTTAAAATACTTTAGGGTCATATTCAGGCTATTTAGCTAGTTGTAATGATACATCATGTTGTTCTCCCTGTATTGTAAGCTTAAGTTGTCACTGACTGTAACTTAATTCGGTCTTCATGTTCGTAAACGTATTAACTTTTGAAAACTCGTAAGGTTCTCCTTGTTACTATGAGAAATGATTCACGAAGAGATTCTTTTTTTCATAACTTTTATAATAAACGAGACGTTTCATTTATCTTTTTCTTCGCAGTCTGGAAAGGTGCTTCGAAATGGAGAAGAAGCTTTTATCAAAGAAGCAGGTGACAGTTGCATTAGAGGAGAAGATCCTCTCATTTATGGAATGAAAATTATCAAGCAATGTAAGTCTCTACTTGCTGCCATAAATTTGTAAATGATTGTTTATCACAATGTAATTTATTCATGTATGTTTTTTAAGTCAATTGTGCCTCTTAATTGGTTATCGGAAAGCTTAGTGCAGTACTTAAAACTTGCATTTACTCGTTAATGCAAAATTTTCTTTACAATCATAGAACTTTAATATATGGTCATCTGAAGAAACATTGTTAGGTTTCAGATCAAAATTGCAAACCGACGAACAGTTTTTGAAATCACCTAGTATGTATTTTGTCACTTGGAAAAGAGACCTTAAGAATAAAATGCGCAAATATTAATGCATTTCTTCTCCGCGATATAACGCTAAAAACATAGATTGAATAAATCCCCCCCCCAAAAAAAAATTGATATTTACGTTTTCGTGAAATATTTTGTCTCGCAATTCATTGCCACATAATTAACAGAGCACAACATCGATATTATTTACTAAGAACTCTAATATTAAGATATATTTCGTAATAAGTGCCCATTAAAGGTTCCTTCGGATCTTTTTTACTTTTGTTGTTGAAAGGTTGTAAAAAGGATTGTGAAAAGTTTGACATGAAATTAACAAGATGCTTCATGATTTCCCGTAAAGAAAAAATATATCTGTTCCGATACAGTATTAGAAATGAACTTAAAAAATACAAAACAAATTATTTTTGGCATCACGTCAGATTGTATAAATAACTTAATCAATGGATGAATCGTGATAGTACTAAATATTATTGGATAAATCATTCATTATCTGCAAACAATGAATGACAACATTCTCATCCTTTGAATATCTGCTTTAAATAATGAGGGATAAAGAAACCGACAAAATAGTGAGCCGAATGTTGAAGAGATTCGCAGTTTCAGTCAACCATGCTCTCCTAAATGAAGAGTGTATATATTTGGCGGTAACTCAGAGGTCAGTGGTAGATTATTGTTGTTGATAAAGGCATTTTTGCGGTTTTCCGTCGTTTAATTGTCGAATAGCTCAGCTGCTATTGTGATTTATAGCATAATGTATCGCGACAACACTTCCCAATGATTGCGCAATGGGTTTTTCTAAGCGTTTTTTCAATCTTATGATTCATGACCTTCGCAGGAAGCCTCGTAAATACTTCAACAACGTTATATATTATACTGGATTATTATATTTTGGATATATCTGCATATTATATTTTGTTTAAGTAGCATTCTTAAAAAAATTGCTCACATTCGCCAGAAAATATTTAGCAGCGAAATAGTAGATACTTCATCGAGGACCTGTTACTTGTACTTTCGGAATGTTTAAATGGACTGAAGACAGGAAAAAGCTCTTGAATTTTCTACAAGACTTGTTAAGTTAACTTATAGTTTCTGTTCGATAACTATATGTTTATAGTTTTTTTCTTTTAGCAGCATAATGTAAACATATAAGATGTTCTCAAATGAAAAGGAGAGTTTTGCTATTCCTAAGTTGTACCTAATCGCAGTGGGTTAATGTGTTCGCTGACAGATCTCGGAGTGGTGGTGTCCGTTTTCCCTTGTCCAATAAAAGATTATTCTGTTATGAAGACTAGAGAAGTGATATTCGATTTATTTTCTGACGAAGGACCTCTACTCATCAACTGGTTGGAACGGAAAGAAAGAATTAGTGCTCAGCTGTACTGCAGCACGTTGCTGAGGCCTAAACACGCCATTAAAAAGAAATGCGGAGGCAGTCCACGAAAGGGATAGCGATTTTCAAGAACAACGCTTCGCCACATGTGTCCAAAAAGATCCTCGACCTGCTAACAAAATTAGCATCCTCCGTACAGTACCGTTATATCCCCCATACGATTTCCACATTTTCTTCCCCTTAAAAAATCACTGAAAGTGCAGGACACCTTTGAAAAATGGAGCAGACTGTGATCCATGATATTCTACAATCAAGCCATTCACTCCGTTCTTACGTGTAGGGATGGGATGTCCAGGATCAGTGCATCAATAGCACTGACAATTATACGTAGGTGTATACTTAGATGTGATTGTTACCGTTATTAAAATATTCTTTAGATATACTACTCCATAGTCTCCTTTCCATTTGGACGCATCTTCTGTTACGAAAAGATACAACAAATAACAATGAAATAGCATTAAAACATTGCATTTTATTGTATATACTTATTTTTTTATTTTCTTCTCTTTATAGCATCCTGCCCTCAACTTGCACCAGCTAATTTCGTTCCCATGAGACCGCCGTGGAAACCTATGACATACGCTCCACCACCTATGCCAACTGGTGTACCTAAGCTTCCCAATCGCCCTTCGCCATCAAGAGATCCTTACTGGTACCACACTGCTACGGAGCAGCCAACGACGAAACCTTGGAAACCTATCACAGGTAAGTTATTATGACAATCTTTCCATTCTGCATTTAGCAACCTTGTCCCAAGCTTAGTTATATCCAGATGGACACAAATATGCAATGCGGAATAGCAGTATTTACAGAAGATTCGCAGAAAATGTTTTAATGCTGCATTTTCCAAAATTAATTATTGAGATATAGGCAGTGTGTATGCAATATATTAGAGTCAGTTCAATTTCGTCTAGTAGACAGTATTCTTAGTTTTCAATAGTGAATCCAAAATCCATAAATTAGTAGTTGTTACTCTGTTGTAAGACTGAATCCAATTGTTATCGACTGAATTTATTCATTCTGCGATTATGGTGTATGACTCTTAATGAAGGTAAATTTTTAACTTAAAACGATTCAGTTTGTTGCTTAAGTTTATTTATTCAATTTCTCACCTTTTAAGCGTTTGAAAATATCGACACTCACAATTTCAATTTGAATTAAGAAAAAAAAAAAGAAATCATCATAATCCTTTTAAATAACACGTAAAAACTGCGCGAACCGTTCGTTCTTTGTATTTTTATGTGTATACAATCTATACATATTTCCCCAAGTAGGTACTTAAATTAGATGACTACATATTATTGGATTTTTTTGTATTTTAAGAATATAAGAGACAATTTTCATTTATTATTGTAGATTTATACGACTTTAATTTTTCATACAAATTATTTTTTGGGCATTTTTTTAAAACTTAAAAATAGACACTATATACAAAACTAGTAAATATATGGATGCATGTATAAATTTCACTAACAAAGATTTAAATAATAATACAGAAAATTTTCACTAAGATCCCTTGTAGCGATTTTTTTGGTTGGCGACGAAAAAGTCTGCTTAAACAATCGGACAAATAGAGATGTAAGAATAACCAGATTAAACTAAGAAATAAGCCACTAAATTTCTGCTGCTGGAGAAGGATTGCTTGCTTTTTCTTCTTCTTCTTTCTTTCTTTTCTAATGCATTTTTTTTTCCTTTTTTGCATTTATGAAATGCTTATGTACAAGTATTATGTTATGTGCTACTCTAAATTTTGCTCTTATTCCATTCCTTGTTATATGTGTCTCTTGCGCGTCATATATCTTTTTGCTTACTTACCCGCCGGTTTAAATGTCCTTTTTGGGTAGGTGGAGCTCGGGAGAGATAAATAAATTAATAAATATTAAGGGAAAAAAGGGTTATATTACAACTATACCTGCCATATTTTCAATTGGACATAGATGCAGAAGTAAAGCCTGATTAACTCATACATTTCCTTCTTCTCCTTAGGTCGACCTCGTCCTAATCCAGCCAGTGCCTCAAGCAGACCATATCACAGTTACATTCTGCAATGTGCTCTCTGCATACTGCTACTACTTCTTACCTTTTCTCATCGATGAGCTGGAGAACCATTTTTACAAAGTGCCTTCAAAAAATATGAAATTCAAAGAGCTTGATTTTAGCTGGACTAAATCTAAGTTCGATTTGTATGTTCGTTTTGAGATTACAAATTGATAAGCAATGACGCACCACTTGGAAGAGATTTACAAAGATGTAGTGTTATTTTCGCACTATGGACACAAATTGTACATACAGAACTTTTAAAACTGATGCAATGTTTCAAGTACACATTTGAATTGTGAAGTGTTTTAGTGCAACAAAAATCTATATATGTTATGAATGATGAACTTTTTAGGCCAGAAGTTTACCTCAAAGACTGAAAAGAAATATGGCAGAACTTCGAGTCAATCCATGTGATTCATACGTCAAAGTTGGTTTGACGTACATTGACGCTATATAAAATCGTTGCAGACTAAATGGTTCATTTATTTTTTGTCGCTGTGTAGAAGATAAAATTGATATATATTCGTAGTGGAAGGATTGAACAGAACCAGCATAAAAATCAAATGATTATAACTATCATCAGATTGTTTGTGGATGTAAAAAGTGTCCCAGACTGTTAAGCTGTCTGTTTAAGCAAATATTTTTCTAAGTATTTCAGTAATGAAAATTATTTGGGTTTTATTTCAGAATTTGCCGTGATGTATCTGTTATCAGTGACATCTCAAATTGACAATGCGTTGAAAGCTGCGCTTTGTATCATTACACATAGTTAAGTAGTTCGGGATATGATCTTAATGGATTAAAATAAAAGTGAAATGATAGATCAGATTTCAGATTTCAACACTGAAAATACTTTATATGTGTGATGAAACTTAAAAATTTTGAAAGTTTATTGTTTTTAAGGAGATTTTTCTTTTGCTGTAACATGAATCGAAACACGTGATTTTACCGTTCGTTGATACTTACTTGCTGTCAACTTGTTTTATCACTGATAATAGAAAATATTTTTATCTTTTGGCTTAAACAGACCGGGGTTGCATTCTCCCAAAACTAACCTAATTTGTATGAAATTATGGCTGTGAATTTTAACAGAAATAATATAAATTAGATTTTTATCCTAAATTTGATGAACTTTTAAAACAATACTTTGGTGATCTAGGGCTTCTTAATCTGTGGGTAATAGCACCCTACGACGGTCGCAGATACCCTAAGCCGGTATGAGCTTGTGATTCATTTCACTGTGCTTCCTTTTTTTCTAGATTTACAATTAAAAGTAGTTAAGAACTGCTAACTTAAACTAATTTAAAACTTTTAATTAAAATTTACTGAATAATTATTTGAGCCTGAACTAATTTTATTTATTAGTAATTAATGATTCTATTTCTTATTTTTTACAATTTTGAAGTCGGTAAAATTTTCCGAAGGGGGGTTACGAAAGGATTTCAACCTGAAAATGATCTCGAGCGTAATAAACTTAAGAAGCCCTGAGATAATCCATTGGAAAATTAATTGACAAAAAATGTTTTAGCCCTAAGGGGAGCAACCTATCCCATTGGGATAGCAACTGGCGAAGAATCTTTTACACAAATAATTTTTATGGGAATTCAATTGACCAAATGGTTCACAGAAATATTTTAGCCAAAATTCGAAACTTTCAACAATTATTTTTAATGCTGTTATAATTTGTTGCTAATGAGAACTTGCTGATAAAACTAGCTAAAACATTTAGTGATTTTTTTAAATTATAGATGTGTAAATAAGATACTTTATTTTAAACCTTAGAACTTTCAATCCTATGGATATTTCTATAAGTCAGCAAGCGACCAAAGATTTCTTCCTAATTGCTTATTATTTAGCATTGTGTTCTGATGTGTCCCTTATTTATTTTGAAATATGATATGATATTGAGGAAATTGTGTGATTAAAAAGAACAAAACTAGTCGTCACATTTTGGCGATTTTTAATCACGTTTTAAAAAATATCAATGAAATGTGCGCTGTAACACGGGCTGTTGTATACCTGATGACAGAACGATGTACAAGAGAACAAACTTGTTTTTGTAGGAGTTAAACGCAATTACTTTGTATAAACTGTGTATTAATTATATTTTAGTAGCATCAGTAAAATGTACATACTTCATTTGATATCTTGTTACCAGAACACACGTCTACTTAACATAGATAATTGTTTTGTAAATAACTGTGACGCTGTGGGTGCTATATTTTCCTCAATTAAACTTGAAACTTTGTAGATATTTCAACAGAAATTAAACAAATGAACATATTTATAACAGTAAGACATTGAAAGAGCCACGAAACATTTTATTAAACGACTAATTAAGTGTATTGTAATATCTTTTCGAAATCTATATATTTTCTAGTCTCATAACTCATGTTTTTTTGTTTGCTTGTTTTGCAAATTAAATTAATAGTCACTTTGAATATATAAAGAGAATATGAATTTTCAAGATTATAAATAAAACGTTTTCAACTCACCAAATCACATAATCACTATATTGAGTTGAACTACGGCTTTTATGAATTTATAAAGATAAGAATTTATTGAAATAATTATGTGAGAATTTTTTACGGGTTTCTTCGTGTGAAATTTCAAAAAATTGTAATCATAATTAACATTTTCTTATATTTTTGTTAAGAGTCTAATTGTTTCAAAAAACGTAAAAAGTAAATATTCAATTTTGTGTAAATAATTATTTTTTCATTCATCAAAATCATTTTTATGAACATCTTTTAAATAAAAATAATTAGAAAGAAATGTATTGTTTTGCAAATTCGAATTTTGTTTTCAAATTTATGCAAAACTTTAGAAATTTTTTGCATGAAATACTGAATAAACTATGCTATTTGAGGAGAATTTCTTTTGTTTAAAACATTTACATGAAAAACTTGTACTTAAAAAATTAATAAAATAATTAAGAATTAAAATTCTCTCCCCTCCCTTTTTTGTTAGTTGAAATATTTGGAATTAAATAACAGACGTTTTCCTACTGTGATCTTAGCAAAAATCATTTCATAAACATGTATGTCCGTATTTTCATAAAATTTTGTAACTTTATTTAATTTTGCGCGAGCTAGTCTACTACTTAGTTTCCATCCTGTGATAGATGATGTTCTTTTGTGTTAACTTTGACTTGTAAAACCATGACGTTTCATGTAAAACACGTTTTACACTAAAATCAAAGATCTCAGCTACCAGAAGAAACTCTTCTGTTTATACTTGAGAATTAACTATTGTAAATACCATGTGATGTAGATCATTACTTTATACAAAATAAAATACAGTTTCTTTTGAAAATGTTTATTTACTGTGTGTATTTTTCTTAGTCTGTTAATTTCACTTATTATTAGAACACATGAATCTGGACAACTTTTGCAGGTAAATGAATGAGTGTACTGTCAATTTCCTTTTTAATTCTTCACAGCAATCTACCAAGAAACGAAAACAGAACAAAAAAATCCAGTTAGTTTATAAATATTTTAATTAAATAAACTAAAATAATATAGAATGATGCCATTCATACAAAGCGATAATATCAGCTGAAGTATCAGGTCGTTTTTTTCCCGTTGGCAGATGCATTTCTCAGAAGTTCTTGTTTTCTAGCTTCTTCCTTATTCACGAGATACTCGTTCCAGTAGAAATTGCAAAATAGGACGAAAAAGAACCCAGCTAGGAACAGATTACCGTACATGGATATTCTGCTGACTCGGCAACCGTAAAATGGACGGGTGGCGACATAACAGAGGACGAGAATGAACTGGATCTGCAGAGAAATACAGAAAGAAAAATTTATACATATTTGCTATTTTTCTCACTGCGATATCGCAAACTCTGAATATTAGTTATTGAAAATGTATTGTCAATAACTCATGCACTTTATTGTCTGACCATTGAAACTACAACAATAAATGAATAATTTTAAGAACTATTTTTGCATTGAATTCAATTTGTAAGATAACCCAAAAAATTGTTGCAGAAATTCCAGTTGCGTCTGTTCGTTTGGATTTTTCTGCATAGTACATCGATTTTTTAAATTTTGTATATATTGTAATGACGTGTGAACTGATTGAAAGCATCGCGAAAAAGGCGAATGGTAACCATAAAAAAAATTTCGTCATGTATCCGTTTTTAATGATCGTCATGATAATGGTGATGAAGCGTTGAAAAGATTGAATTAATTTAAGTTTCATTAGGAAGAAACTTGTGATAAAAAATACCCCTGCCTCGCCTCTGAAGTCGTTAGATATATCAGCCAAATCCGAAAGAAAAGAAAAGGGTCAAGAAATCGATGAAATCAGCAATAATTTTTTTAAGATGCTCCCCATTAAACAAATATTTAGGCTTACTGAAATAATCAGTTCTAAACTTTCTCAAAGATTATAAACTGACGCAGTCGTACCAAACCAAAAAAAAAAAAATAGAAAATAATCCCACCATACCTGGTAGTTTTAGGCCAATTATTCTACTCTCTAGCTAAAGCTAAAGAAGGTAGCTCTATAGATAGAATAATGAATAAAATCACTCCCTACCAGCTAAGCTTTGGGAAAAAAATCTCTACGATTGGAAAGTGTTTAAGTATGACTGTAAATATGAGGTTTTCAAAACTACTGTGACTTCGGGGCTATTCTCTTGGATATTGACACAGCCTTTGACCGAATTTCTATTGAAAGCCTCTTCTACAAGATTCTGAAATTGAAAATACCTGCTCAGACAGTTATCACTTTACCACTCCCTGTTGGAGTGGTAAGGTATAGTTTAAGGAAGTTTACAGTAAGATATGAAAATACTCTCTGTCATCTCCCAGAAACTTCGAAACGGGAGTCGGATTCAAACTCGATCCTACAGTGGAACCTCGTTTAACGAGCATAATTCGTTCCAGATGCTTACTCGTACTGCAAAACTCTGGTTAAGCTAAGCACTTTTTCCCATAGAAATCAATGCAAAATACGATAATGCGTTCCATTCCGAAAAAAATACTCAAACATTTTTAAGTATAACGTTTATTCGAAGAAAATTATATACAAGATCGTTAAGCAGTCTGAATCATCTTCATCTTATTTTTTTATGCAGAATCAACCAGCATGGGATGCGGATGGGATTTTCAGAAATGAAAAGCGGAATGAGTTCTAAACACGGTCTGATGTACCTGTTCTGTTATCCTTACTGAAAGAAATAAGTCAATTACATTACGTCATTGCCTCAAATACGTCATTCGACTCGTTATGTCACTCAGATACGTCACATCATTTGTGACGTAGCGTATCCACAACTGTAAATGCATGGCAGAAAAATAGTTTTTAAAAAACCGTAACCTTAAATATTACTGAAATCAAAATATGAAAATAACCAAAGTCATTCAAAACCTTTATTACTAGAAAACCTTGTTCGATTAACAATTGTTGTTGTTGTTTCATGTCCCCCTGGCCCAAGATTAGACCAGGTCCATGACACCATGTCGCTCTAACAACTCCACAAGTCCTTTGCCCTCCCCACTCCACAGCTGCCTCGTAGAGGCGCCAATGCAGTCAATGATATGGGCAGGAGAAGCAGGACAGGAACAAGGGCAAGAAGAAAAAGTATTTTCCTTATCGATGAATTTTATAGATTAACAATTAAAATAGGTTACGGTTAAAAATACACGAACAAGTACTAGACACCATGCTTGATAAGAATTTAAACGAATAGAAGCTCCTTGGATGTGACAGTAGCAGGAGCAAAATCCGGGATTTTCCCTCTTCTCATTACTGGTTACGCGAAACGTCACTCGTTAAGCGAGTCATTTTTTCCAATTTAGTTTGTTCGTTATGCGAATTAATCGCTAAGCGAGGTTCCACTGTATATGTTTCAATATCTTAGTTAATGATATCTCCAAAACCAATAACACAGAAATTAGCCAATTTGCTGACGATATTGCAATTATGATATCGTCAGCAAGAATCTCGGACAGTTTTGGTCGCAGAAGAGAGGCATTTTTTTAAAAATTTAAAATGTTGGTGTATCAAGAATATTTTACTAAATGTGAATAATAGGACCGGGAGGACTATATAAAAAATTAAACTTCGTAATGCTTTTCAGAAGCAAATTTATTGACTCAATCAACATAAAATAAAAAAAATAAAGAATATAATAAAATTCTTTATGTCATTTAGAGCATTTTTTCAATTAGAAATATATGCCTATATCTAAAGCCTCAGTTTAGTTAAGTTTAGTTTAGTTATATTAACGTCCCATTTTGAAGCAACACGAGGGCTATATTGGGACAGACCTCGTAATTTTGAACCACGGTCAGATGACGAGGACGACACCTCAGCTGGCAACCCCTCTCCAAACTTCACTTAAACTTCAGCCACGATTAGAGTGGGCATCCTGTACAGTTAAAAGAATTAACTGTTTTAGATTCACCAACAGAAAGATACGAAAAGATAGTTTGTTAATTCCAATTCAGAATTCTTCTCTGTTCAATATAACGGAATGCAATATACCCCCTTTGCAATATAATGCCCACTTTTAGCTTCGTGATGACAGTAAAAAAATCATAAATTCAATTAATTTTCTTAAGAAGAACATTATTCAGCAATTTCATGAGTGCATTACCATTTGTGTCATCGTTACGTATTTTTTAAACTTCAGATGAACTGTGACGTCATCTCCAAGGGCAGAGACTGCATAATATGTATACATGACGCAGTGCACAAATGCATTGGCTAATGGGAAAAAGGTATTGGCACCACCTGAAAGAGAAAAAAAAATCTTTAAAAATAATTTTAAAGCAACCTACATTAATCCTCTGACTGTTTATCCCGCGATTTCCGCGGGTTGTAGTAAGTCCATTTTCTGCTGCATCCTGTGATTTTCACAAACTAATGGGTTTACTTAGTACTTTTATAGCGTTGGATCATGTTATACTGATAAAGCTTTGCATATAAATAGCAATTCGCTTGGTTCAACGGTATTTGAGCATGTTTGCAAGCGTTGCATCTAAATAGTGATTTGAAAATAATCGGTAGTCAGAGGGTTAATTTCTTTACGTATCAGAAAAGGGATATATAACAAGACTAAAAATTGATTCATGTTTTCAAAGTTTTTATGTTTATTATTGTGTTATTTCTACGTAAATTGTTTTAACATTAAATTAACACCTAACAGACATTAGTCGAAATTGGATTATATGACAGAATATTTTCTAATGAATTATTAATGATTTTGTAGAACCAATACAAAAAAAAGTCTGCGTAAAAGCAAATTAAATGTGGAATTAAACCTCATCCAAATCCTAAATTTTATAAAGGAATGGACCCAAGTGTGGACTTTTCGAAATAAAATAAAAATACTCTGGTATTTTTTCCATGGCAACTAAAGTAAGCGATAAGTAATTTATCGAGTATTTTCAATCGGCTTACCATTCATGATTGGAATAATTTCGGAAAAAATTATCATAAACATTTAGATATTTGTGGTATCACAGGAAACGATCATTATCAAGGGATGGAAAATATATTTTACCTATCAATAGTTATTCATATTTAATCAAAGGATTCATGTCAACTCTTCTAGTTTTTAAATTTTGAAAATATTCTTTACCATTCTCTTGAAACTTCTTAGATTCTTATATCATGGCGTTTTTTGTAAAGTGTAATGCCACAACACCCTTAAAAACGTTTAGGACTTGCATAATATAACTCTTTTAGCACAACATTCGTGATTCTTTTCTGTTAACTTGACTAATTAATGAATTATATCGTGCAAGAATTTAATAACAGAAAATAGGCTTAATTTGGGGTTGATTGCGAGCATTTTATGCCGTATTAGCGTAATGATATTGTTGCTCAATACTTTACGATATTTCACAATACCCTTTACAGTATATTATGCTATTTGGGTATGGTATTTATGTCTGAATAAACCTTTCTGTTTTGGATGCATTATAAAATATGTACAATAGAATTAAGAGTAAATGAAATATTATTTGATCTTAGCAGTTTATTTTAAGAATGACTTAATTGGTTACAAACCAGGTTCCGATCTTAAAAGTCCGAAAATGAGCAGAGGTACAGTACTGTGATGAACAAGGTGCAAGCGTGAAAGTTGTCTGTCTTTTTTCCGTAAAACGAAGAAAATCTGTGAAATAAAAGAAAAGGCGAAGTTTTGAGAATTTCTGAAATGCTAGAAAATGGATAAAAAAATTTAAAATAATTACTAAATAAATTACCGTGCCAACGAAGCTGTATACACGAAAAGAAAAAAAAATCCCTTAGAATATGTATTAGGGTGGTCCTTATATGAGGGTGAAAAATTTTTTGTAAATTTTCAACGGGGCACCCTGTCATTTTGACCTACTATGTAAAAAAGAATTACTGTAATTTTCTCAGGTTTTTAAGTTAAGTTTTAAGGGTCGCTACCACGGCTGAAAGTTTTTGAATTTAAGGAAAAATTAGAATTGAAATATCTTTAGTTAAACTAACTTTATTATTAAGCATTTCATGCAATCTAAAGCATTTTTTATTTTTTTTACACATTAAAGAAACCTAAAAATATTAAAAAAATTTCAGTTTACAGAATTATAAAAAATAATTACCGTATGCTACCTTTTAAGACATTAAAGCAATTTTTTAGAGTCCGAATATTCGCTTCTAAATTGCTTTACTAACAACAACAAGTACTGCTTTTGCTCTTCGTCCTTTATATGAGGTTTGTTGTCAATGCCACTCTATGCTCTGCTACATTATTTAAAACCCTTGATGAACCAACTGCTGCTTTACTTTTCTTGTAAAATTCGTCTTCTTTGCATTCTGTAACATCTTTTTGTAGAAACCCTAACAGTTTATTCAAGATTTTTAAAAACTCTTTGCTTTAGTTAATATAAAATCATGCAGATCATTTTCCACTATAAGGATATACTCGGACTCGCTTCAAGGGTTCATCATTTTCATCCGTTTTTAAAGCATCCACCATTTTCCTTTTCGTTTCTTTAGCAACATAGTCGTCAAAAAAAAAAAAGAAAGATAGGACAAGTTCCTCCTCCAAGAAACTTGTCCATCACATGCTTTAAAATTTCTTAATATATATCCTCATTATCTTTTAGGCTTTTAAAAGCTGGAAATCATTTCGTTGAGGAAAACAAACAAACGTTGTTTGAAATCAGCCATTCGCATAATATTTCACAACAAACGATCAAATATCGCGAATTCCAGATTATTCTTGTTCAGACAGTTTAAATTTATCTCTGAATAAATGTATTTTGAGATTGTAAATTGGCTTTTCCATCTATCGAGAATGATGTAATCCGCCTGGAGCCCTAAAACGTATTCCTATTTTGGGAATTCTTCCAAGAAATGTGATGGTGAGTTCTCTACTTCCTAACCCTGTGTTTACTAAAGTTACATAAACACTCAAACATTTTACTTGATGAATAATTCCCCAGGATTCTAGTGTTTCGTGAGAAGTAATAGCAATTACTTCTGATTGAAGTTTTGGAATTGGAAGTAATTGGCCGGTGCCTTTCCCAGAAGCAATTACTGGGAGCCGATCAACAATTTCACAACTACAATGTCTTCTAAAATTCTTCCGCTCCAGTGAACAGTTAAAGGAAAAATCAGAAGAAAACTCGTTTTTTAAATCTTGAGTCCTCTTTTCTCTGCTTTTCATTCTGAGATGCCAAAAAGAGGATTTGTTCACATTGTACTAGGATAGATCGTAATAATAATACTCACTATAATAATATTTAAATAAATTTTATATATACCTACTATAACTTAACAGTCAAACATGGACAAACAAACACTGAGGCAAGTATACTAGAGTCAGTAATTGACTACATACTGATCTGCTTGATCCAGGCTCAGGCTGGAACTGTGACGTGAGCGAGCACGTCTAGGCAAGAAAAACTCCCATTTCTACATGGAAGCTGACTGTGATTTGAATTTGATTGTGATCTAGTGGGGATGAAACCCAGAGGGAATGTAGGCTCCTACATTCAGTAGTTGTTATTGATTATCACTTTTGAGTTTACCGGTTTGTTGTGAAGTTTATTCAAATTTTGGATAATTTCTTGATTTTTCAACATTTTAGATCTTGGTAGCGACCCCTAAAACACATTTTTAAAATATGAAATTTTTTATGGAAGTCTTATTTTAGGCCATAAAACAAAATGGGAGGGTGCCCCATTAAAATTTCAAAAGTTGATTTTTAAGGACCATCCTAATGTGTATTCGCTACTTTTTGTAATAAGATAGTAAACAGGGTTCCAATTCAAGTATTACACGATTGTTTTCGTGCTGCCATCTATTGACTAAATCAGAAGAAACAAAGAGTATTTAAAACTATCAAATAATAAAGTATAAAAATATCCTCTTTTACACTAGTTTTCAGCGTTTTAATCTAATATCAGATATTTTTCACTGTAAAAAATGCAGTTTCTTTTTAGAAACAATTTATACAGTTACTTTAAAAATATTCACGAGAAATTATTTTAATGCAAAAACGCCTTCTGATTAAAATGATTAGTTTTATTAGCCCATGTTTATTAACATTATAGATTTTTTTTTTATATTTGCTCCTTAAAATTAAAAAAAAAGCATAAATAACTGAAATTTGAGATGGTATTATTTTATTATTATGTTGTGTATGAGTCTCCTAAATGTGCTACTGAATATCTCAAATCGCCATCTACTGATTTTGTCATATAAATTCTTTTAAATAAAATTTCATTAGTGCTAAATTTCAAATAATGCATACAGATAATATACAGAGCTATTTAAATAATATACAGAGCTGATTCTGCTAAATGTTCAATTAGAAAAACATTTCACATGCAAGAAAAAAGACATAATCTACATAAAATTACAGGTTATTATTATTTTTTTGTAAAAAATTAAAGTTATTTCGTCAGTTTCGGAGTAACAGTCATAAAGTATTTTCAGTACTTCACTTATATTATTTATCTTGTGCATAAATGATGAAAAGATACTTGTCTCTTAATAGTACAAATCATAACGCAATTAATTTGAGTCGAAACCATTATCCATTTTAAATTGAAAAAAAAATAACAGCGTTTTATATTAAACTTCTTGAAGTGTTGTATGTAATGAATATGAATTTTTTATTAAATTTATAACAGAACTTTTGTTGCACCTCCAAATTCCTTTTTAATACTGCAACTGAAATGCAACATTTCAGTCGAAAGGATATCTTCTATTTATAAAAATATATATATAAAATATACAGTAAAGCACCGTTTATAAATCTTTCAAGGGACTGACGTAAAACAAAGTATAAACGAAAACACGTAGAACCGAAATTTTGCTAAACAACTTTGATCATTTCAAATTTTAATGCTACAACTGCAAATTCGTTTAATTAATTTTAAAGCTTTTTAAGATAGTACTAGTATGATACTACATAGTATAGAAATCAATAATTAAATTTTAAAATTAAACATTTATTATAAAAGCGAGAAAGTGAAACCTTTTCTTATTGCATATCTCGAGTACTAATTATACAGATCTTATACGATTTATGTGCATGCAGGTAGGCGTTTAATTTTAAAAAAATTGTCAACCGTCGTCTGACGTGCTGATTGTAAGCATTATGAACCGAATTAAATTCATTGAAATGTTTTTTCACTATTCTTCTGAAAAAAGAAATAAGTTCGAAGTTTTTCAATGGAGTTCATTGCGTCTTTAAAGGAAGGTGGAATAACTTCTTTATCATCGCTTAAATTAGCAGCAGACAATTTCTCTTCTATTAATTCATCAATTGTGAATAATTTCGAAGTCATAATGTCTTTATTGCAATTCGCATGATAGAAAGGAGGAATTTTTCACATATTAGAACGGGGGTAAACGACGTATAGACCAAGCTTTGCGTCGTATAAATGAAGTACTTTATCATTACAATGAATACGAATGAATCGGGACCGTCCCGCTGGTGTGGCGTGAAAATTTGAAGAGGGGTGACACTCAGGTGTCGTCCTCGTCATCTGACCGTGGTTCAAAATTACGAGGTCAGTCCAAAATAGCCCTTGTGTTGCTTCAAAATGGCACGTTAATATAACTAAACTAAACTAAATAAATCGGGACTGATGAAACGACGTATAACTATAAAAGACGTATAAACGGTGCTTTACTGTACATAAAAGTTAATGTAAAGTTATGTACGCCCTTTAAATTTCGAGTAAGACAATTTCTGCGTATTATTTAAAAAGATATATATATATATGGAACGAAACCCAAATGTCTATACAGAAAAAAAATCATCGAAGAACACTGAAATTTTTAAAAGATATTTTGTTTTAAACCGTTACTAGAAACAATACTTTTGCACAGGAAACTTACTGTGTCAGCCAGTTCAACATATTTCGTTAAGAAGAACCACCAAGTTATCTCCGCTAGCTGTAACAAAAGTTAAGAAATAAATTAGAAATTCATAGTACCAAAAGAATGCTGAAGTAAATATTCGGAATCTCATATGCTTAAAAAAAGTTCGAAAATAAAATTGAAAAATGCACAACTTCCCACAATATATAAGGTATAATAAGTAAATAAATCGCGTGTGACAGTCTGTTACGACTCTAAAGAACAGACCGTTGGATCTAGATCTGTCGAATTTGTCACAGATAGACTTCGGAGGATGATAGAAAGGTGTTTACAAAAAAATAATTATAATTAATGAAAAATTAAGTAAAATTTCGGCATTTTCGACCAGAAACTTGGAAAAATAACCCCGCTCAAAAATAAATTTTTCATCAAATTAAATTTCAGAAAATTATCTTTTCAATGACATCAATTTGATCGTTCTGTATTCTTTTCCCTAACTGAAACATTTTAAAAAAATAATCTTCAGAAATACTTTTCATTGTTGCATTGAAATACACAAACAACTTTTTTTTTACCTACAAATAACTAATCATGTATTTTTCTTAAACCAAGGCATGAGTTCGCTGTTTAGTATCGACAAACGTTCACCGTGCAGCATGTGTTTACATTTGTGCATGTGTTTTTTTCTTCAACTTCATGTTTGTAAAGATGGAATTTTAAAATCGATTCTTCTCTCACTTGCTGATGTGCTGGAGTTTCGATGGCATTATATCATCTTAATAGCTTCAGAACTTAATTATCAGTTAATCGATTAATTAATGTAAGCCTTGATTCCATACAAGTGGCGCCAACTGGAAGTGAAATTGAGAAAAAATTGAACACAAAATTCCATAATATTTATAAGGGATTATAAATTAAAGACTAAAAAATAGAAAATAACTAAAATAAAAAAATCGACTTTTAGTATACTAATATAAGTGAGTTTTTATTTTTTATAGTATTGAAGTAGTTATATTTAATATTTAACTTCAGAAGTAAAAAGTGATGAAGATTTTTTTTTTAATATTTTGCCCATTTCTAAACACTGCTGTTCTTTCCTGTATTATACGACGGCCATTTTTTTC
Organism: Araneus ventricosus; assembly: GCA_013235015.1. Classification (NCBI taxonomy): domain Eukaryota; kingdom Metazoa; phylum Arthropoda; class Arachnida; order Araneae; family Araneidae; genus Araneus; species Araneus ventricosus. The sequence continues at coordinate 33,137 of BGPR01001886.1, read as the reverse complement.
AACCTCCTATGGACCATAAAAAAAGAGAAGAGTAGAAGACAAAATGAATTTATTACCAAAGGTTATATTCAAACATGGTTACTTTTCGACATAGTCGCCGTGGATATTTAGGCATTTATCATATCTGTGGACCAGGTTTCCAATTTCTTCTCCAAAGAACGTTGCCGCCAGTGATGTGAGATGGGCCTTAACGTTGCTTTGAATTTCTTTATTTTTCTGGAAGCTTTGGCCTCCTAGCCAGTTCTTCAATTCAGGGAAGAGATAAAAATCACTTGTCGCTAAGTCGGGGCTGTATGCTGGGTGATCACACACGTCCCATTTAAACTGCTCCAGAAGCTGTTGGGTTACAACAGCACTGTGAGGGCGGGCGTTTTCACGAATGAGGACAACTCCAGAAGCCAGAATGGCTCTTCGCAGTCGTCGTAAAGTCTGACAAGAAGCAGCTGCATTGATCGTTTTTTACAAACCAACCTTCTGCTTGAAGAAAGCGAATAACACAACGCAAATCGCACTCGGCGGGAACACCAATTAGACTACAAATGTTTACGTGCCGACAGCTTAGCTCAAATTGGCCATTTGGCGTCGGCAGTAGTTGAGGTTATGGCTAGAGACATGTGCGGCCGCCCATCGCATATTTCTACCTCCTACCACTTATCTGGCTGTTTAACGGCTGGATCGAAAATTGAAAGAAGAAAAAGAGCGGCCTTCGTACTTGCATGTGCAAAAATGCATTAGCACTCTATTATCTTGAAATTTTGCACGCTTTCTAATTGCAGTGTGCATTCACCCTTTGAGGACGGCCGCACGCTCAACTCTACGAAGCAGCTGGTACACCCGTGTGACAGTCATCCTCAAAGGGTTAAAGCTTCTACTGAATCTATCGATAAAGATAATCTAAGATATTAACTAAATTTGCGTCCGTTTTGAACCAGCAATGAATTTAAAATTTTATCACTTAATCTTGAAATAAGAAAAGTATTGCTTTAGAAAATTTTACTTTTACCTAATTATAAAATCTCCATTGAAAACTTAAATATCGTTCGAAAGTATCATAAAATACGTAATTAGAACTTACCCTAAAAATATTCTTATCATTCTTTAAATCCAAAGTCGCACAAGAGTCTTTGTTATTGAGGACCAATCTTATTTTGAGGAACTAAAGAAATGGAAACGTTGAAAAGAAAACAATCAATTTTATTTCAACATTATAATATAAAATCTATTTATCATTATTTAAATCATGAACGATTTCATTCAAATTTTACTTTAATCTTGTTAATGAACAAATCAGGATTACATTTTATTATGATAATGTTTCTAGGCTGGAATCCTTTCTGCAAATTAGATGATGTATGATCCAAAAATCGTTCAAAATGTTCTACAGGGCAGACCCTGGACCAAAAGCAGCCACATTCTTCAAGTTGTTATTTCTTAGATAGTATGGGCTCACTAAGAAAGGTTTTTCAAGATTTCAATTAGATTTTTAACTATTTAAAAATTAATCGATATTTTACCGTTTTCCTTCAATAACTTTGGATCATATTATTGCACAACAACTATTTTTACACTTTAAAATTCAAAGAATTAGCTTTTCAGTTACATTAATTTTATTTCTGTGTTATTTTTACTTTGGTTGTAATATTTTTTTCAAAATTTATTATATAACGACTGATGATAATAAATTTTTACCGTTCATTCTGTATTGAAATGCTTTGTAGCCTATTTAATTGTGAAGTCGAATTTCATATTAGTGAATTTTGTGATATAAAATCTTTTATTCGAAAAATAGGAAAATTTATATTTCAAAAATAGTTCTTTTTCCAAATTTGCTTGCGTATTTCTGTTTCAAATGTAATGGAAATATCTCAAATTTTGTATTACTTTGATATAATTTTATGAATTTGCAAACTTGATTCAGAAACGACGGTGAAATCTTTTTTTTAAAAAAAGTAGACGATAAAATAATTCCTTTTTTTTTAACAATATAAGATTCTTAGGCTTTTCTGTAGATTGCGTGGTGTAAGAATCTTTACGTACAAAATGCAAAGGATGGCACAATCAAGCCAGACGAAGACAAGATGACGAGTCAAGCCTCAAACGTATTATCATGATAAAATATTTCAAACTAGAGCTCCGAATTTCTATACTTCGCCGCTGGTGAACAGCGCCCTCTATCTCATCCGGTTGACGATTCCGGCCAAACTTTCCTATGTAATTTTGGCTTTTTTTTATTTCCTACCTCCCCTAATAACTTGTATGTTGGATTTTGAATCTTCCCGTATATTTGATGCAAAAGATATCCACTTATTGTTCCAGTTCCACTGTCATGATATTCTTAAAAGGTGCAGCAGAAAGATAATCAAATTTAAATTAGTAAATAAAGCAAATTTAAACATATATTACAAAATTTAAACAGTGGTTAAGTAGCGCGCAATATGTCGCTGCATACAACAAACAAGGGAAGTCAATGATAATTTAAAGAAAGTAAAAACCACGAAATAAACTCTGATAGAATCGAATTAAACAGACAAGGAATACATTCTAGCCCACTTTTTCAAAGGCTGTAGACTTCTTAAAAGGTGAGTGCTCAATTTCAACACAGAATGTGTTAACCATATATTCTGATCATAATGTGGCAACATGAGTACCTTTTCATAAAAATGGACTTACCTCAATGAACACGTAAAAGTTGACGATAACAAGAGCTATGTTGTAGGGAACCATCAGCCATCGTAGATCGAATGGTTTCCGGTTCTTCATCATTCTGGGCCCGATTACATTGACAAACATGACATAGCAAAATATGATGAACAGATTTAGGCGGTCTCGGCCGACGAGAGGCCATTGCATAACTGCAGGATCTGTGAATAGTGTTTTAATCGAGTAGAGCATTTTGAATTTATCAGAGTTAGTAAATGAACAATTTGATGGGCAAAAAATATAACTGTAAGAAATCATTAAAATATGAAAAATAAGTTCGATTCACGAATAGCAGCTTAAAATACTTGTTTTTATTGAAAATTAGCAGCAGAGTTTCAAGTTCGAATGCTTTTTTTTTCGACGATAGCACAAGGAAATTTTATTTTTTCTCCGTTTTGCTAATTTCTTCTCTTGAAAGGGGGGCAACTTTAGGGGCTGGTAAAAATGTTCTTCTGTAAATATGATTAAATAATAAATTTCATAAATATAGGCATAAATAAAACTGAAAACTGGACTAGTTTTAAATAAACTCCCCTGAATCGATATACTCAAAAAGCGAAAAAATCAATTCACTTCTTGTTTTTTTTAATTGAAGAAAATTTTATCACATCTGCCTAAAACTTTCAACTCTTCAAACATAGTTTCTAAAAATATTTAAAATATCTTCGCACTTTTCATGAGTTATTGTTGTTAAGAAATTTATCTTTTTTTTTGTTCAAATAAGTGATTGCGCAGGTTTCATTTAGTTTCGGTATATTAAGGTCCTATTTTGACGCTACACAAGGGCTATTTTGAGACGGGCCTCGTAATTTTCAGCCACTGTCAAACAACTAGGCCAGCACTTGAGTGGGCACCCCCTCTCCTCTTCCGTGTAATCGGCTTTCGAACCCACAATCCTCTGGCCACGAAGCTGCCGCGTGCCATCTTTGAGTAGGAGTAAATGGCATTGTAATAAGCAACAAATAAACACACAGTTTTGCATATATGTATTGGAAATGAACCTCTTAGAAAAATATGATTTCACCCAATTTAAAAGAAAAATCAAACTTGGCTTTTAAAATAAAAATTGAGCTTTCAGAGCTGGTTACACATTTTCAAGTATAATATTAAGCTATATAGTCTAACTTACCAGTTTTCTCGATTAAGTTTCGATGATATGTGTCTGCTAAGTCTTGGACCCAGTTATGTTCTGATCTCACACAAGGTTCAGCTTCCATTTTTTGCGTTTCAGTACAGCTGTAAAAATGTGTTACATACATTTATTATCATTCTTCTTATTATTGGTTATCAGTAATATAGACAGTTAACATTATGTATTAATTATTATGCCTGAACTCATTTTCTCCATGGGAATATGAGTTCAGGCATAATTAAGACAAGTTATTCAATAATTAAGACAAATCATTCAGGCACAATTATTAAGACATGGGAAAATCTTTTTTTTTTTCGATGTAAGAAATTAGTTCAGACATAAGAAATGAGACAAAATGTTTACTTCAAACTCATTTTCATCACTATTTTTTCTGAAAAACGACCATATAGAAACCATTTGACATTGTAGACCTACAGTTTCAGAATACAATTTTTCTTCCCCGCTCCACGAATGTGTGCAAATAGAAAAGTACTTATAGGCATTTTTCGACGACAATTATAATGTTATTTTGATGTTATATTATTAATATTATTTTCTAAAAAATGGAATTTTTTGAAAAAGATATCGATCTGAAACTTATACCAGATATTCCTTACCTATATAACACTCTATTTAGTGGAATTTCTAAAATTTCAGTCAAATTAAAAATATTTTTCAAAATAAATGTTTTTTTTCTTTTTAATTTACACAAGGCCTAATTAGGCTCTCTTAACGTTCAACTCCTCATTTTATAGGATTCATAAATATCTATAAATTTCCTATATAAACCGTTCCGCTCAGATTAAGAGCATTTATTTAAATGCAAAAAACCGCTGTTTCTTGTCCCGTACCCATTATCTGATCATATCTGAGTGCGCAATATAATGGTATGCTTTGGATGGCCAACCGAAAAAACTTAAAGCAATAAAAATGCTGTTATGGATTTTTTTTCCATACCAAAGTTTATTTCCACTGGAATAATAAGAATTATTCATTTCACTGCTTGGTTACTTGTCTCAAAAGAGGTATATCGAAATCACCTCGACCTGGCCCGAAACCGTCCAGTGTGTCTGAGTGAGGTCGCTGCAATAGCTCGAGTGCTGATGCCGGAGTTCTAATGGCCATCACCGGCCACGACCCGACCCCTCCCTGTATGAGATACGCACTATCACCGGGCAGCCAATGATAGCTTCTTTTTATGCCCACACTGGCCCGACTATACCCAGATTGGGTGTAAAGTCGAAGAGGGACTTGTGGGGAAAGAACTGCAACAGGATTCATTCAAAAACCGAAAAAAAAAGTTACAAACATTGCCCGAACAGTGGTTAAAATACAATAAAAACTGGTAGTACAAAGCTCGACCCAACCAGTAAGCTTTGTACTCCCAGTTTTTATTCTGTTTTAACCACTCCCGTTGTTCGAGCAATGATTGCAACTTTTTTTTCGGTTTTTGAATGAATCCTGTTGCGGTTCTTTTCCCACAGATCCCTCTTCGACTTTACACCCAATCTGGGTAAGTCGGGCCAGTGTGGGCATAAAAAAAACTATCACCGGCAGAGGGCAAGCTCTTATCCTGAGACACGACCCCGAGAGAGACTCCGCTTACTTATCCGGCGGTTTCTCATCCACGTATTCGTGGTGCCGCAGTGGGACCTCAAAAGACGTATAGAGATATTCAAATTTCAAAGTGCATTTTACTGAAAACCCTATCAAAAACTGTGTTCACAACGAGTTATAATTATGTAATCGATAACAACGACGATTTTATGGATTTCGGTTTTACTACTAAAAAATGTAATTAAGTGTTTATAATTTGCTATGCAAAATTGAATCAAATCCTACTCTGTAGCAGAACATGCAACTTATATGGAGATAATTAATTTTAGAAGCGTGCAATATTAAAATTTTTCTGCAATGATTTTAAAGAACATTGCGAATATATCTCAGAGTTTATTTTTTTGAAATGGTTCCCAATTGTATAATTGAGTTTAACTGGTGATGCTTCTTAATCTTTGAGCTGTGGAAATCACGAGATTTAGTTTATTCTTCTAAATAGTTAGATTTACTGAATTGGAGACTGTTTTTTATGGTATTCGCAAATCCAAATAAATGGAAGCTGCAAACGAGGTCACTATTTAACGTATTTTTTTTTCTACGCTTCATTTATTCGTGATTTAAGAATATAGTCGAAATTTTTTAAAAATCATCACTAAGCAAGGGTACCTTCAAAATACAAATAACGACATTAATTTTAATATACACTTAATATTTATAAGTTTATATTATATAAAATAGTATATTAATACTTTGAACTTAATAAATTTATAAGCTTATATTATATAATAATATAAACTTAATATATTGATATATAATAATTATTTTTTAATAATATATAAATAATTAAAAAATAAACAATCTTTAAAAAATAGATTTCATTAATCTTAAATATAAACAATGGAAGTGTTCTCTCCTAAACTTACTCGTATACTTACAAAATGGGGCAAGTTAGGGGGTTTCGTAATATAGTTAAGAAATCCGAGTATATACTTTGGCCGACTTCGTTTTTTGGATGAGGATGATTGGATCCAAAATTTGATTCGGATCTACAAATTTCGTGTCAAGACCATTTATACTAATTTCATTTATTTACGCGTTAGTGAGTTATCGCGTTCACATACCTATGGATACACAGACAGCCAACCCTTTGCCGGATTTTGTCCAATATATGATACAAATCTACATTTTTGACGATAAAATCACATGCTAAATTCCAGCGATCTAATTTCTTGCGTTTTTATCATGTTCACATGCACATGGACGGACAAACAGACACATTTCTGTATAATAGATATCGCCCAAAATTTGATAAATGTCTACATTTTGTTAAGACCGCATGCTGATTTTCATCCCTCTAGTTTGTTTCGTTAATGAATTATCGTGTTCACGGACAGACGTACTTCCAAAATGTTAGTCATAGTTCTCCGCCTCCGGACGGTCTACAACCTGCAGATTCATCAAAATATGGAGGTTTAATTTTTTGACGATTACAATACTCTCTCTTGTTATACTCTGTATACGAGCAAGTAAAAATAAAATAGAGATACAATAAACCACCTTTTATACGCTTCTCATTTATACGTTGTTTACATTTAAAAGTCTTTTCAACACAGTCCCGGTCCCGATTCATTCGTGATTAAGATGTGAAAATTTCCTCCTTTCTAGTATGTGAACTGTGATACTGATATCATGACTTCGAAATTATTCACAACTGATGAATTTAAAGAAGAAAAATTATCTGGTGCTAATTTAATCGATGATGAAGAAGTTATCCCACCTTCATTTAAAGACGCAAAACACTCTAATGAAAAATTCCGAATTTATTTCTTTCGTCAGAAGACTAGTGAAAAACATTCAATGAACTTGATTCAATTCACAGTGTTGCACTTAAAACTCAAAGGCAATCAGTACGTCAGACGACAATTAAAGATTTTCTTAATTAAACGCCTACCTGCACGCTCATAAATCGTATAAGACATGTATAATTAATAATCAAGCAATAAAGGCACGATTTTTCTCTTTATAATATTTGTTTAATTTTAAAATTTAATAATTGTTTTCCATGCTATGCAGTAATCCAGTACTATCTTAAAAGACTTTTAAAATTATTGATTTTAAGTGATTTTGCATTTGTAGTATTAAATTTTAAATTATTAAAGTTGTTATTTAAAATTTCGATTATACGTCTTTTCCTTTATACGTCGTTTTTGGTCAATCGCTTGAAAGATGTATGAACGTTTCTTTATTGTATTTCTTCTTTTACACTATTTAGCACAAAAAAGTGTAGAATCCAGCTAATGTTAATCATCAATACGAGTATGCAAATTCAAAAATTAAGTCAAAATCATTAGATAAACAAAACAATTCCATACAATATATGTATATATATATATAAAAGGATTTTTTTTTACTAAAAATTTTTTTAAAGATATCAGCTACTTCTGAAGTTTTTAACTTACCACGGACTTAGCAGGGTGATGTGAGCTTCTAGTACGACACAAAGAGACTGAAGAAAATGGTACTGCAAAGCTTCATTAAGTTGGATGGGATCGAATGATGTTTGTGAGTTTCCTTATTTTTGTTACTAGAAGCCCGCAGAAGACTCCGCTGTTCTTAAAGCCAAATATAAAGGGCGTTAATTAAGATTTCCAGTAATTAAGGAAAGAATCTCAAAATATGCGTTCCGTGAACCATTAGCAGTTTAATCAAAAACAATTCGATTTGTTAGCAAGTTGATGAATATCAAGTTTCCAGTTTTGCAAGTTCGTTGTACTAAAATTTATCATCCCTGTCTAAAACCAAAAGTAACGTTTCCGGTATTTTAATCGTAATTTGGTTATGTCACAAGTATTTATCAGAAGTCGTGTTGGCAGGGAGTAGTTGTACGAGTTGAATCAACTTTCTGGAATGCAATTTAGAGTAAGAATTATGCTATGCAATAAAAGCAAGATGAAGAAAAAGCAAATTATATACCAAAGAATAATTAACTGATATCTTTTAATTTTATAGAAATTTTTTCATAAGTTGGAACTGTAAACAATTTACCAAACTAGAACGAATTAAAATTGTCCATTCGACTTATATTTAGTTCCATAATGAGCTTGAAACAGAACTAGTCTTTGAGCAAAATATCTTAAGTTTTAAATGACAACAGTTACATACAACAGTTTGCCATAGAGCAAAAGAGTTTTAATCTCAAAATCGTACATAGCACTTTATTTAATTTTAATACAGATCAAACAGTTTCAATCCAGTAGCATCATTGAATATGATAAATGCGCGAAAAATAATAGAACATCTAACTTTATATTGAAAAATAATGCATAGAATGATACGTATGATGATATGTGGACGGCTTTTCTAAATATTAATTACATTCGGAATACAATTTTTAGTATTCCTGGAATGGTTAAAAAATTGATGTCGTTTCATTTTGGTTCATTTAATTCTCAAATATTTACCTATTTTTAGGGAGATTTTTTGATGAATTATAGTTTAATTTATTTTCAATTTAAAAATATTGGTACAAACACGAAACTCTGATAAATTCTTGCAAACACCATACGTAAATTACTTATTTTTTGCTTATTTGTCCATATAAGCAAACCTTTTTCTGTCTGTTCCTTAAGATGAAAATCCTTAATTTACTCCTCAAAAATTAAAATTGATTTTTTTGAAAACATAGTTTAACAAAGTGCGTATGAATGTAGTTATTCAAGTATTATTAAACAAAAATATGAACGAATGAAGTAAAATAATAAATCTATGAACAGATTCAGTTTTAGAATCATGTTTAAAAAATAAAATAGCAATTGAAAAATGCATGAATCCTTTTTGTTTTCTTTGCAAGGTAAATAAAAGTGAAGTAAGTTGTAAGAAACAAATTAATGTAAATGCCATATCAACAATTTTTGCAACTTATTTCAGTTTTCATTTGGTGAAAACTTGAGCAAGAAAACTATAACTCATTGATAAAAGAATTGTTCAAAACAATCAACTAATTATAATTTTTCAGCTTCTCTAAGAAATAATATTAAATAAAAAATATTTATTCAGAATTAATTATTTAACTTTTTCAAGACTAATTTTTCAATACCAATCAAGATTTTTATCAAAACATCATAAGACTAACGGTATTATGAAATGTAAAATAGTCAAATTTGTAAATCTGGTTTTAAATATCGGCAATTAAGTAGCGAATTTCAAATTAGCATACCCAAGATTTATATATTATTAAGGAGATGAAAATTAGAAGCCTTTATTAATATTAAATTTCTTGCTCGTTTATCTTAATTTTCTTTCCATAAATAAATATTAAAATAAAGATATATGAAATTCCGGATTCATATTTTGACAACATTCAGGGTAAGGTACAAATTTCAAAACAAGGTTTTCAGTTTATTTATTTTGGATTCACAGACCTTTTTCCGGTGACCTTCCGATTTGAGCAATCGTCAAATCCAGTTGGCTACTGTATCAAGCACCAAGTTTGAATCATTTCTTTCTTTAGTACAAAAAAGCGCGTTGAATTCTGTGTTCTTTGAGTTTTTGTAATTATTTAAATCGGTTAAAAGCAGCTCTTAAAACGGCTAAACTCGAAATGAAATGATTGTAAATAGCTAAATCGTTTGGTTAAAAAATTTTACCGCCAAACAAGTATTAGAAGTCGCCCAAAAAGCGATAATGGGCAATTATGACAGCCTTTTAACAAAATTAGGCTCTTATTTTAAGTAAACACTTAGAGCTACCGCAATAGGAACATGAAATTTAATATTTTCAAAGTATCCTTAAGTCATAACATTAAAAAATTCTACTTTAAATATTACTTAACGTCTTCAAACAAAGTCTTAAAATTTTGAAGAATTCCCATTTACTTAGCATTACCACCGGAAGTCGGATGTTATGACGGAAGTCCCACCCTAATGCAATGAAAAAAACAGAAAACTAGCCCATACCTTTCGTTATACATCTTTTTAAGAATGGTTGAAAAGCACAGGGTAAAATTATTAAACCAACAAATGACATCTAAAAAGTAAAGGAAAGAATTATGAGACTCACCCATTTTCTACATTATTTTTATTTTATTTTTGTTTATATTGAGACAACCTTTACAAAATTTTTCTTGCATATTTTCCACATATTTTCTTGTATAAATGTAGTTGTTTGGTCTAATTACCTGGAATTTTATATTCGGAAGATTACCTGATTGTGTAAAATCGTGTAAAAGAGATAGCAAGGATTTCAATTGGAAAATTTGAAGATGATATGGAAATAAATATGAAGAAGGCCCCTTACACAAATGTGTCGCTTAATTAAATGTCGTCGCTTAACAAGCGACACCACCTATCTCAATTTTTTGAAATTTCAAAGAGCAAGAAAATACTCAATTTTTCGCAACCAGTAACGAATATTTCTGAATTTATTTAATATTTGATCTAAACATGAGGCCGCATTTTCCTACCAGATGTGAAAAATTGAGTATTTTCTTGCTCTTTGAAATTTCAAAAAAATGAGATAGGTGGTGTTGCTTGTAAAGAGGACTCATTGCTAAATCAAGTGATATATTTTGCTTAATTTTAGCATTTACCGGTTGCGAGAAACAAGTATTCGGATACTTTTTGACGAGTTGTGCAAATACATCACCTATGTCACCCAAATGGAAAAGCTGAAAAATATATCCGGTTTTCACACAAAAAATTCATAATACTGCATCATAAGGATTGGTTGATTTGATTATATATGTGTTTTCTACATAAAATGTGAATATGAATCGAGAGATTTTAATTAGCATGATATTAAGAGAAAAACTGGTTTACAGTGCAAATAGATGTTTTCCATTATAAAATATAGACCAATATTTAAAATATTTTTCAATACTTCTTAAAATAGTGGGGAAAAGTGGTGTTTGGGATAGAAAATTATGCATTATTCAATCTATTTATAGTATCTATACAAAAAATTAACCATCACCAAGAAAATAAAATATAAGGAATTGCCTTCAATTGGGAAAAATTTGGCTAGTGATGATATTGAGCATTTTGAAATAGGGGGAGATGTTGCTCAATCCGGAAATTGCCTTACGTTGATCCACCTCAACGACTGTCTAGCAAAATGCGACATTATATTTTGTATAAAATAATTGATAAGGAAAATAAACTAATGCAAGGAGGAAATGACAAAAATACACTGAAACAAAAGAAGAGGAAGCACATAGTGTAATTTCAAATGTTGGTTGAAAGCTTTTAACCGAGCTAATTATTTTCAAGCATAGCACAACAAAAAGCATTAATAAGAACATAATTAAACTAGCTGATATACACAGCGTTGCTCGGGATAAAAATATTTTCATGTCTATGTACTTTGAATACTTTAGACTTGATTAACAGTTTTTCGTCGCAGCTTCTTTCGTTAATTTTCTTTCTCTCTCAACAGTGTAGTCTGAACCCTCGACAAGCAGCGAAATCCCTCTCATCTTTTTGTCTCTGTGCTTTGAACCACATGGTACGAGCCTAGAAACCTTTGTGATTCCCTTTCCATCACTGCTACAGCGACAACAGAAATTTATTCATAGTTTTTATTGCCAAGACTCGAATTTAGTATTCTTTGCTTTTCAGTGTTTGTTTGCCAGACCGGAAAAAATACCACATAGAATTCCTTCTTTTTCTTCCTAGGTCCTCTCCCTTCAGTAGGAACGGGACTTAGGAACTTTGAATGATCTTACACACAGATTAGAATCAATTACAAATTTGTTAAAATTAAACGAAACATCGCATGGTTATTACACTAACGTCACTGGATATCTACAAAGCCGGATTTACACATTTTTACGCTCTAGACCAAAGCCTACTGTGCACCCCCTCTCAAAAAAGTGAATATATAAATTCCAATTTAATATACAATAGTTTATTTTGAAACACATAAGCTCAAAATACAAACTTTATAATCTCTGAACCACATTAAATTTTAATCAAAATTACTCAATTTATGAATAACAAAACATTAATACCTACAAAAAATACTTCATCGAATGAAAAATAGTCTGAAATATCTACTAGAGTTCTTCCTATGTCATTTTATCCGTGAATAGGCTTGAAGTTATTGAAGTGGACGGAACCTATTAAATCTATTTCAATGCAAAGTGCAAGGGCAAGGTTCACAGAAGACAAATAAAAATGTATCGCTATATATATTTAGTGTAACGAATGTAAATTTAAAAACATAATTTTATATAGCCTTTTCAAAATAATAACGAATTTTTTTTTAATATTTGATTGCTATTTCTTCTGTATATACGCTCCCTATCGTCTATGCCCTAGGCCAAGGCCTAGGTTGGCTATATGGAAAATCTAGCCCAGGATATCTGTGTGTACATAATTAAAAGCGTACTTTCTACGAAATAAATGTAGAAGTAAAAATTCTGCATGTCTGTTTATGTCCAAAGAAAGCAATATTTTTAACATCGGCAAAAACATGTGAGAGAAGGATTGGATGAAATAATAAAGGTTTGAATTTAGTTACAACAATAGAAGCATTGATACAAATTATGTTTAAGATTGAAAATTTTATTAAAATTTAAGAAAAAGTGGTAGGAAAATTAAATTGGTATCATTAAAAAGATAATTGCTTGTTCTTTAGGATCTATTGATTATTTTTAATAAAAATATTCTACTTAGGAATTGTATTATTTTACTATTCCATATTTACTTTTTATATATAACTCCATACTTATTACGACTTCATATTTATTTTATGACATATCTATTACGATAAAAAAAATAAGTGGGAATTAAGATCATGCGCTTTTTTACAATATACAGTAGTTAAGAATATTCTCTGACGTATGTCGACCACAGGAAAGAAAATTTCATGATGCCATCATTTTTTTGACGCAAAGGGAAAATAGTAATTTTAATTAACGTTTAATGTGCTCAGTAATTACTTCCCTACCCATGAACGTTGCGTTTAACCTTTTGCAGGAAAAATTACCTTCATTGCCAGTGAATTGTTTTCACGAGATCGATGGAAAGAACTATTTATCCGAAATCTACGTCTACACCTAATGAGCTTCTGCTTAATGTTGTTCGAAAATAAGTAGGAAATAGCAGAGGCGGCCCGAGATAATTTTACCAAGCGGGCAAAGAACCAATATGCCCCCAACACACGCAACAAACGTTGTTTTTTTTCTTTAATTCTATCATGTCTGCATTTTAAATGACAAACAAACTTTATATAGAAATATCTATATATTTAAAATAATTTGGTAAAAAAATCTTCTCCGAGTCCGCCAGCCTCAACCACTCGACCGATTTTGACAATTTTTATTTCATATGAAAGCTTATGACGTCTAGATAAGTCATAAAGGGTCGACTGCCCCCGACCACCCCCCATTTTCGAACGAAATCGAAAAAAGTCTTTTCCACTGTACATTCTCTATGGGGAAAAAGCTTTGGACAGCTCGCCAGCAACGACCACCAGACGGATTTCGACAATTCATTTTTTAATTGAAAGGTTTTGACGTCTAGATATGTCATGATGGATCTCCTGCCCCAACCCTCCATTTTTGAACGAAATAGAAAAAACACTTCTCCACCATACATTCTCTATATGTTTTTTCGATTTCGTTCGAAAATAGGAGTTGGTGGGGGGCACACGACCTTTGATGACATATCTAGACGTCATAAGTTTTCATATGAAATAAAAATTGTCGAAATAGGTAAGGTGGTTGGGGCTGGAAAATCTCTGAGGATTTTACCCTATTATTTTAAATATATAGAGCCCAACAGTTCCATCACAATGGCGTGTCAAAAATATTGTAAAATACCTATTGTAGGTGATGGAAATTGTTTAGTTAGGGCAATTTCATTCTTTATTTATGGATATGAAGACTTTTATGCCGCAATTCCTGAGAAATTTTACAAAACACTACAACTAGATGAAGTTTATTGAAAGATTTTACAATTTTAAAGGAATCTGTTGTCTACAAAGAATATGAAATCTATTAAGGTTTTATTGTCTATTCTACTGATCTTTATGCTGAACTGAAAAAATAGTGGTTGAGAGCCTCGAAGCAGCGAGTTGGCAGGGGTAGTGCTGAGCAAAGTGGGTGCTGGCAGCGAACCCGCCCGGGGGCAGGCGGCGAGAGCGGCTAGTGCATGTTTAACTGCAAATATGACTGAATAATATTATGGTGAGAATTTTTAAACTTCAGATATATTTAAGATTATATATCTCTTATTGACACTAAAATAATATATCCAACAATGTTATTTTACAAATAGTTGTCTTTATTTTTATTTATTGCCCGACAAGACTAGCAACAAATTTAAAACTTTTTACCTTCTTTGCCGAACTCAAGACAAGGTGTTTGGCTAAAACATCAGTTCTTTTTATCTAGCGATAACTCCCGCAGAGTAACTGAGTTTGATTTAAGGGTTTGCCTGTTATACTGGGTGTATTCTCCTACAAGACTCTCCAACGATGAGTTTAGGATGCAACGAAGTTGTAAATTTGTTATAAAATACTAAGGAATTCCACAGCTTCCAGACAAGGTTCTGGAGCTTCAATAAGAACTAAGTTTAGCGAATGGTTAGTACAAAAAACATAAAATGCACAAAAGTTAATATTCAGGATTCTGTTTGGACACCAGGATTTTTCCCTTTCGTATTGGCCCGATTATCATAGCTTTGGCCACGCATATTTTTCAGTTGGTTTTTCACTCTTCCAGCTGCACTAAAAGTTTCTCATTAAAGCATCATTAATTAAGTGCTCGCTTGGAATGGATCCCAAAGAGTTCTCTTTCATGCAAGGCTCTGCACCTGTGATGCACCATATAAATCTTATAACAAATGCCATCAACTCAACTTGACTTAAGTCCTTGTGTGCAATCTAAAATTATGGAGTATTATGCCCACTTTGAAACTTCCTTCAAAATTTGTTCCTCGATTTTGGATCCAATGTTCGATTGGAATGGATCCCGAAAAGTGCTCTTTCATGCGAGGTTCTGCACCTGTAATGCACTATACAAATCTTATAACAAATGCCATCAGCCGAACTTGACTTAAGTTGTGCAGTCTAAAATTATGAAGTATTATATTCACTTTGTAACTTCCTTCAAAATTTTCTCCTCGATTTTGGATCCAAGTAGCCCTATGATTTCATTTTTGATAGTTTTTTCTCTCGGTAATGAATATACAATTCCTTAGACGTTGCTCTTCTCAAATGGTCAGCACCAACGACGCAAAATTTTCCAATAATTGCAAGTAGCTTTAAAATTTTCCACTGTTTTTTTGTCATATAGTACGTCTTTCTTTCCTCATTTTTTTTTTCTTTTGGAAATACAACCACGTATACTAAACGTATGAAACACTTCTCTCCAATGTCCAACGTACATTTTGGTTTTTTCTGATTTCAGCATTTACGGTCCTTCCAAATCTTATTCTTTTACTGAACTCCACGTAATGTAGGTAAGCTTTCATATGATTTGGAGTTTTCTCATGTACTAATAACTGTTCGTACATGTGTTTACAATCATAAAATCTCGATGCTTGATGCTAAGTAGGGATGGAGGTTATTGCAAAAAAACTGGTTTTCGGTTAAACCGGTTATTTTCATCTCCGGTTTAACCTGGCGGTTAAAACCGCTCAAAATAACCGGTTTTTGAAAAAACCGGTTTTCGGTTTTTTTTTAAAAAAACAACGTTTGTGGACAGATTTTTGATTGGTAATAATATACAATAAGTAAGTATTAATACAATAATTAATTAATGTAATAAGTAATGATTATAAATAAGTAATTAGTACAATATGTAATAATAATAAATGAGTAATTACTGCAATAAGTAAGTATTATAGATAAAATTTTTTATTAACATTGTTTTCACAAGAAATTAATTCATTGGTCAATATTTATCATTTAATCTGCTCATAAAGACTCTTTCAGCAATGTATTGTTCCGTGAATCGACACCTCTCATCGGAAACATTTCATTCAATGTAGACACTAATCTTCCGGACGCCACAAAACTTCCGATTAAATATAAATATTTTTTTGGCTACAAAAAACAGACGCCGCCGTTTGCAGACAACATTTTTTATTAGTATTGTTTCTGCAGGAAATCAATCCATTGGTCAATACTTATCTGTTCATAAAGACTCATTCAATAACACGCGAACCAACAGACGCCTCGAGGAAGCGGTTGTCGGTGATTGGGCTAAGATGATGAAATTCAAAGCTTTATAACTTGGTAAATTTTAGTCTATTCGAACCTAAAATCGAGCCTATCTTCCGACCAGGTTTTTTCCCTCGATTTTTGGATTTTAAAAAAATAGCCTGTTTAAACCGGGGCAAAAAATAACCGAAAAAAAACTTGTCGATCGAAACGAAAAAACCGCTTTTCGGTTTAAACTGGTAGGTTTTTCCCATCCCTAATGCTAAGGACATTTGTACAAAATCAAAAAAGCAGCAGCAGAAACAAAAAATTGCATTCACAGGGACTTCTTGGTTCGAACAATAACTTACTATCTTGCCGTTCTAAAAATTTTCTAAAGTTGAAAGCCTGCCTTCAACTTATGTTCATAGAACTTTTCTAGGTTTAATATTTTCTATTTTCATGAATTTCTTTATTCTGTTTTTTTTCCCTGCTATCTTTGCCTTTCTCTTCCTTTATAAAACGAACCTAATGTTCCTTTTTCTCAGTTATTTTAGCGAAATAAAATACACAGTACTTACTCTTTTATAGGTTATAACGTTATCACAATTTAAATTTGATATTTATAACACAAATAACTATGAAAAAGTGTGGAATAATTTAAATTGAGTTTGCGATTATGGGCGTAGGCGACTCTCTAGAATGCCCAAAAGAACAAGATACTAGTTCTATTTTGCAGGTTAATAGTTTTAGAACAATTTTCAGAGCTATCAACCATGGTCGTTTTTAGCGTAACATTTGTCCAAGAAGCTTCAGGAAATGTAGTTAACATCGCGATAAAATGCTCTAGAATACTGCAACGGTATTTTTGCGATATTGTGCGGAATTCAAAATATCAAACATTGTGGAGATACCGTACAAGATCTTGTGCTAATAAGGATACATACCCACGGGACCACGTTTAGTGAGTGGTGTGTGTGTAGGGGGAGGAGAGGGACAGTGGCGAATTTTGACAATATGAGGTCATATGCGCAAAGCTGTTTTCAGAACCCTGCCCCTAACCAATTTCGTAAATTAACCGCCAGCTTAGCATTGCAATGTACGGCGACTAGATGTTGAGGTGCCCCCTTAGAGTCTTGAGGAACGAAGCGAGCGCTTCTAGCGCCTGTGCGAAAAACTGCCAGTGGTAGTGGGGTGTTTAATACATCTCACATGTCTTGATGATATTATTCAGAATAAGAGAAGGGGTCGCCAATTCTAAAGGGATATTATTTGCCATTTTTTCTGAGCTCTCATGTCTATTAAACCATTTTTTTCCCCTCCTTCACGTTCCCGCTTTGGCGCCACCTAGGATTTTAGCACCACGGGCAGTTGCTCGGCCCTCGGGCCGCCTCTGGAAAATAGAATACCACAATTGCTTTGCATACACAAATGCACGAGAAATTTTTGATTGATTTGAAACGAGTGATTTTCTATT
Source organism: Araneus ventricosus (assembly GCA_013235015.1). NCBI lineage: Eukaryota > Metazoa > Arthropoda > Arachnida > Araneae > Araneidae > Araneus > Araneus ventricosus. Next base: position 15,126 of record BGPR01001886.1, on the reverse strand, counting down.
TTTGAAATTTGATGTGCAGCCCATTGAATAAAATAGTGTTTTCATTTTCAGATATTATTATTTTAATAGATAAATAATTACAGTAACCAATACGCGTTTTGTTTATGCATTTTGAAAAATAAATTATAAACGTAGAAACCTGGTAGCATCCCGGTTTTGTCAAGTTTCTTAGTTTCAAATCGAATGTAAAATGTTTTAGAGAATTCAGTAAGAATCCAAAATGACTTTTATTTATTTTTTAAAATGATTTTTGGAGTATAAAAAGCTTTGTAATCGTCAAATAATTCAACCTCTAGATTTTCATGCATCTCCAGTAGAGTAGTCTTTAAAACTTAACTTTTTAAATTTTGATGGGGCACCCTCCCATTTTGTTTTAGGACTTCCATAAAAAATTAAGATTTTAAAAATGTGTTTTAAGAATAGCTACCGAACTTTAAATTTTTGAAAAATTAAGAAATTATCCAAAAATCGAATAAACTTCACATCAAACTGGTAAACGAAAAAAATAATAATCAATAACAACTACTGACTGTAGGAGAGTACATTCCCTGAGTCTCATCTCCACTATAAGCTTTCCAAATCACAATCAGTTTTCATGTTAAGATAGGAGTGTTTCATGCCTAGACGTGCTAGCGCACGTCACAGTCCCTACCTGAACCTGGGGCTGTCTCAAGCAGATCAGTTTGTAGTCAGCTACTGTACTGAGTGTAGTATACTTATCTGAGTATTTGTTTGTCCATGTGTGATTGTTAAGTTATAGTAGGCTAAATTAAAAATTTATTTGAGCATTATTATAATGAAGTGTTATTACTGTTGTGATCCATCCAGTATAATGTGAACAAATCCTGTATTTGGCGTCTCAGAATGAAAAGCAAAGAAAATAGAACTCAAGATTTAAAAAAAAGATTTCTCAGCTGATTTTCCTTTAACCGTTCGCTGGGGCGGAAAAATTTTAGAAGACATTGTCCAACTACTTTCAATTCCAAAACTTCAATCCGAAACAGGAGAAGCAATAGATATTGTTATTCACGAAACACAAGAATCTTGGGGAAGAGTTGATCAAGTAAAATGATTGAGTGTAGTTTGGTAAACACAGGCTCACGAAGTGGAGAATGTGTTCTTATTGAGCAAAAGATGAACAAATAAATATTCTAGACGACTTGCGTTTATCATGTCCTAGAAATCATGCTTGAGACAGTTGTTGTTAAATCAAATGGGGTTTCAAAGGGCCTGACGTACTGATGTTCCAGAGATTTGAAAATTTGTGGAGCTCAATCGATCATAGTTATTTTCAACCTATCATTTCTGATGTTTCAATTCATGAAAAAGTCATTAATAGTGCGTTAGATATCACTGAGTTTGTTAAAAATCAACTTGGGGACTGTGAAGAACGTTTAGCTCACCATCATATTTCTCGGAGGAATTCCCAAAATAGGAATGCGCTTTAGAGGTCCTCGATGGATGGAAAAGACAATTTACTATCTCAAAATGCATTTATTCAGAGATTAATTTAAACTATCCGAACAAGAATAATCTGGAATTCTCAATGTTTGCTCGTTTGTTGCGAAATGTTATCCGAATAGCTGGTTTCAAGCAGCATCTGCTTGTCTTGCTCCAAGAAATGATTTGCAGGTCTTGAAAGCTTAAAAGAGCATGAAGATATCAATTATGAAATTTCATAGTGTGCGATGGGCACTTTGAAACTGAAAATTCTTAGACATTAGTTTAGTTACCTGTAAGAGGAACTTGTCCTTCCGGGTTTTTTTTTTTACGATTATGTTTTTTAAGAAAGGAAAATGGTAGAAGCTTTGAAAACGAAAGAAAATCATGAACCTATGAAACGAGCCCGAGTTGATCCAGATATGGTCCTTAAAAAGTGTCTGCATGATTTTTTTATATGTTACGGTCAATGTGATAATCGGTTATTATGCATAATTACCGGTTATTATGCATAATTACCGATTATTATGTATAATAACCAAATAAGCAGGTTAAAGTGGATAATTTATGAGAATTTACCACATTAACCGGTTATTGAGCATAATTACCAATGAAGTTCGGTCAATGTGATTATTTTCAACGTAGTAGCTTTCGGCTCCTCTAACATCCTCTAAAGTTGGACCTAAAATTTAATTTTAATTAAATGTTTTAAATGGAATTTTTATTTATTTAGTGATTTTATATTTCTCCGATTACGTAATTGAACGATTTTTATTGATTTATGTATTTAATATAACTCATTTGCGTGGAATTTTATGAAGTCCCTAATTCATATTTTAGAATTCTGTCTTCTTCACTTGGGTGGTGGTTTCTTTGATTCTTCGCATTATTCTATTTTTTTGTTAAATCTTGAGTGTTTCTTCTCAATTGTGAATATTAGAACTGAGTAAATCTATCATTTCTTACTATTCCTTGTTCTGAAAAACATTTTCAGCTAGTCAGCTAGTAGCGAAATTACTAGGGGCAAGTGCTTTATATTTTTTTACATTCTCTGATATACTTGTGTTCTCCTCTAATTTCTTCAATATTCTAACATTCAATGAGCTAGCGAAGCAACTATGTTCCGGTTCCCCCTGCTAGCGAAGCCATAGGGGAAAATTTAAAAGCTTACACAAAAAAGAATTACATAGCTAAATAAAAAAATAGGCTTAAATAGTCACAATTAGAAATAAAAATTCATATATCATAAGTAGATTTTTGAAAATAATTCTTTTTTTCAAGAATTTTAATAAAAATTTCAATGTTAAGAAAAACAGTATAATTGAAAAAAAAAATATGGGCATATTTAATTTTAATTTCGCATGCGTACTTGTCAAACTATCTAGAATGTAATAGACCGCAAGATAAAATTTATTTCAATAAATAAATATTTTATGAATATTCAAAGTTGGCGTCATTGATTTTTCGCCAAAATTATCCTATGTTTCGAACTGAAAGTGACTGTAAAACGTGACTAAATAAAGCTATTATAGAATCTGCGGTCTATTACACCCTCAAAGGTTTTTGACACATGTGTACCAAATTTCAATGAATTTTAATGAGTTGTTTTGGAGATACCACGTTTTTCACGGATCAATTTTAGTAAATTTTTCATTTTTTAGAAAAAGCATTTAAAAATATAATAGCACATTAGTTCAAATAAATATCAAGGAATAAGAATAAAAACAAAGACTGTTTTAGAATCTTAAAAGTTGTGGCTTTATTTTTAGCTCATAAAAAAGTTCTTGAATTTTACTTCGAAAATCGCTTTTTCAACCTAGTCGGATACCTTACAAAAATCTGCCCGATGCCCACTTTAGATGCCGCAGGCGTCGCGAGCCCAATTTTTTCCTGTTTCACTTGAAAAATTAAAAAACGCAGATTCCTTACATTCAATGAGCTAGCGAAGCTGCTAGGTTCTGCCTCCCGCTAATAACGAAGCCGTAGGAAGTTTTTTTTTAAGTTAAAAAAATCTGCGCGGTGTCCACTTTAGATCGCGCAGGCATCGCGAGAGCGGTTGAAATTCTACATTTGAATAGTGCAAAGAAAACCCACAAATACTTTGGTTTCGAAAAGATTTAACTTTAAGCGACTAACCTTTAACTGTATTAAATAATAAATTTTGCTTAATTAATCACATTTAACAATGAAGTTTGGTCAATGAGATCACATATCAATGTAATTAATCAAATTGACCAAACTTCATTGGTAATTATGCATAATAACCGGTTAATGTGATGAATTCTCATAAATTATCCACTTTAACCGGCTTATTTGGTTAATATGCATAATTACCGCGGTTATTATGCATAATAACCGATTATCCACATTAACCGAAACATATAGACTAACATAATGAGGCTTCTTAAAATATTGAATGTACTATTCAGTGGTGTAGTCGCAAAATAAGCAGTGCTGGAACGCTCTAACCTGGGTGACAAAAATCGCGCAATTGTTCTTTTTTTCTTATTTATTTCTCGTGAGAAAAAAGCCATGCAAAAACGGCGTTCCTTCTCCACTACACCCCTGGTGCCATTAGGGTTTCTGCAAAAAGATGTTACAGAATGGAAAGAATGTTACAGAAGAAAGAAGACGAATATGACAAGAAAATTAGTTTGTTTAATGTGTAAAAAAATAAAAAAATCTTTTAGATAGTATGAAATGTTTAATAAAGTTAGTTTAACTGAAGTTAGCTCAATTCTAATTTTTCCTTAAAGTCAAAAACTTTCAACTGTGGTAGCGACGATTAAAAATCTGAAAAATTTACAGTAACTCTCTTTTTTATATAGTAAATCAAATGACAGAGTGCCCCGTTGAAAATTTTCCAAAAAAAAATTTATCCTCATATAAGAAGCACCCTAATCTCCATGTTTTAAACCCCCTCGAGTCAGAAGAAAGCTACTTTTAGAATTAAGTAGTCTATCCAATAAATACACACACCGAGATAATAAAAACTTTAATTTACAAAATTTGGGGCACATCAATACTTTTTCCTTCAAAATACTTCACATTCGGAGCAATATACCCGTTTCATTTCCGTTTCTATAGGCTAACTATCCCTGGTAATTTTTAGAAGACAGGCTCTGCAGTTACTTCGTCGTTTCACTTTCTATCGTCTCCCCCACATGACCATTTTCCACTTCAGGAATAAAAAGTTATTACCAGTGGCGGACTGGGTCTAAAAATAGTGGTTGCCATGAATAAAGGGGCCCTATTATATCTAGCATGCCATCTTACAAATATTTTTAAATTTTATTTATTACAAATATAATAAATTAAAATAAGTAAGTTATTAAAATTTATTCCTAATCTAAAAGTCTGTTATATATTAGTAATTACAGTATACTTGTATTATACATGTGGTTGGAAGTAAGAAATACCATCTATAAATACAATTTTACAATAGAAAATTAAATAATTTTGAAGGTTGTATAGCATACTGTAATTTTGGAACTGTACTGCAATTTTGAGAATTTTTTAACCAAACTGAAAATAAGTGTAAACTATTTACCTAATCCGACTTTTTTAACGAATATTTCTTATTGACAAATGACGACATCTCAAAAGTGTATTACATGTTGTCCACTTCATTAAGTGGCAAGCCAGTTCACGATGACTGTGCGAAACTGTCAATAACCACTCTGCATTCAAATCATCTACCTTCCTTTTCAATAGATTCCAGGTTCTCCTCGGATAATGCATTTCTTCTAGTTTAGGTTCAGTTATATTAACGTCCCGTTTTGAAGCAACACGAGGGCTATTTTAGGACTGACCTCATAATTTTCAACCGCGGTCAGATGACGAGGACAACACCCTGATCTGGCACTCCCTTCCTCCAAACTTCCGCACCACACCAGCGGTAGGACGTTTGACCCACTCCGTACGATTTAATGTTCATCAGACCCATATACACAGTGAATCTTCAGTGTAACTTCGAACTTGGATCCCTCCAGCCCCAAGTCTTCCTTGGAGTTAATGTCCAAAGAAACCAATATTTACTTATCATAACTTTAACAGTGGCAAGAACACGTGAATGAAGGATTTAATGAAACAATAAATTGGTTTGAATTTAATTTTATGACAATAGAAAACCTTGTTACAAATTGTGTTTAAAATTAATTTTGAAATTTTAATTAAAGAAAAAATTGTACCGCAATGAAATCAGTATCATTAAAAAGGCAATTTTTTGCTCTTTAAGATGGTGTAAAAAATAATTTTCGTGCGATAAATATTTCGGAAGTTATTGGCAAGACCTTACCACTAGGCCACCGTGGCCTCACAATGAATTTCTTAATAAGGTCTTTGACTAATATCACTATATCATTCATCCCAGAAAAGTGGAACATTTTCAAAGATGTTCTTTGGTCCTCAAATTACGTGATATTCTCCCCCCACCCTTGTTACAGTTTTAGAGGCCCGAAGACTTTTTTCCCTTTAGAAAATAGACGAGTTTCTTCGTCAGTCAGTTTTACGCAAAATGCGCAAACAACAACAAAATACAAGTTGTTTAGCCACCTATAAGGGTTGCACCCTTCTTTCGCGGAGGGATTATCTCCTCCTCCTTGCCGGGGCCTCGCAGAAGAACAAAAATCTTGTGTTTATTGCTTCCCAACCTTGTACAGAAAAAATTGTTGCTCATGAAAGGCGTAATATATTTTCTAGGAAAAAAAAAAAAAAGTTCTCTTTCTCTCTCTTTTACACACAATCCTGGGGCCCCATATTGACTTAATAAGGGGGCCCACTTGCCATCAGGCAAGCTGGCCAGTCCGCCACTGGTTATCACAGAGGGCTAAATCTGGTGAGGAGGAAGAGTGATCTAGAATAATGATCGAATTACAGCCCGAAAGTTATGGATAATGACTGCAGGACTTTGGGTCGATTTTTTAATATAATTTTTCCAACTCCAAATGATTTTTTACAATCATGTTTTTTTACATGGACGATTTCCCAAATTCAGTTTATTAGCAATCATATGGACAGTGAATTGGCGATAAGAAAGCACAAGAGACCGCCGCACACTTTCGATGTTTTTATCAACACATAAAGTTGACGGTCGTCCTGCCCTTGCAAACTTCATAATCCTCATTGAAATGCTCTTGATCCACTTGAAACGCTGTTTTCGTCAAGGTGTTATCTCCATAATCAGCCCTCAACATCTCATAAATTTCTTAAGTTTTTTTCCCAAAGTTTTATCAAAAAAATGATGTCGAGTCTTTGTATCTGGAGCAAGGAAGAAAAAACAACGTCCACAAAAAGAGATTATGGCCTTAGCTGTACGTTTGAACCGATGGTCAAACAGTAACTGAAACGCCAATTGATTCCCATCAACGGCGCACATTGGCAAAAATCATCGCAAAGCGACCCTGGGGCCTTAGTTCACGTATGTATTAAATAGACTACGTACGTTTCTCTGCCTGTGAACACCATAACTCAAAAATGAATCAATCAACTGGAATTAAATTTGGTATATAGTCTTTGATCCGAATTGACGATTTGCAATAAGTTTTAAACTACATCCGTCACACAGAAGTCTGTGTATACGGGTGCATGTGAAGACGATAAATCCAAAAACTCAATGAGCTATAAGAATGAAATTTGACTTGTAGTCTTTATATCCAAAATATGGATCTGTATAAAATCTTGAACCAAATCCCACAACAGGCTGGCTGCCAGTCTAATCGTGTGTGATTTTTTTCATCAAGATTATAAAAAAGCCAAATTTTGGACAAGATCCGTCAACCGGTAAACTGTCTGCTTGTTCATAGTATGCGAACGCGATCACTCGAAAATGCAAGGAACTAAATGAATGAAATTCGGCATATAGTCTGAACTCCAAAATTGAAGTAATGTGCACAATCAGTCAAACAGAAGAGATTTTAAATGCATACTCGACCCCTTCACTCTCGGGCGAAACTTTACACAATACGAGCCATATTGTAGAAGTGTATGAGAAAGTCAAGGTAGAATACTCCCGTCGGTTGTTTGTGGCAAAATCATTTCTCCATAAAGGAGTAAGCATTAACACTTTGAAAGCGGGAAACGTAAAAATACGTTTTTCTCGAATTGACCAACATCCAAAATTTTAATCCAAAAATTTGACTTGAGCACTAGTTTAGATAAGTGGGCATGCTAATAGATATCTTCAGAATACTTCACTTTTTTTCTTTTAAAGAATATACATCGTCTAGAGCAAGCACAGTTGCGGTTTGTCTTTTAATTGGAGCTAGCATCTCATTCGTATCCCCGCACACAATGTGTCAATAAAGAAATATGCATTACACTAAAAAAGAGGATACTTTAGATGGGAGAGAGAGGAGAGGGGGGCTGTGTTAAGGTTGAAACACCAATAATGACAATTCAAAACTCACTCTTTTAACTGAATAATTAACAAAGAAACTTAACTCATTTGGCATTTTCAGTCACATACACTTCTCAATGTGATCAAATACTTTTTCAACGAAGAGTCCTGTTATTAATACACATTATTTTAAATATATAGATAACGTAGACCACAATACTCTTACTATACAGCATTTAATAGCAGAATGCAAACATCTTGAATCATGTCTGTCATTTTTGGTAATTGATACAAAAATAGTGCTAGATTTAGACTCTTGAAAAGGGTACTACATAAAATTATGCGATTCATTATATGTTAGCTTCGTAAAATAGAAATAAAACAAAACTGAGCTAGGGCTGGGCTTCCTTGTTGTCTATGGTATTTATGAAAATGACTACGGAATGTTTTCACGGAAAACAGTAGATTATATTATTTATTTATACCATTTTCAAAATACTATAAATTTATAGCTAGTCTGTAGCTTCATCATAACATCTATGATGTTTAATTTTTATAGTGTACTTGAATTTTAAACAAACAATGAGTATGCTATGTCAGAAGTAGGTAAGAAAGCCTACCTAACGATGCCTTATTTTTGGTGCAGGCTTTGTATTAGTTGAGAAAACAGGAAGATGAAAACAGAAATAATATATAGGATAAAAAGTTTGTTTATAACAGATTGGCATTGGCTCAATTTTGCATAGAAAAAGACACACACTTAAATATAGTTTGCAATAATGAACCACGACTGATGATAGTTGCTTCCTTGATTGCATGACTACATGTAGTTAACATTAAATAAAATGTCTTCATATATCATTATATAACAAAGCTTAGAATCATCAAGTTCTAATTATTTTTCAAAATGAGAGAACTCGTACAGCAATCACAGAAATTGTAAAGGGAACAAATTCGTCCATCAGTAAAATAACAATCTCTACTAATAAGGAGGATTTTTTGAATCAAAGAATGCTTTTCATTAAAAAGAGTTTTCACCAATAAAGTTTATAAGTTATTAGCATCAGAAATAGACAGCATAAACACACACATTTTTTGAAACACAATTCATGGAATTTTAAAGCACAGCATTTTGATACAAATTTTAATTTTGCTGAAAATCACTACATTCCCAGAATATTCACCAAACCAATCATCCTATATTACATAAAATAGTCAATTTTTATAAATAGTAAAGCCTCAAGATGGAAGATTAGCTATAAATTTGTGTTACGAACAATATTCAAAATATGCTGCACTTGAAATTGTGATGTATCATGTAAATATAAATTATTTAATGTATATATATTATTAGTAAAAACTCATTACAGCTTCATATAAAGAGGGTGAAAAAAAACTGAAAAACCGCTGCATTAGCATTTATAGTAATATTCGGGTTAGTATAATTGGGCATGGAAATAGTTTCAATATAATATATTTGAGATATAGGAAAATTACAGAAAAAATTCTACAGTTGAATTTTTCCAAAATTAATCATTGCATCATCAGTAGTATGGTGTTAAATGGATAGGATCTGGTTCAAATTTGCAGAGCAAATTGCACACATTTAAGTACAATTTGAAACAATGATCCCAAAATCTCCAAAATTATGTGTCAGCTCTTTATTGCATAATTGTCCTCTTCTCTTTATAACCAACAATTAAATTTAGGTCATAAGTTCCATATTTCAATTTCTTAACAGTATTGCATGTATAACAACTTCACAAACAACTCAATTCAGCAACAAGATATGATTTATTCACTTAATCTGGCTTTAAAAAAAGCAACTTACAAGAATTCCTATATTACTGTCAGATAATGTATTAAGACAATGTTATATTAAAAATGCTGAGAAATCTACACATCAGCCAATAAAACTAAAACACCATCATATTTATAATATCAAAAATACATTTTGTATACTTTCAATTGTGTAAACAATGACTCCAGAATATAAAACATAGAAAAATTTGAGGACCTAAAAAGAGATGTCTCAATTATCCATGAGTTAATTTAAAAATTTTCATTAATAATTTTACACCATTGATGAACAAATTCATATAAAGCATGATCATTTATTTGAAGAGAAAATTTTATTGTGTCCAGAAATAATATTGAATGCCATACAGATATAAAATAAAGTTTTATTTACATTTTATTTACAATAATATTTAATATTTTTCTGTCAATCAGTATCTTTAATCTCATTCTTGATACCTGAAAAGAAAGAAATTTTGTTTATAATTTAAATGAAAATCACAAAATAAAATTAATATTTTTTTAGAAAGATTTGTAAAACTTCTTATTAAAATGAAATTATTATAGAAATAACTTATAAATAAATACCCACATTTATTAGGTATCTTACTGATAAGACAAATGTCATATTTTAATATTTATCTCATAGTACTAATCTTTTCCAACTAAATTGGTATTTCTGGAACTTTATCAGACACAACTCCATTTATATTTTTTTCATACAAAGTACACAAAAAGAAAATATTGCAATCATAAAAAATTTGACATTGGAATCTCGATGAATATCTATGTTTTAGACCACATCCGGATCCGAAAAAAGCATTTTTGGAGTTGTGTCTGTCTGTAAAACAGAATAACTCAAAAAATAAGCTAGACGGATGAAATTTGGTTTGTTGTCTTTATGCTGAAATTGTAGATTTCTATCAAATTTTGGATCAAATCCATCAATGGGATGACTGCCTGTCATCTGCATACTCTCGTATGCAACTCGAAAACACAATGGCTCAGTTAAATGAAATTTGGTATGTAGTCTCTCAAACATAATTGTAGACCTGTGTCACATTTTGAACACAATCATTCAAAAGGAAGGCATCCAAAATCATACTTAGTTTCCCTTGGTATGCTACAAAGCACAAAGTGCACTATATTCTATTAATATACAAGAAAGTATATACAGGGAGAATATCCTACTCCTGCTGATTTTTTTTAATTATAAAATAAAACTTCCTTCAGTACTCCAAAATTATGAATATATAGGAACATAATACAAATTAAACATTATTTAATAATAACTAGTACAAAATTCATTAGATAGTCTATTAACAACTTTTCATAATTCACTAGCTGCATGGCCCGGCGTTGCACGGGCAATTGTTTAATTAAAATTTTTTAATCCAACCTTTTAATTACCTTATAGCCCAGCATTTCTCGGAATCCACATTTTTTCATATTCCCGCCTCTGTTTTTTTCCCTACAAATATTGTCACTACGCTTCCCCAACAAATGTAAATCTGTTTGGAATCCTCTCTTGTTGGATTACAACTTTCAGTTCTAGCCTTTTTACTACCTTAAAGCAGTTTGGTTTGAATGAAAACGCGAGAATTCTTATGCTTTTAAATTAAAACAGATTAGCATGATATTTGTTTTGCAAAAGAAAAAATAAAACGAATAATAATGAAAAAAACGGATAAAAATGAATAAATATTTTCCCCCAACAAACGTAAACGTTGCGAAGCACAGTACGACAAAAAAAAAGAAAGAAAAATGCCGGAAAACGATTTTTTTTCAATTGTTAATTAATCCAAACACAGAAGCTCGCTCAAAAAAAAAAATACCAACTTCCGTTAAATAAATAAAAAAATGCAACACCGGATGCGAAAAATAATAGTAGGGGAAAAAAAAGAATCCGCCGTGAATGAATTCACCATTCTGCCAATAGATGGCAGCACGTCAATTCATTCATTTTGACGTTTTTAATTAATATCTTTTTAACTAATTGTAATTTCGGAATTTAATTGGCCTAAATGGATTCCTTGGATTATTCCCCATCTTTTGGTACTTTCCGCGTGCTTCTCCGTTCAGCGGTTCGTGAGAAGATAGCCGGACATACATACATACATACGTTTGTTTACCTTCGAATTTTAATAGGATAGATTCAGATTTTAGCATAAAAATTCAAGCCATGCAGTGGCATAGCATTGGGGAGGGAGACGAATGTGGAGCACAAATTATAAGCGAGTCTGCACATTTTAAAGAATGGGGGGGAGGGTGGAAACATAATGCATTATAAGTTAATGTAAAATTATTTCAATCCTGTTTCATTTGTTTTGGTATTGAACTAATACTATTATGAAAATGGAATACAATGTAAAATTTAAAATAAGTTCTACAAATGATATTAAGTTGATTTAACTTAACCCTATGAGCCCTATCCCGCCTCAAACCGCCCATTCAACAGACATCGGACTCGGGCAGTTTCAGGCGACTGGGTGAATTTTTTTAGGAAAAATGTAGTTCCTTTCTTTGTTGACAATCTATCGGGCAACCATAGGTGTCAATCACCTGGAATTTCTGTAAAGAACGTGACGATTCCATTCTGTTTTTGTGAGTGAAAATTCACTCCAGGTTTTGAGGCAATGGAATTCTCTCTCTAGCCGGGTTCAGAGAGTTGAGCTAACCTAAACCCTTAATGTTATTAATAAAAACTTCTTTGCATGGGGAGGGGTTGAATATGATTGTAGGGGGTACGAAAAATAAAAACTAATCAAAGGGTACGCGAGAAAAAAAAGGTTGGGAACTGTTGATCTACAAGCTTAAAAGCCATCAAAATTGTGCTCTAATCAAACATGGAATAAAAAATGACTTAGACTGCGAAGCACAAATTGAAATAGATATATTAATGTTACATACAAGAAAAACAACATCATATCCTAGTATCACTTTATCAAGTCATTTTGGAACACAAAGAAATGTCAAATTTTATAGACAAACTATTTCAATTTGTAAAACAGAATACTATCTAAAGAGTAAAATACACTTTAGAGTGCATATATTGCCTTTGGAAAAATAATTTAATTATAATAAAATTATATATTAAATGAAAAATCAATGCCTTACTTTTTCAAGTAGAAAACTGTAAACTATTATTTTCAAATATGCATACAAAAAAAATATGCATGCAAAATTCCATGCAAATAAAATAAATATTCACTGGTAAATTAATGCATACTGTATTGAATATTGATGAATAATTACAATTGTTTACAAATTTCGTTTTCAAATAGAAAGTGCAATACGAATTCTTATTACTTGAACAGTTAAGAGGAAATAGTATTTAAAAATTGACCAAAACATTGATTTCTATTTTATTTGCTTACTTTATTGCTTTTACCCTTCTATTCACTTTGATAAATTATAAAAAGTGCATCTTTAATATTTCAGAATATTTCTCTACGTTTATTCTTTCTCTACATTTAATCCTCCCCCCCCCTTCATACTACGGGTTTATAAAAGAGGTTTTCAATTTTTTAGTGCATGTTTATTATTATGAATATGATAAAACTACGCATGCAATAAGCATTCTATCATTTAATTTACACACACATTTAAAAATTTAATAGAAATTTTAAAAACCACATTTGTTTTAAATTCCAAATAAAGAAGCAGTTCAATATAATTTTTTTTTTATAAAGGTGCTACAATTTTACTGTTAAGATAAATACTAAATTTTTTTTTTCTTTGGGAGGGGGAGGGGTAACTTTTACGCTTTTATCATGAAACTTCTTTAGCAAAAATCAACTGAATAAACAAATACATGACTAAAATATGAGCAAATATACACAGGATTCTATAATCATAATTCATATAAAGCTATAAATACAATCAGTTAATGAAATTTCTTAGTTTGGCATCGGAAAAGGGAAAGAAGATGTCAGCAAATTAAAAATTTTAAATTTTTAAACAATTTTTTTTAATTTCATAAAATAAATACTTTTACTCAAGAATGAAAACTTGGCACTTAAGTAACTTGATAAATTAAGAAGGAAGAATTTTACTCAATTAAAGTTTCAAAAAACTCAACTTTTTCTAAATGTTTTCATTGAAAAAAACAATGGAAATATAACAGCAGTGCATAATACAATTTAGAAACTACTTACTTGATTCCAGATAACAAGATACATGAATGTTTGGAACAACTAGCAGTGTAGGATATTCAATAATTTTCTTTCCCTTGAAGTTTCTTTTTAAACTTTTATTCTGGTTCAATAAAACATACCTAAAAAAATCCATTTTTATAATATAAAAATTTCAAAATATTTCTAAAACAGTCCCACTGATAAATTGACAGACACACAATTAATTAATGTATTATTAATGTGACCACTGACTGATTTGCCTTAATTATTACTTTAAACTCCCTAATTGATTGAAACCTGGAACTTTTTATCTGACAAAATACAAGAAATCTTTTAAAATAATTTGAAATAGAAAATTCTGTCAACAGGTAAAATAAAGCATGCTGTTTACCTGATTGATAATCATAGAGTTTCAGACAATAATGAAAATGTAACAAAATTTTGAAGGGGAGGGGTAAAATTTTAACAATGGGTATTTCAAAAGATATAAAATTCAAAAAGACATTCAAATTTAAAGCCTTGGGACAAAATGCTAGATTTTATCAAATGTTAATAATTTGCTATTATTAATGTGAAGCAAATTTATTGAATTTTCATGCAAAACAGTACGAATATAACAGGAGATAATATTTCAACACTGAAATAAAAAGAGGGAACTACTACTTGGTAGGCATTTAATAAACCTGGAACAGCTTCTATGTATCTTCAGTTAACAGACATTTTAATCCCAAATACTTCAGGTACAGGAACAATATCAGAAAAGCCATCTTCCTAATTTCTCAACAAAGAAAATTTCCCAAAGTGAAGATTTACAAAAGAATAGCCTTGAAATAACATGGATGTTGCTCTTCAAGGAACCACTTTATTTTGATATGCAAATTTAAATATTTAAACAATTTGCCATTTTTGACTAGAATTACATAAAATGGAGGTGTTGTTTCATGCGACTTATGACTATCATAATGGCCAACTCTCGGCAAACAAGGGGGGGGGGGTAAAACTTTCATATAGTTCTTTGATTAATTATTATAACATGTTTATATTATTTACAAAAAGGAAAATGAAACTTTTGAATTTTATTTACAATTCAACAAAATATCCCAAAACATTCAGATGGAGACAAGAGGTAAATCTGAAAGATCTGGCTCGGTTGTGATTTCAATGAGATTGACAGTTTATTATTCTGTAAGTTATGTATATTCTAAACCTATAAAAGCATCCTTACAGATCGTATGTTTTGTTTCTTATGGGAGGGGGACGAGCAAAGTGTGCAATATCTTGCCTTCCATAATACTTTCCGAATATAAACGGTTGCTTCCAAACAATAAGCAATCAGCATATTAATTTGATATTTCATTATTTTCCAGAATGTTTTTTTACAATTATTTCTTAAGAAATGATGAGCAATACGTAACT